>CM017565.1:45562042-45689853 GCA_007844125.1 Sinonovacula constricta | reverse complement strand
ACTTGTATCATTCATTAAGCACTTGGTAATATAAGACTGAATACGAATTACTTGACCTGAACAAGACGGAAAATCAATGCTTAAAGAATAGGACACCATTTCAATAAAGTTTGTAATATTGTGTGCCATTTTTTATTGAATATATACTTTACTGAAGTCGGTTTTTCATTACATTTATTTAAACATTGACAACGTCAGTCATGAGTTAATTTGTTTAGAAACTTATATATTCTTTCATTCATGTCAACCTAAATATGAATTATGGTTGATCATTAATCAGTTAGACTATTCATACTCAGTATCAATGCAAGACCTTAATGTGATTTTGGAAATACAATCCCTTAATGTGTTTTGACATTAAAAATCCTCAATATGATTTTGACAATACAAGTCCTTACTGTGACTTTGACAATACAAGTTCTTAGTGTTATTTTGACAATACAACTCCTGAATGATTTGACAATACAATCCCTCAATGTGATTTTGGCTATACACGTCCTTTATATTATTGTGACAATACAAGTCCTTAATGTGACTTCGACAATACAAGTCCTTAATGTGACTTTGACAATACAAGTTCTTAGTGTTATTTTGACAATAAAAGTCCTTAATATTATTTTGACAATACAATCCCTTAATGTGTTTTGACATTAAAAATCCTTAATATGATTTTGAAAATACAATCCTTAATTGGATTTTGACAATACAAATCCTTGATGTGATTTTGACAATACAAGTCCTTAATGTGATTTTGACAATTCAGTCCCTTAATGTGATTTTGATAATACAAGGCCTTAATGTGATTTTGACAATACAAGTCGTTAATGTGATTTTGAACTTATGAATCCTTAATATGACTTTGAAAATACAATCCCTTAATGTGATTTTGACAAAACAAATCCTTAATGTGATTTTGACAATACAAGGCCTTAGTGTGATTTTGATAATACAAGTCCTCAATGTAAATTTTACAGACATTACAGAACTGTGTTAATGTACTTAAAAAGTAATAGATTTACAAGTGACACTTAATCAATATCTTTCTAATTAAATGTGCACTGCTTAACTTGGAAGGTAATAGATTTACAGGTGACAGGTAATCAATATCATTCTAATTATTTTTTTGACAGTCATTGCATTTGATCGTTATGTACACGTCCGATTTTAAGCGAATATACTTAAAACACGTAAAGGGTTTCAAGTACATTGTATTCTGTCATTAATGTCTTCGAAGTAGGACAAAAAGTCTGTTAATAACGACCTGTAACACAAAGTCACTCTTGTCTATTTCAACATTAAAGGATTACGACCACATTACGGCTTATTTTTTTTAAATATATCGAAGCGACCAATATTGATCATTATAGCGCCTTCTAGCTATATGGTGGGTAGAACCCCACGATGCACCGCAAGTCAGCTAGAAGACCTTGCCACATAAGGTCATTCGCCTGAAAGTCAAATTCAGATTTGTTAATTTCCATTTAAATAAATCCGTGCAGAAAAAAATAAAAACGAAGGTGACGGATCGACGAACCATTTACATGGCAATAAAAAAAAATAAAAAAAATAAATAAATAAATAAAAAAATAACAAAATAAAAATAAATAAATAAAAAAATCTAAAGATTTATGAAAGTATCACACAAGAGAAAAAAAACAACAGCATTTCTGTTCTTAACATCCATTGATCACTTGGTGGTAGTTTGTGGTAGGATAAACTAAGAATGGTCAATAATAAATACATATGACAATGTCCTACTAGTATTGCAACATATATTAACATTTGATAAGGCACATGACAAATATATTCAAACAACAAAACTGACGAAAGTATATAAAATAGACATTACCAAAAAGGTTACGCTTTGGAACAGTCGGTCTGTCGGCAAAAGGGTCGACTGGGTTGTTTGTAGAATATAAGGAGGACACTATGTGGAGACATTGACCTCTGTGCAACATTATACACCGCCAAAAAACTTCCCTACAAAGAGCTATAGATTATAGGATAGGTTCACAGGAAGTGGTATTACACAGGTTATTGACCGGCACAGTTTCGGGGCTTAGAAATAGAACTGACATTGAACAGAGTAGTCAATAAAAAGGAGACCGTCTGCGATGATTGACAAACAGCCACTTGAAGATGTTTGTCAACCACAGCTATATCAACATCTTACAAGGCTCAACACCTCAACTCGTATGCTTAGATGAGAGACGTTGAAAAGTTCATTACCAGAAACGACCAAATTACACGGCTATCGGTATATTATATTAACATAAACGCAAATCTGGATGCAATATTTGAATGTTGATATTTTGTTTAAGCAGGTAACTGCTACAACTACATTGCAAAGAATATAAAAACCTTATTTATTACACAAAGGTTCTTATTATAAAGTTGTTCCCTAGCAAAATTCAAATTTCAATTCTACGCTTTTGCAAAACGCACAAGATCTACAGACGGCACCAGAAGCGTAGTGCAATATTGAATCAAGATCTTTACTGTTTTAAGAACTTTTCTCGATTTTTAAATAACCTTTTTCTGAATTGTAAATGCGATGAATATTAATCGCAAAATATCAATTTATAAGATTACACTTTTTTTTGCCAAAATTTCGTCTTTCCAAAAGTAAAGCCTATAGATGGATTTGATATATAATTCTCTAACCTATACAATTATAAGTTGCCACCGTCCCTAAATAGTGTATACATTTATGATGTTTGTTATATTATTGTGCTTTATATTATTTAGATAAAACTATGTTCAAATTACACTTTTCAATTTAAAGGAAATATATTTTTTTCATCTACATGTATTAAACAATAGTAATGCGATATCTTAACTTAAGAAGCATGCAATGAAACAGAAAACCCTACAATGATCAATATGACGGTTATGCTAAATGTTATTTTGCATTTGTAAGTTGACTGCTAGCAAAAATGCCCCGGGAATATTTTTGTGTGTTTCCTCTATAGCACCAAGTAACATACAGAGAGAATTTTGCTTGATACAATAACCGAACAACGGTCTAGAAAAGAAATTTTATAACTTGGTATTGTAACGTCAAGTGCATTACATTATTTTAAACACGAATAAATCTATTTTCATTAGGGTTTAATACAACATCTGTACATTTCTCGAAGGGATTGTTTGTTTGTAAGAAGTGATTAGAAGGAATTTTAAGTACATGTATAATGTTTTATATTTCTTATGTCTCATTGCTTTATTCCTCTTTCTGAACCATCTATGTTGTTTGTCTATGTTTTATTGTTACTGTTACTGCCACTAAATTTCACTTTAAATTCACGTAAATTCCAGGTAATGAATAATGAATGGAATTACTCAAGACTAAAATAGCAAACAATTAAAAGTGTATAACGTTTACATATAGTATATGTACGTGTGTTTGTAATGTATGTGTAATAAAATAGGTCAATATGTCGACTATTTAAATTTTACTGTCATGAATAGAAGAAACTAAATGTAAGTTAACCATCATTTTTCGAATACTTGCTTTGAAATATAATATATTTATAATATCAACGTTAAGTTACGTACATTTCATGTAAATTTGATTATATTACATGTAGAATAAGTAGTTTGAGATATACATGATTCTTATGACTTGATATGCCAATAGCAAAAACAATACAGTAGTGTTATTTTTAATGTACAGTAAGTAAATTGGCCAATCTAAATTCTACGTGTTCTCTTGTCGTATTGAGAAAAAAAAAAACATACATCTTTATGGCGGTATGTTAGTTTTTGTTATCGCACATATTTTTCTATCCATTAGACACTATTTTCTTTGGTATTCAAACAACGTTGATAATGGTGTTTTTGTTGATTTGTCATAATGATAATAGCTTGCGATAATATGTCACATATTGCAGTGTCAAAATTTGCAAATTTGCCGCAGTCCACATAAGAATATTAACATATTATCAGAAAATATGCCCATTGTAACAAACTGATGCTATTTACAAGCTGCTGAGCCATTCTGTTTGCCATCATACAAAGCACACATCTTTCTGGAAGCAATAGGATTTTTTGTCATAGTGTGGCATTTTTACTATAATATTATAGAAATTAGCTAATTTCCCTTAGCGAGGAACTTCATTCCGATGCAGTTACTCTTGCTGCGTGCAATGTACATGTACCGACAACAATATCTCTACAGTTTTGTGGATATATGTCTCAATTATGCCGATTTTGGCCTCACAGACCTTTTGGGAACGGTCCATTGTATAGTATCTATAAGCTCTATCATGTATTTGGCATCATCTCGCCTACGGTGGGACATACAACGAAAGGAACTGTACTTGTTGTCACACGTAAGCAACACAATCATGCTAAAGTCAAAACCTGCGGCTTATCTTATAAATATTTTTTTTATATATCAATCGACGATGCGATGACAGTTCTTAACAAAACGTATATTAACTACTTAAGAATGACTCAAGTGCCAATGTAATTGTGTGATTAAGTCTAAACAAAACAAAACTGTTTTTAATTTTTCTCATCTAGATGTTTTCATTCTAAACAAAACATATACCGTTATTGCCTTAGAATATCCGCAACACGTTGATTGCATTTGACAAATATACTTCTTTTGAGCAGCTTATTACGGGTTTCGCCGTAAGTGTGTAGGTTTTCGCGGTAGGTGTGTATGTTATTGACTTAGGTGTGTAGGTTTTCGCGGTAGGTGTGTATGTTATTGACTTAGGTGTGTAGGCTTTCGCGGTAGGTGTGTATGTTATTGACTTAGGTGTGTAGGTTTTCGCAGTAGGTGTGTATGTTATTGACTTAGGTTATAGGTTTTCGCCGTAGGTGTGTAGGTTCTTGTCTTAGGTATGTAATATGAGGTTTCAATATTTTCTACAATTGTTGTATGTACGCAGTGCTGGCTTTAAACACTGTTCTACTCAGTATAACGTGTACTGTGTTATAATATTCGCTGTTTTATTAACACTTAGCAGCTGATGGTACCATGTGCCGGCAATATTAGACAATTAATTGATCGTTAGTGCACATATTAAACGTGTTTGTATCACCTTTATGTTCTACTATATTCAGATTGTTATGGTTTGCATACATGTAAGCGGATATTCTATTCATTGAGTATAAGAGGTAGCACGGGACATATGCAGCTGTTCTTAAAACGTTTCATAGACTCTTTTATTACACAAGGTATATCTCGTGCCTCTTTGGTATAAAGTGTCGAGTATTCACCTTGCACCAATTAGAAGTGTATCGATTGGGCACCACAAGGGAACTGAAATACTGTTTGTCAAGGAAGCAAGAGAAATTTATCACTTATTTAGAAGTCGCACTACATTTGTAGCCTACCAGAAGCTATGAAAAATTAAAATTCCTCAGCGATTTATTTCAAAAGAACATCTTTCTATTTTCTATTTTACAATGAACAAAACAGATTGATCTATTTTTACTAAATGGTTTTATTTGCTCGTGTGCAACAAATCATGTATTCTGGCTTGACTCCTCCCCTTGTGACGACAAGTTTGATCAGGTCAAAGCGAATGACAGTTTGATTGACAGTTTAATGGGGAGGACTACATGTGATTTTGGAAAACATGTAGAAGTGAGGCGAGGCATACTAAGTCGCATAGAATGTATTAAGACGTTTCCATAGAAAACAGAAGCCTGCAGACTGTTGTCGATAGAAAGGTCTTAAAAGACACTCTATCCTAAACTGCCAGTGTACCCATGTGGCATCTGCCGAACTTTAGACACCTTTAGTGTTGAACCGTCCCCAGTGGCATTCGTGAATATTGTGTCATAATTGGGTTGTTTATCGTACATCGTTATCTAATTACATGTAGCCAGTACCTTGAATATTTGTGTGTCGAGATACAGTTGTACGTCAATTAAGAAAAAGGGCCTCGCGTTTAACATTTTTATGTGTGACATTATGTTTTGTATTTTTTTTAGATGCGTGTATGTGAATGCTAAATCTGGTTTTTCTTTCTTTTTTTTCCTTCTTTCGTTCCATTTTTGTGAGTACGGAATTAGTTTTGACACCATGTATGAGACATAAAGTGTGTGCTATATCGTGTATAAAACACTGTGATCTGTGAGAAATAAACTACGTATATTTAAAACATAGTTAACATTACTTCGAACAAGTGATTTATAACTTATTTAGATAAATAAGTAAATACTTATAGTACATATATCATACAACAATATTGAAAAACGTATACAAATCTATGAATATACAAATCTATGAAGTAAGAAAATATATTATAAATGACGGATTGACATCTAAAGGCACAAAAATGCGATACACCTGTATTGTATTAATGAAAGAATAAGTGCCGCTCTGAAATTTTAATTTATCAAACACAGTACTAATTAGCAAACTCTGATCACAAGATAATGTTATCTACTAGGTAATACATGTAAATTATAAATGAAAAACAATTAACTTGGCCTAATCACGTGATAAATGAGATTCTATTATATTGAGTTAGATAAAGTTCGTGGCATCTTCTGCTTAGTCCGGACATTGCCACCCAATCTCGTTGCAATATATACAAAGCTTTCGTAGACAGCAAAGCAGGAGCGGATGGAATGTAACGTTTTGTTGTTGACACTACATGTGTAGCAGGGATGGATCCAATGGGGTGGGGGCGGGGTGCATTCCCCCAACAAACTCTCTCCCTCTCTCTCTCTCTCTCTCTCTCTCTCTCTCTCTCTCTCTCTCTCTCTCTCTCTCTCTCGCTCTCTCTCTCTCTAAATATATATAACTTTCTGGATTTCTGGATCAGCTTTTGAAAACTGTTTAATGGATTAAAAAAATCAAAATACAGACCGTGCCGCAATCACCTTTAAAGCTCATTTGTTTATTGACTTGTTTACATCAAAAACAGAATTGTCATTCCCTGGTCTTCAAACACAATGCAACCCATTAGTTCTTCCGCAAGACGGAACGTTTTACAATTAAATACACAGACGTAAATATAAAATTTCATTCAACGAAATACATTTTTTGTGGCATTGCCTTTCTGCAAATCGTCTCCGATTGATTTATTAAGTACACGCGAAAATACATTGATCCAGCGATTCTTAAGAAATGAGAAACTGCAGAACTTGGGATGGAAACTTGATGATAATATATTATTGGGATGCTGTTATCCTAGGGAAATACTGATGGCTTGTTTGTGACATCGTGGAGGCAGCAATAATTAACGGACGTGCATATGAAAAACGACTTCATAGTGCCCAGAGGCAAAATATTTAAAGTGTTATACTGTTGTCTAACTGTCCTCGTATTGTAAAACATGTGGGCATCCAACGATTATTGACAAACTGAATTACGCCAGTGTAAAAACTACAAACAACACCTATGGGTTTATTTATTTTTACGTAAGAGCCAATTACTAGCGGGTAATTTCAAATAGCTTACCGCTTACTTGTTATGTATCTTTTCTATGACAGTGATATATACAAGTACAAAGCATTCATTAATACAGCAGTGATTCATTAACTTACACATGCGACATTATTTGTATCGTTTTATGACTTACAGATGCAGTTTAACACTTATATGTAACTATCATATCCTTCACATCAAAAAGTAGCCAGAAAGATAAAGAGAGAAATTAATCAAAGGCCACTTCATGTGGAATGTAGAAAAAGATTAACGAAGCACACACAATAAAACCAACCGTAACTGTAAATAAAGTCATGTTGTAGCCGCCGGTCTATTGGCACCGTTTGCTATTAAAACGACCCCTTAGCATTTGTGTGAATCTGTATAATACACGTTTGTTTGGGTGGTGGAGGGTTTCCCATATGCCTATGGGTAAAAGGCGAGCATCAAATAAAATCATTCGACGAGGGTAGATTTTTAACGGTGGAAGACAGACTTGTTCATCACCAGCCTCTCGCCGCGTGGAATCGAGTCTCGGTCGGAAAGAAAACTTTCGTGTGGACAGGTCATCCAAGGTGAACTGCGCCGGTGATTCTACCCAGACATACCCAACCCAGACTTTTGGCTGAGGGCACCTTCTATAAATAAATAGCTGGGCGCTGCAAAAATGTCCACAGTTGTGTCTAGGCGATGTAACAAAAACACGACAAAGAGGAAATATGTTTGTGATGTTAATAATTGCTGATATGCGCAATGTTTCTTTTATAAAATAGTTGTTATTTTATATAGGAGACATTGCACATATCAGCAATTATTAGCATCACAAACATATTTTATTTTTGTCGTTTTTTGTTACATCGCGAAATATCAGCAATTATGCTTAAATTTAAAAAAACAAACAAAAAAAACATAAAAGGAACGAAGGAAACAATATGAAAAGTATGATGAAAAGTTGTTCCTGAAATTTATACGCCATTTGCCTTGCAACTTAAATTTGCAGATTAGTTCTTGAACTAGAATCAAGTATCCATATTAAATATTATTTCGGCTAAGATTTCACAGTAAATAAAATTTGTTATATGAGTCTCAGCTGATTACATGATACCCAACAGTATAATTGTTTATGACAACCACTTCAAGTTAATTATATTTACGACGTTACATTTCATAACATAATCACAGCAGAAGAATCTTCTTCTCTATATTTTACGTTATTGGTCTATAAAATTAGTTTATGAAAAGATATAAACGTATGTAATGAGTCTCCAACCCAAGATAATTAGGTGATAAACATATCTAAATATTTAAGTAAGATGATTGATTTATGGAAATATCAAATATAAATTTGTTTTATTTTTTCCTTTGAAATACATCCCAAAAACACATTCGTGGTCATCACGGCGATGAACAGCTATTTTGGTGAAACAAGAGCCCAGACAAATATCTCAGTAGAAACACCGGTAGGTCAGCGAGAAGACCTAACTTAAGTGAGTCCTTCAATTTTTATACTTACCAACCCTCATCATTCAGTATCATTTGTCTAATACATTATTTCCAAAGTGACTCATGCCATATGAAATTCGTTGTTTTCAAGCAACCAGAATAAAGTCTTTATTTCACTAATTGTGTTTTTGTTGCTTTCCCAGGCAGATGGAATGCTTAGCTATGTCCAATCACTCCTGTATTTCTCTTTTGCCATTTTATTTACCTTTTCTTTGTAACTATTCAGCATTGTACTGTTCCTTAATCAAGAGATAAGTTTCAGCATTGATTTTTAAATCTCATACATTTAAAGTGTTACAGAGAAGATAAAAGAAAAGTCCATACCGGAGACAGTATGACCTTTGATCTTTTCCTGTTGTATCAATCTATTCAGGATTTAGCCAATACACATTTATAATTTCTACTGGCACATAAACAATTATTTATTCCCGATTAATTTTACCCCACATCTCTTTCCGCGTGGGTCTGAGAGCATGTAAGGGCATGAACTTGCATGCTTTGAGGATTCCACCTAACTTGCAGTGGCCCGGTGGTTTTACCTAGACATAAATCTGTGGTCTTTCTCCACCAATACTTGCTTAAGTAGCCACTGTAAACATAATTGTCTGAATACGATATTACAATAACAAAAACACTAACAAACAAACAAAAAAGAAAGAAAAGTTCAAGACGTCTTTAGAATGCAACCCCGTACATCAAGAATAATTCATCCCACATTTTATGAAACGTCAGAGAATAAATTACCCTAATTGCTATTTAATGAGCTCAATTACACAGGAAGTCCGTTCTCACGCGGCCTTACGTCATCAGAAAAATAAACGAGTGCAATATAAGCCATTTCTATCATATGCACACGTAATAACTGTAATAAAGGTAGAGATGGTAAATTAACAAATGTATGAAATTTCAGATGCTTAATTACTCATAAGTTAATACAAAACAATTATAAACTGCACCGTTTTATTCTCATTTCCTCTTGTTCTATTACTGTAATGTTCGCAAAAGTAATAAGAGATATCAATTACGGGCAGATGTTTCTCTAAGGCTTAACGCTTCTATAATAATTTCCTCTCAACTTATCTCTATTATTAATTGCCCCAAGCAACGCAAAACGAACCAACATCCAGTAAGTAGCTTTTCCCATTAAAGCATGTTTTTACAAACATCAAACTGAAGCGTAAATGATGTATAAGAAAACGGCCAGAATTCCACAGGACATGACGCAGTCCAGTCTGTACTTTCACTTTACACAAACTATTCTCTTGAAGTTAAATAGAGATTATAAGATAAAATTGACACCCTCCGGTAAATTTCCTAACAAACAAACTATGACATCTCCATGCAGTATTTTTTTTTTTTTGCATGTACTAGAATGTTATGAGACAAAGTTGCGAACTATGTGTCATCTAAGTGTTTAAGTTACATGGCAAGCACACTGTTATAGTCCAGTTGTTGACTATTATTGATGGAGAAAGACATCAGACAAATGCCCGAATAATATCATTTCACCGCTGGTCTGCTGAAAGACCTTCCCACATGAACGTTTGAGCCACCACCGAAACTCGAACTTACACGGTGATGGGCTACGGGTTTAAAAGTCAGTTACTCTAACCGCTCTACCACGTGTGCCCTTCGTCAAAACACGACAGAAAATCTTCATTGACCGAGACATTTTTTTGTAAAACAACGATTCAAAGCTTTAGAAATGAGTTTCGCAAACAAGCTGCACGATGGCAAGAACAGAGATAGCTTTGAAACAGACAAACGCTTTGATATTGAACGCTAAACAAGAAAGAAACCCTCTGACTCTTGTCTTTCAAGTGGCTTGGCAGAACACGAGGCTGTTTACAGTGGTTCACGTTTTTCTTACAAATAAACAATCATGAAAGGATTCCTTACCAGTCGGGATTTCGTATATTGTACATGCAAACTATATCATACGTTTGTCTTTGAAGGAAAACTAAGTATGCTACTGGAGTGGGGACATCCATTGAGATACCCAGTAGCCACTTGGAAGCTCCATGGATCCTTCCGCAAAATTCCCCTTTCTAAGCATCGATCTTCTCTAGCTCTAGTATCAGTGGGCATTCAGTGACATTTCAATTTGATCCGACGTCAAATATTTCCTCATATTGTGACAATTCTGTAGCAGTAAATAATATACTGGCGAAACAATTCACACAGAATAACCATATTACGCACAATAAATATAATTCTGGATATTATAAATGAATTATATACACACAAAACGACAAATGTTTTGTGACAAAACGCCATTATTTATCGCACCAAAATGTCTAGGTCTGAATTGTTTTCACCGTTATTGAAGGTTATACAAGAAAATCGCGAAGCGTCTGAATAATATTCTTAAATAGGAATTGGTATACCCCAATCGAGTTTGTATATCTAAAAAATGAAACTTAATATCACTTGGCAAGGGGGAATACAGATTTGCACGCAGACATTGACTTGACAATTCCTGCAATACTATGCATACTACAGTGTGTATACAAGATGTTAGATTAAGCATTTTTTAAGATTTTAAGGTCATATACATTTGCAAACAAATATGCATGTGCAGATCTATCTATGTTAATGCTGGAGTACTAATGTTAACTTTATTACGAATTTTAATATAAAGCGACTGATATATTTGAGTCTATATTGATTTAAAAAAAATAAATTGCAATGTTTGCACTGTTTATTTTTTTAAAAATAAATACAGTTACAGTCATTTTAGGAATTACAATGACGTCCAGCTATTTTCATGGAAGACGACTCAGAATAAATGTCTAAATTGAACCACCGTCGCATTCCAGTATTTTTATCCCTTGTGGTGAGCGGCTAAACAGAGAGAGGAGTTACCAGTTTTCGACACTACCATCAAGCAACGGGCTCCCCAACGATGTAACAGCAAATTTTAATAACATTTTATAGAATTTACAAAATGACATTATAACATATTACTCATTTACATGTACGTGTTTTATGACGTCATTATATGGTTCTTATAATATATCAGCGCTTGTACTGCTTTATTTTATTTTAAACTACTCTCTCATTTGGAATTTTTTGGTTGCCGAGGCTTTTATCTACTGTAAATACTGTACATATGTTCATTATATCTGTTTTAACTCCCGATGCAGGTGCTTACTGTTAGTTGTGTCACTTTAACGGGATACTTTTATTTACACTGTTTGTTTGATAGAAAAACCGTCAGGAAGTGCGAGGTTGGAGCGCTCCACAAACCAGGTTTAAGCACCCCAGTTGGCCCTTTTGCCGACTGACCGTTCCAAGGCGGTAACTGATGGTTTTTCTTTTTGTGTGTTATGTCTCGTCTCTGTGTTTTTGTCACATTTACATTTACCTTGTCTGCCTTGGTCTGCAGGTAGATAAAATTTAAATATCTGTGAAAATTTTGATAGGACCTGTTCTTATTTACCTATTTATATTCTGTATATAAAAAAAACAGCTGTGAATTATTTGCACCGTCCATAGCTATCGCACTAAGAACGAGGATTACAAAGCAAGTGCACTGAGCCGCAAGTTATTTATGAGGATTTTCATGATAAACGACAAATATATTAGCTAAGCTTTGTAAGGTAATAAATGCGAATTTAATTATATAAAGCTAGAAGAAACCCATGAAATTTTCTGCTTAGAACGTCTAAGTCTCCTATTGTTGCCATTAGCGGAGTTTAGTTTGGAATCCAACCGGAATAAACGTAATACAGTCTGCTATTGAACATTTCCTTTATGGGAATTCAGAAATAAATCAAGCAAGAGTCTGGTTTTTAGCGGACTCCTAATAACAACGTGCCCCTTTATCCATATTTTCGCGTGATATCTTTTTAAAAAAAGTATTTCGGAAATGATTCGGTTTATATGTTGAAATTACATATAAGGAATTCAGGACACATGGAACACAAGACAGAATTCGCATTGATTCGCCTAATTACAATTTGCAATCAATTTTGATCCATGGTAAGAGATAATAGTGTGCAATGACTTGAAATCGGGACGACATAGAAGAAAAAACTGTTTTAGGAACTTATTTTTGTCTGTAACAGTTGCTTTTAACAAAAATAATGTACACATTACAAAACGCAATCATTCTTAAAAAATACAGGAACATAACGGATATATGGTATTAAAGTGTGTAAAATAAAATCTTAAGTCAAAGTCAGCGTAATGATAAAATCTCAACACACAATCAGCAACAATAATAACAATAAAAACAAAAACAACTTAAAACAGAATACTAATTGGAAATTCCTAGGTTGCACTAATGGCAGGGTTTCTAATTACTTCCGCAACTTATTAAAAATTTAACCAACTCTTATGTAGAATAAAATGCCGACTTAAAAGGTGGTATCCGGCAGTTTGTGTAAACAATATTTTCTTTTAGCATCTTAATAAACTATTGTTACCTGAACAGATCTCTCAAAATGCTTGTTATTGATGTCCTACACCTGTCTGAAAAGTGAACCGTAACGTCCCAATCGTCATTACAAGCATGTATTTCTTATCTGAGCCACGCTGCACAGTTAGCTGTTTGTTAACTAAGAAAACTACGTGACCACTTATGTTTTAAATCATTCACGTCATCCGCATTGACGTCGATGTCTATTTTAAGGAGGAATTCCAATAAAACTTATTCATTGAAATTTTATTTTGAACGGAATTTAACCTTTTAAGTGTTAATTAACGAGTTTTACTGCCATAAAATTGAGATAATGTTGAAAGTCGTCAAAACTTGGACTGAAGTATGATTATTTTTCCTACACAAATTACGCATAAATAGCCCAAACAGAATTCAGATACATGTATTGTTACATATATAAGATGAAGGATACCATCTTTTAGGTAGTATACACAGCTTTGACCATTTTCTTCTTTCATGTAAGCAAAAAAAAAATGACTGTTTCCTTTTACTATCTTGAGCAATGCTATTTACTGGGGCTCTGCATCCATGTAAAGTAAAGCATACCGCAAGACTTGTAATTGCTAAAATGTATTTCCTATCCGAGTCCGCTGTACAGTTAGCTATGTTTAAACCATGTTAACACTTAACTTTAAAATCACATAACATGAATACCAGTGTAATCTGCTCTGACGTCGTTATTTATTTTAGACGAAATCCCACCCTACTTGCTTATAGATTTACAAATAAACATACTCATAATGGACATTTAAAACGATATATTTTAAGATTTGTAAGTCAAACAAGTGGGGTACTGTTAAAAATACTTTACTTAAACTAAAGTATACGTTTTTTGAAACAATAATTCCAATTTAAAACGACAAGATAAACGATGAAACAGGAACAAGAGAAAAGGGGAGAAAACAGCATTTGTAGTTCTTGGACGCTTAGTCGGAACTTTAACTTGACAAAAATAACACTGATGCAAAACATTAAACAGCGTCTAAAAATAAATACATGTTTAAAATATATACATTTAAACGCAGAAAATTCTAAGGAAGGAAAAGCATACTGGCTTAAAACTATGACGCTGTCTGCACCATTGCCTAAATGTTATAATTATTTTTATGAAGGGAGATATTGAGCCGAAACAGCAAAGGTATGGACAAACGAACACAAGCTTTAAAACTCCCATACATCTCTGCCGACACATACATAACCTATATCGTGTAAAATCCCCTTCATCTGCCTAGAATAAAATATCAACTTTGTTACATAAAGAGATACGCGCTTTGGCGGAGAAGCCAACAGCAAACTTATATTGGTACAATTTCTTCAGACTCAAAAGCATATAATTGTATCAACACTTTAGGCATTCAACAAACAATGACGGTGTGTTATATACACACAAGGAAGAAACAGTTAATTTATTATGTCTTAAGTTTGATGTCTTTGATTTATTTATTAACGAACACACAAGACGAAATCGATCGAGGATTGAGGACCTCTAGCGAGATGGGAAATTTACCAAAGTGGGATGGGAACCTGATGACAACATAACGAAGGGGTACCGTTATGAGGGAAGAATATAATGGCGAAATCGATCGAGGATCGAGGACCTCTAGCGAGATGGGAATTTTATCAAAGTGGGATGGGAACCTGATGACAACATAACGACGGGGTACCGTTATGAGGGAAGAGTATGATGGCGTGTATGTGACATCATCAAACAACAAATAGTTGTCGGCAGTTTTTTTTTAAATAGTACACCTTTGCTTTCAGTGTAGAGGTATCGTAGTAAATTTACTGTCTTTATATTTTAAACATATGAAATGTATGTATCATTTAATTTTAAACTAAGGATTATTTTTTCCATAATTAAACAGACATAATTTACCATTTTGCAATAGAAATACGTATTCTCCTGTTATTAATAAGGACTCTGTTAGCAAAATCTTGTGATATGTAATTTAATAAGCATAAACCTTCTTCTGTCAATTGTAACTCAGTTGAAAAAACACTATTTCCAAAGGCAAGGGAACGCAGTTAATGAAAAAAAAACTACATTACAGTCTAAGAACACACTTTACGAAGCTCAATGTTAATGAACATACACCATTTTTATTAAGTATTTTTTAATCTTTTTTTTACACTGACATACATTTTAAACCAAGTTTATTGGCTTAAGAGTTTAAATCATGCTTTATTCACATCAATCTTTAGTTGTATTATGGCTGATGATTGATCATTGAGACTATTTAAATCCATTACCAATGCAAGCCCTTATGGGGTATTTAATTTACTATTTAGACTGGTTTTTATTTACATTGCGTAAAAAGTAAATGGACTTAAACAATCATTTGAATACGACATGTAAGCAATTTCTTTGTAAACAGTACTTCAAAAATAAAGAGAGTTTGGTCGTTTGGTACATAATGGAAGGAATTAAATTAAAAACATTTACAGCACGAAAAGGGCTTCGTGTATTCTAACACAAACTGGCGACTGACATAATAAAAATAGACTTATATCGATGTATGTTGATGTATGTTGTATAAACTGCAATAAACGACTGGTACAATTTACACAGTTTCTATTTCAAGATAATATTTTTGCCACGTCATACTGGAAAAAAACTATGCAAACACTAATATTGTAAAATTAAATATACATAATAATATCAGCATATTATATCTGGTTTATTAGGTAATCTATCAATTTGTCCTTTTACTAATGGTTAGAAAGATTCATTATCAGTCTTTGATCAGATTGCTTTTACAATGTAATTAAACCATTTTGTTAAAGGTAAGTGACAGACGGGTCAAGTACAGGTATAGCCCACAGCAATTTGATAACTGTCTTAATTGTAACTTTGGATGGACCTGGATAGAGTAGCTGGGTTAAGAAGGTGCTCCCTTGCTCAAAGTCAACACATTTCTGTTAAGCTTCAGCTTTACAATTAGAAAAAAATAATGTTTGAAATGTGAATGTGTGGTTGATCAATTGTGTGTGCATGTGCGGAAGAGTGCTGGTGTGACCTACATCCTTTCATAAATAGTATAGCCAAGGAAGCTACTTTAAACAGGTGGAATTTATAAAACAAACTTCCCAATTATGATACAAGTGTGTTTTTTCAACTTTTATTAGGCCTTTTAAACTAGTATTGTCATTTATACGCATAAAATATAGACATATATCTGTTAAAATGTTTTACTAATTGCAATGTGTTACAGTCTACAAGATCCGTCTGTGATCGCTTTAACTTAGAAAAAACAACAGTAACTTATCTCTCTAATAAATAAAAGCACGTTGAATGTCATAACGCATAGTCCATAAACCTTATACATTGTTACTGAATACAATAACCCGTATGCTTACCTGCCAAAGCTATTTTCAGTCAATCCGAAATCACAGGTAAGAGTTGTAAACAATAAATGACTCCCTGCTATAAACTTTACTTACAACATACGGTAAAGCACGTTGAAATGTATATCCCGCATATCACCCATATGCTACTGTGAGTAAGCTAGCTTTCGCTGAATGGAGAGGGTGGAAGTTTATCGATACGTCACCCTAAGTAGTGAGCAGTATACACAGCTTTAGCCAGAGAAACGACTTCAAACAACAACTACTGATTAATTTATTCCGCCAGAATAGTAGATAGTATTAGTATTTTTTAACACGAAATGGAGGTGTACATATTTTCTAACCCTAATTTTGACGAGTGTTGATGTGCCAATTTTTTATAATGTACATATACAACAAACGATAGTTCATATCTGACTTATAAAGTTCATACCTATGCAGTTTGGTTTTTATACAAGAGTGTTTTATTCTGTATTAAATCGAAAATAAATAAAACAGATACCATAAAGTGCGTGGTTATAAAAAAACAAGTAATGACCGCTGACGCTATACAATACTCCATAAGTATCACTTCTTTTATTTTAATATTTAAAAGTCTGCTTGGAATCTTATTAAACGACTCCTATCCATAAATCACGTTAAATCAAGCACAGGCTTAAAAGTGGTATCTGACAGTTTGCCTATATCACATACATGAAACAATACCTTACAATTTCTTTGGGGAATTAGGGCATTATTTCTGCATAAACTCATACTTTAGTATATGTATTGACAGGGTTGAACACCTACTTCGTTGTTAGACAGTACAAATCGTATTTAAGCACCCTCAAAAGTCCAATTGTTCCAAATCTATAAATAATTGCGTTTGTGATCTCTGCCAAAAATAGATATCGACGTCAGAGCGAATTACCCGGATGATGATATAACGTAATCTCAAAAGTGAGTTGTCACGTGGTTTTCTTAGTTAAAAATAGTTTTTTTTAAGCAGAGCGGCTCAGAAATACCTAATTGCAATGGGAAATGGGGATCTATGTATTACTGTTCACGCCAACAAATAAACTTTTATGAAATAAAACACATAATAACTTTGATAAAATAAACTTTATACATTCTAACGCTGGTTTGATTTTCCAACGTTGTATGATGTGCATAAGTTGTATTCCTTCAGAAGCGAAACCTTAATTTGTGACGCATAAGCAATTGCAGCAACGATTTACAGCATGAAAATGATCTGATCAGTAACATTTAGGTAAACACAATGGTGCGCTTTGTCGCACTCGTAAGATAATACAAGTTATAAAATTAACCAGAAAACGCATAAAATATGGACCGAATGCACGAAACCATGAAGAGATAATAACTGTGATATTCAATGAATTGTCAAATACAATTCATTAACTTGATTGAAAACACATAATTTCTGATTAGTACGGCTAAATTATTTGTCTGTCTCGTTAAGCTTTAGTCAATAAAAGCATAAGTTTCCTTATCTAAATATTTCATATTCTAAATATTACATAATGTTTATCATCCTATTTCCTAGAACCATGTTTTATGATTTGCGCATAGAACATGGTCATAAAGATCTTGAGTGCAAATGAAGATTAAATTATAAATATTATACATAAACGTATATCACGAACTGTTGCTCCGATGGTGACTGTGGTTTGGCTTCAAGTGTAACCATCGGTAAGCAGTCATACATCAGTTGTATTCTCATTGCAACAGCTGCGCGCGAATTATGACAAAACAACCCATTGCCATTTAAAGACGTCTGCTAAAGTAGCAAATGTGTTGTTCGAACATAAATTCAGGGTTATTAATAGGATAATTCAAGATCTAATTAACATTACAGCGTGCATAGATTGAATTAATCAATCTACAGGAGTTTGACTTATTGCAAAGTGTAGCTAACAGATGTTATAACATTTGGTGGCATTCCAGAAATCTAATATGTGTGTGTATAGATTATAAGTAAGGTTTATTGCACACAATAATGTTTCACTAATGTTAGTGTAAGTATGTATGGTGGTTGGTATCTAAAATTGTAAATGTGTCCATTATTACATCATATGTCTTCTAAAACGGCAAGCCTAATATATTATCCGGATTTGGTTTTCTTAAAGGACATAATACAATGGTATTGTAGGCTAATCAACACTAACTATTTACACATTTAAAAGGCCTACTGACTTAGATTAGTTGGTGCAAAAATACTCTTTTAATAAAGTTAAAATACATACAATAGAGTCATTTATGGTATGATTAGATTTCTTTTCCAGCAAAATGTTCGCAAGTAATAGTCTGTAACACGTACTAGGTAAATTTTATTTCGAAATTAATGCAAAATACGTGTCAACTACTCTGAAAACAATACAATGTTAGTGTCATTACTTGTTTATCCATAGGATATTATAGACGAACAAATTAACCAATTAAGAAATAAAAAAAAATTCATTTGCCACAATGATTTAACATACTTCCATGTTATTTAGCAAATGATATATGATTTGAACAACGATTGCGCTTATATGAACTTGTCTTAGGGCTAACGATGCTAAACGAATTGTGCCTTGAATATGTGTACACACGTGTGTATTATTATTAAAACATATATGTTTCCATGGGAACGAATAACACAATATCAATAACATACTTCGTTATATAGCTGTGGTATACACAGACATCAACCGTTTTACGAATTGTTATTATACCAAGCTGACGTCTGGCACATACAATGAAACGGCGTTGCATTTTTGTCTTTATCAAAGGTAAAAAAATTATAAGTGGGAAGCAACACTTTATATGACCTAAATAACTTCTAGTAAAACAAACCAACACTTACGATATCTATAAGCAACCATTTTCCGAAGGATAAAATATCTAATTCAAGGTAGCTGGTTCGTCTCTGGGCATGTTTGTTCATGATTCAGAAAGTTAATTTTATTTATAGTCAACCATTTTTGTGTTGTTTTTCAAATCGAAATAATACCATTTTCTTTTCTAAACACTATGTGGACATTATTTTTCAATGACAACACTACTTTGGTCATAACTTATAGAGAATATCAGCGCTTGGACATTTTGTATTCAAATAGATATTTTTTCTTTTTATTGCTTGCATTTGAGAAACTCGTCAGGAAGTGCGAGGTTAGAGCTCTGTAAAACCGGTTTAAGCACCCCAGTTGGTCCATATTGCCGACTGACCGTTCCAAGGCATTAACTGTCGGGTTTGCTCTTTTCGTTAAATGACTCATCACAAATTTGTTCTTACTTTTCGCTTAGCTTGCATGTGAAATACCTTTGTTCTGTGCCTTTTCGGAGTTTGGTATATGTGGCAATGCTCATAGGACTTTGTTATATATTCTTATTAGTGTCATTGTCACCACTGCTGATTAAACATAACCAAGACAAAATGTCGCTGTCGGCATTGATCAGATTACTAATAACGAAACGTAACAATCAGTCATTGACAAAGTGAGTGTTAAACATTGTAGATTGCTTTTGCTAAATTGGCGGTTTGTACAATGGACGACCGCTGTCAAGATTAAATAAAGAAAATATATATAAACATAAACCATATTAAATTCTAATTTTAACTCAAAACATCCAAAGTAAATATGTTACATGTATATATCATCCCTCCCAACCAATTGTAAAGATTATATAATTATTTTATAATTATGTTTTCTGGTTTCAAAAGAAAGACGAAGAGGTTCTATCTAAATTGGGGATTTACATCAAAATTTTCAAATACTCTCAATACACTATTTTTTTCTATCCACATATGAAATACTGACAGTGTTTTTAGTGCTTTGGACTTGAATGTTTCCAGATACTTTGTTTCAAAATTTTCTGGATTTTTCTGTAAGTACTTTTTAAAATATTAATACCCTTTCTTTGTCAATCAAATACGAGCGTTCCAGAAATTATAATCAAAGATATCGCTTACTGATAACGGATAATAAATAACTTAGCGTATTACAATTATCCCAGGTATATACTAAACGTTAATTCTTCATGAATTATATATAGCATGCCTTGATACACACCTGGAACATGACACAATATAAAATTATATATTATGCTTTAATGTAAATGCATATAAGTATATACAATTTTAAAGTAATATTATAACTTCTCGCCTACCCACGCCCACCCCCGCCCACAAAAGAAATACATGAAAATAAAACAGAGTTAAAATAGATGACTAGATGACTACCTTCTTTTAATTACATCGCACCGAAACAATTTTGGTCATATTGGCGACGTCCAGCTAATTATTGGTGGAGGAAGATCCCAGACTTATATATGGGTAGAACCACCGGCGCATATCAGGTAAGCAGTAAAACCTATTCACATTAAAGTTCTCGTCCCCACCGGGACTCGAACCCATGCGGCGAGTGGCTGAGGAGTTTCAAATCAGCGACTCTAAGCGCTCGGCCACTGGCGCCCCTACCTTTTTCGTGTGACAGTAATTGTAACGTAATATACCATTTACTTGGCGGAAAATTCCCACCAAGCAGTGAAATGATGGCTGCGTGTGGGATTTACAAGCCGCTATTATACAACGAATTGGACATCTGTCTCACTTATGACAGGACATCATACATATCATGGCATCATAATGGCGTACACATGTTGCAACATTTTGGCTACAGTAACCATAGATTTCAAAATGCGCATTTTTTCGTTGCGCATTTTGCTTAGGTTTCTTGCTTAACACACTGTTTAAATATCTTACATGTACTTATCGACTTGTCCTTAAGACGTAGTTTTCAAGCAGAAAGATAGTATTGTATTTTGAAAGCCGTCACTATATTTTGATAATATAACTAGGAAGAATTAAATGTAACACATACACTGTACATCTATAAAAATACGAGTATTTCATTTAATAAAACATGAAAAAATGATAAAGTCTCAATAATGATATTCGATAAGCTTTTTATTTCATCCACAGTTTAACATACAATTAATACAATTACACTACTTTAAATTAAAAACAAAACAAAAACAACATAGGAATAGAAGGTATATTAGACTTTTTTGAAAGGTATTAATATAATATTGCAAACCATTAGAAAGGAGGACATAGAAAGGAAGTATATTCACTAAAGTATAAAGTTATGATGGAGAGCAGCAATCTATTGATAGACACGCTGGTGTACACTATTACAAAAGTATTATTAAGTAAATAAAGACACAGTTGCTTAACGTGCCTATATTGCATGTCAGTATTTATACAGCTGTGCGTCTTATTGTTATCAATCGCCTAGGTTTTGTGTGTCAACATTAAAAACGTTCTAAAATATAATTTTTACGAAAGCTTTTTAATAACTATTTCCGTATGTCAAGCTTATATCGAGAAGGAACTGAACAATTTACCTGTGCAAATAATTGGCAGCGAGTAATAATTTAAAGCTGTAAAGTATATTGAAGTAAGAGGCTTTTCTTTGTCAGGGTGTAAACTCAAATCTTTCTGTTGAATATCCATATTTCACTAGTGTCATTTACGTACAATACTTATATCAACATATTACACCCTGATATAGGAACATACCCATATATCTATATATAAAATACAAAAATCTTAAACATATTATGATTCATAAGAAGGCGCTAGGAAAAGTTGACACTTGTGTTGAAAAAAAAAATGTGTGAAAAGATAACCGTCTTCGTTGTGATAGTTAATGTTTCTTTATGACTATGACAATAATAAATTAATTACCCGGTAATGAATTTCTGTAGCAAATTCCACTGCAACATCTTGTTTGTGGGTTGTACCAGTTTTTTTTTTGTTACATCGCACTGACAAAACTATAGTCATATTAGCAACGTCCAAGTAATTAATGGTGAAGAAACTGACTAGAAAATCATTTTACTACTTTGCTACGCCGAAGACAGTATATGATACATTGTAGTAAGTTAAATTGGGAGTCTATTTCAATGAAACACATTAATGAATAGTCTCCCCTGAATAATCCCAAAATACAAGTAGGTCCTTTCATTTGTTTTACTCGGTTTTTATGCTTGTACTCTTTGGACAGTATGTTGACTGTTCTGCCTTTCTCGTGGTACCCAGGTCAACCATCATCAACAAACACTTCCATTTTTTTTAAAATAAAGTTTAAGTATTAAAATGGATTTTAAGCTTATATTCATGTTGAAAAAAGAAATTTCCCTGTTTGTTATTGCAATATCTAAAAAAGAACAGGCGATAAACTCCAAGAATTCCAACTTAAAGAACCTACTACTGTATGGAATACCTCGGATATTAACTAACAAGGGTACAATATCCATTTCGCCAATGTATCCCATTACCTCTCTTCAATATGACATATTGCACAAGACAAACTTAAAGGTGATATCAACGTTTGAACCAAATTTCTTTTCTCTCATAGCCAAATAATGCATCGTTACCTGAAAAGGTCCTGCAAAATGCTGTTCATTGATGTGCTAGATTTGTATGAACAGTCAGACATAACACCACTCATCATTGCAGATCGGTATTAATCCTATCCGAGTCACACTGCATAGACAGCTATTTTTAAATTTAGAAAACCACGTGACCATTTATTTTTGAGATCACGTTATATAGTTATTCTGGTAATCCGCTCTGACGTCGATATTTATTTTTTAAGCAGAGACCTCTATCGAGCTTTTTATACATTTGGATAAAATACACATTCAGAAAGACCTTTCGCGATAAGTTCTGTTTAACAATTCAGTAAATGTTCGAAGTCATAATAATTAAGGCTAAAGTATGGTTTATATTAAAAGTATGTCCAATTCTCTAAAGCAGTGGTCTGATATTGTTATATGTGATATAGACAAACTTTCGGATACCGCCTTTAAGATTAAACAGTATTTTTCCCGTCACCAGTATGTTATTGACAGTATATCAAATTGCATTCGGTGAAGAAGGTGGTAGTTTATCGATTGGTCGCTCAACAAGTGGTCTGTAGATCGTATAACCAGACCCGCAGCTTCTAGATAGGGACACGTTTGCCAAACAAAAGCTGGTGGTTGGCTTTATTTTGAATATTGAGACGTATTCGTCAAAAAACACGGAATGAATTGCTGACATGACAAGCTGTGAGCTCTTGATATATATATATATATATATATATATATATATATATATATATATATTATATATATATATATATATATATATATATATATATATATATATATATATAAAGAGAGAGAGAGAGAGAGAGAGAGAGAGAGAGAGAGAGAGAGAGAGAGAGAGAGAGAGAGACAGAGACAGAGACAGAGACAGAGACAGAGACAGAGAGAGAGAGAGAGAGAGAGAGAGAGAGAGAGAGAGAGAGTTATATATAGTTATATATATCTATATCTATATCTATCTATACATATGTATATATATATATAAAGTTATAGTTATAGTTATATAGTTATATATAGTTATAGTTATATATAGTTATAGTTATAGTTATATATAATTATAGTTATATATAGTTATATAATTATAGTTACAGTTATATAGTTATAGTTATATAGTTATATATATATATAGTTATATGTGTGTGTGTGTGTGTGTGTGTGTGTGTGTGTGTACAACATATGGAATCAACCGGACTGTTTTTACAATGCATTGCTATAAACATCCAGACAAACATCATGACAGACATTACACAATGTCCAATCAATCAATTTCTGGAGTCATCGTTGTTTAAAGGATGATTACTCTCCAAAGATAAAAAGAACTAACACAAACACAGTTATACAAGTAAAGTGTGACATACGTCACAGTTGATTTAGGTTATAGAACAGCTGCATGGTAGAAAAAAATCTCTGTTGACGAGGCGTACGATAAATTGAAACCATGCTCTTAAGAATTATTATTCGTTTGATGCCTATCTTCCATTGTTACGACCGATGTTGTTATTTAAGATTTATCTAAAAAAATGGCACGTTTACTAAACGACTAAATAATAACAAATATATCAGACAAAATTTGAGAATGCAAAATAAATGTAAGCTTACAGTTTGTCCCTTTAGGAGCTTTCTCTTTAAAAGTCCAATTAATAAACCAACATCGAATAATCCTGAAAAGTTTTTGGTAAAATGTCCTCGTAGATACGCATAGGTGAAATAATCCAAAGGTAGAACCATACATGAATATAATTAATATAATTCCAAATCCAACACTTTAATATTTATATCACTGTAGAATATTATAAGTCCACGTTATTTCCAACACAGAAAGGTTTTATATAGAAGCTGCAAGTATTGCCAAACTATCTGTGCAAACTTTATGTCCAAACTCTGTCCAAAACTGTAACTTAAATCGGCTAACAACCCCTTATATAGACCTAAAGAATGTTTAGAACGCAGAAGTCTCCAGGACATTCAGGAAACCCAGTTAAAAATAAACAAACGAATTTTCTAGCATGATCCCTTTCTTTCGAGCTATTACGCGAATGCTACGTCATGCGAAATACGTCATTAATTGACTGGCGTAACCTTAAACCGTGGTGTACTACTGTGCATAACATCATGTAATCACAAAGGCAGAAATCGACACACACGCAAGATTATGCATCAACTGTTCGGTTATATGCATGATCACATAATTTAAACGACAAGTAAGGTTTTTTTTTGTTACATCTCACCGACACAATTATGGTCATATTATCGAGCTAATAGTTGGAGTATAAAGACCGCAGACATGTGTCTGGGAAGAACCACCGGCGCTCCTAAGGTTAACTGGAAAACCTTCCCGTACAAAAATTCTCGACCGGGATTCGAACCCAATACGGTCAGGGGCTGAGGAGTTTACAAATCAGCCAATGTAATCGCTCGGTCACGGGCGCCACCGACACGTAATGTCTAATGAAAGCCAATTATTATTAACTTAGTTGAAATTATTGCGCTACAATTTCGCTCAGTGGATTCAATACAACTGAGCTACCTTGACTGCTAAAGTCAATGCCATTAATAATGAACATTAGTTGTGTTAAGCCGGCGTCAAGAATAAGGCAACCACAGCATATTCTGGACGCGTTATGTTTAATTAAATGCGGGTGGAAGTACTGGTTTTGGTTCAAATTGCGGTCAGTTGTGCGTAACTTCATTATCGTATTTAGTAAAGCGCGTTCGTGTTAATATCACTTAGAGGCTAATCATAATGCCATTAATTAATTAATTATTCCAACACAGCTACTTAAAATGCTAATTAATTGGACATGATATTAATATGTGTCTAGATATAACATAACTAAAAGGATGCATTGAACTTCCACATAAATAAAAAACATTCTCTCCTACAACATAAACTTTAGACACTTTTGAAAATCACAATGCAAGTGCAAGACCAGTAAAAAGTAGATCTATCCGTTTTCACCCTGTCTAAGCCTATTCTTACTATGCATTAAACTGAACAAAATATTCGGAAGGATTTGTCAAATGTTAAGTTTATTGTAAATCTCTTGTTGGTTCCAAGAAATTATTTACAAACGGATCATTACCACAAAGGGTGTGAAGGATGTATCGCGAGAAATGACATAGAAATTGCCAGTTTGATAAAATCGTGACACGAAATCGATGTTTTCCCCTATTATGAGATGGACATCAGCTATTTTCTGTCAATAATCTATTGAAATAACTGATCTCAGGCGCGAAGCTGCCTTTACACACAATACGCAACTGCGTACACGTTGTCCTCAAAAATGAAACACCCAAAGATTAATTCTGTAGCCGACCCTAGTATGTGTAAGGAGTAATTCAACGCGGAATGCAGAAAAATGGTCGCCTGCGTTTGAGTAGTTTCTTTGTTAATAATAAAGAACATAACATTTTACTGAAACACTAACAATATCTTGATAGTAAAATATTTGCAGACTATTTGCAATAAGCTATTGAAATAACTGATCTCATGTGCGTAGTGCCCTTACGCGCATTAAGCAGTTGCATACACGTTGTCTCCAAAGAAAGAAAGATAAACTTATAAATTCTGCAACAAAAAACCCGACCCTAGTATGGGTACGGCGTAACTAAATGCGGGAAGCAAAAAAATGCCGCCTGCGTTTGAGCAGCTTCTCTGCTGGAAATAAAGAACATAACATGTTTACTTTAGCTCAAGTTATAACTTGTTAGCGAAAGCTCCAAAGGATCATCGACCTACGATCTAGAAACACAATGTTTTCCAGGGGAGCACGCTCTCGGATCCCGCTAACGGACATGCATACAGATTAGATCATACCATACCCCATGGATCTGAATGCGTGACAGAATGATGAATAATCTATACCACGCATGTACATGGTTTCTTGACTAATTATTGTTTCTTTTGAAACATATAGATCACCCGGTATGTTATAAATGGTCTTCATAAGGTGTCGTTCATGAAGTTCTATGGGCAAAAACACACACCCTAAACAGAAGAGAAAGACAACACGTCTGTGATCCACTATTGGAATCAACAGAAAACTCACAACATATTGCTATAGAAAGACAGAAACACGTCATGAAAGTAATTACAAAGCCCAAATACATAAACAATCCTGTGTCAGTTTTGTTTAAAGGAATGCTGCTCATTACTCTCTATTGTTAAAAGGAAGAGCAGACATTAACACATTTCAGCAAATAACATGCAAGTTTGAGATCAACCTTGGAAAAACACACCCATGAAGCAATTGTTTTTGCAATAAGCTGTTGAGAGTCAATATGTTTCAAGACTTATTTTAAGTGAATTTTATCAAAAGAAGACTGTTTCACGTTGAATTTGGGTCAAATCAAAATCTTCAAAATACTTTAATTTTTCAATAAAAGGACCATGCATACTAGTTTTCAGATCGTTTTAAGCAAACAAAGTGTGTTTCTGGCTGTTTCCATCAGAAGATTTATGTTTTTTGTGAAGTGTTGAATGCGTTATAATCTCCATATTAATCCATCTGCGTGCCGTCTATAGTTTTAAGTAGTGGTATATGTACTGCCATTTTATTAATGTAGCCAATACAGCCTCAAATGGAGCCAATCGGAACTTCTCGGGTAATTCCGTCCTCGGGCCAATCATCCCTCGGGTGTATCTGGTGCAATGATATTTACTGAAATCTCGATCGTTCTGTTCGCCGGAAGTCGGAAGAAAAATATGTCTAAAATGTAGTTCGCACAAAACATGAACAATGCCATTCTTTGACAGCTGCGTGTCTGCTGCGGTGAGTAAATTAAAATTGGATGATTAAAATTTGAAGCCGCAACAAATTGAAGTTTTACAGGCATCGTACTGTAGTGAGCCGACATCCGAGCAGCCAACTTCGTTTTGACGTCTGTCACAAAAGTAGTCCCTTTTAGGGAAATGGCCGCGGTTATCCGACTACCTACATACATCCGAGAGATAATTCGGGAATTATCCGAGGCGGTCCGATTGTAATGGGGCCAGATTACTGACGCATATGCGTTTAATGGTGTTATAAGTGTCTTTTCCATCAACGTCAATGTAAAAGCTACAATTGATTATTCCAGACGTCAACTGTTTTATCTAAGGAACGTGGAAATACTGTATCGTTTTAAGTAAACCTCGTTTGAGTTATTTACACATAGACGTTTATTATTTATGAGTTCTTTGAAACAAAAATCTGATTCAAAGTGTGATTATGTAAACATGCTACACATATATACAAATAGTGACCTTTCCCATAGCAAACATTTTTAATGCCTGCTAAATTTATAAATAATAGCTTGCAACATAAAACATCAGACAGTCCTGTCATTTGCATTGTCAGTACGAATCACTTTTTCAGTATTATTTTATGAATTTAATCATATCCGTTCCCAGCGTGTATGCGCATATTCCTGCATAATAAATATATTAAAACATGCTATTTTCGATCATCATTGTGTTACTGTTTTGCCATTGTATATAGGGGCGGATCCAGAATATTTTGGTGCGAGTGTATGAATCTAGATTCATTCAGCTTTAGCGCAGTAAATACTGGATAAGCATACACAGTTAGGGACCCTTACCTCGACCTAAGCAGTCAACAGACAAAATTTAGTTTAAAAGCTTATTATTTTTTAAGCTTACATTTATGTCTTTTCACAACTCTTTTTGTTTTACCTGGGTGGTAGGGGGATGTTTCCCCCCATGCCCCCTCGATCCATCCCTGATTTCATACAACTCACAAACTTGCATACCATTGAAAATCGGGAATTCAGAGAGAACTCAATATATCTACTTCTCTGATTCCAGACGAACAAAGTAAAAGATCCTTACCACAAGTGTCAGGAAACATGTTTTCTGTGAGAAGTGACACAGATTTTGCGAGCTCGATAGATTGTTGACAAGAAATCGATGTCGCCCACTATTATTTGACGAAGATAAAATATATTCTGTCGATACGACATTGAACTTACAGATCTGAATGCGCGCGTTACGGAGTAATATAACATTTTTACGCATGAACATGTACATGTACACCGTTTCTTGACTGATTTTCGTTTCTTCTGAAACATAATCTAGAAAGATTGTTTTGGACTCTTTTCACCAGATGCTACCAACATTATCCAGTGCGGATATTTATAGAGCGATCATACATAATGGATCGCTTCATTGTTTATTTGTAAATTTCTTGCAGGCGTAAAAATGAGAAAGGAAGTTGACGATGTCAAGTTTGATTAAAGCTTAATTATGAGCACAGATGTGGTTATTTACCTCGTTTGGTGTTCTCTGTTGTATTCACCGCATTTACCAATCCACACAGCGACATAATACTAACATTTAAGCTATATCGAACTATAATATATTAATATGTTGTGTCTGTGTGTGCATGTGTGTGCGTGTGCGTGTGTGTGTGTGTGTGTGTGTGTGTGTGTGCGTGTGTGCGTGTGCTAGTCTGTGCGAGTGTGCGTGTGTGTGTATGTGTGTGCGTGCGTGTGTGTGTGTGTGTGTGTGTGTGTGTGTGTGTGTGTGTGTGTGTGTGTGTGTGTGTGTTGATAATTGATGTTTTATATAACAACTATAAAGTGATGGCGAATTTTCATCGGTTGACAATATATTTTAATTCATATTAAAAAATTATATGTCCAATTACCGCGGCATCATTAGTTTTTGTTTTCTGAAAATGTGACCATTGAAATGTTTATTTAATGACACAATAATTTCAGGCTCATTATGTGCATTGAAGGAGCTGACAACCAGCAAAATATCTAATTTAGTAATTTAGCAAACTGCAAATACTACAGGCATTAAACCGACAATTGATTTCTCATTAACAGATATGCGAAGATATCCTTAATATAGCACGATGCATTTTAGTGCTTTCTGTTACAATTGACACATTTAACATTGCTATCTTGGAATGTAATGAGAAAGGACGTTTCGTAAAGTCAGTATACGGTTATTAATGCATTTATTTTACAGTTCGGTCTTAGGCTAAGGAAGTAATAACTTAGTAAAATTAATTAGCCAAACCTGTCTCATCAGAATCATTCATTGTTCAATTACCGTGGCAGATAATTAGTTTTGTAAAATCGAATAATAAGCAAAGAAATATATCATATCTCATCAGAGTCATTATATGACCTATTACTTTGGCAATATCATTAATATGAAACCAACATTCGTTAGAATGTGCAGATGTTACATTTGACTAGCGTTTAAGGAAAGAAATCGAGCGTTTATGATGTGTACAGATGTTTTTGTTTTGATTTTGAAACACATTGCAGCGACCAATTATGATCATTATAGCAACGTCCAGCTTTTTGGTGGAGGAAGAACTCAGACAAATGTCAGGGTAGAACCAACGGGACACCGCAAGTCAGCTGGACGTCCTTGCAGCATTAAGTCCTTCGCTTCGAACGAGTCTCGAACCCATGCTGTGAGAGGCTAAGCAGTTAAAGGAGTTACAAATCGGCGACTCTACCACTACGCCACGGACGCCCCTTCCACCCCACACCCCAAGCAGTCGGGTTTACATTATCGAAATGTTCATTTGCAAAATCTGATTAATAAGCATGTAGGTAAAGTTTTACGACAGTTGCCAGAATGTAAATAGACGTGCGCTCTGTTAGTAAAACATGTGTTTACAACAATGTGTATTTCGATAAGCGCCACCACCCCGCCCCCCCCCCACCAAAAAAAAACACAAAAAAACACAACAACAACAAACAAACAAAACAAACAATCAACAACAAAAATCCCCACAAAAACAACTACAACAACAACAAACACAACAACAACCAAACAACAACAACAACAACAACCAAACAAACAAAAATAACACAGATGCAATTCATGAAATAACATACAGTAATGTAGCACTAAAATCATTGCTTTGTCTTCATGAAAAATAAATACATGACCATTGCGGAGCAATGTTTTCATTAAGACAATTAATTCTAAATAAGAATCACCCAATGAAAGTGATCAGATATCCGGTAGCAGATCATTCTCGAAGGTTAACATAGGGAAACTATATAGTCACTTCAATCACACTCAGCACACGGAAGTATCGCTTGCTAGCTACTGCTGTGGCTGAACCTATAACGAGATAAAATGCCGCTTCCGGAGCATATGAGCTTATTACCGAAGATAGTCAAATGCAGTTAGTTGCCACTAATTGTTCATTGTTCAAGACGTTGATGACTGTTTTTGTCTTTTTTTTCAATAGTGCCAATGTAAAAGGATATAAAAGCATACAACACAATGAACCAGATAGCATCGTTGTTGGCATGCAAAACGTCTGTAGAATTTGAGCAATTCTAAAATCAATTGAAATATCACACGTACATAGTTGTGCTTGTTTTGCTTTTGTTTTTTGTTTGTTAAATGAGTTTATCGTCCCACCAACAGTATCTCAGTTGTATCTGTTGTCTTGGCTTTGTTGGTAGCATACATGAGCCTTAAACGATAACAATATGCAACTGTAATCACATTTCATGTTTTCTGTTGTGGTTATAACTGAGGATGTAGGTTTGTGTTCATTTATCAAATGTTTTTGTCAAATTGAAAACTTTCACATGAGATTTTTCTCCACTTATTCGAAAAGTACAAGCAAAAAGGTTTCCATACCTAACTGTCTAGTTTAAAAATTTAAAAATTTAAAATGACACATACGCCCTTAACAGGAAATGCTTCTTTAATGAATCAGTGGCTTTTTGTAAACGTTAAGCTCGGATGAGAAGAAAAGTGAATAATGCTTGCCATTTAAACACATTCAGAATTGAACGCAACAACAAAAAAGCAACAATTAAAAAGTAACATGATAGCCCGTATAAGTAAATACATTTCCGAATAAAAGTGCGGCTGTACTACTCAACGTAAACAAGTCCATTTACGACGGTATAACACGTCCATAACCATACTCTAATGAGCGCAGTTACCTTTGTTAGACAAGCTGTTGCAAATTTTCAATAGGAATGTATGTTAAGTAAATAGTCATCGTGCATATACGACATATTGGAATGTTTACAGCAGTATGTGTTAACATTATCAGGATTCTAAAGGTAAATAGAGGATTGGGTACGAGTGTTCATTATATGCTGAAAATATTAGACAAGTTGGATGAAATGTGACGGATCAAGTTCTATTTATCCCACAACCAAAACATCAGCTGTTTTTGTTTGTTTACAATGCACCATCTTTTTATAATATGAACAGTCGGCCTTGACATGTGTAATTCGGTTTGGGAGAATCCGCACAAAAACTAGTTCCACTCTTTACTCGACCATTTTCCATAGAAAGGGAACAGATTCGTTTATAACATGACTAAATGTTATGTTTTGTAGTTGAATTAATTTTTGTCCAGCAAAATGCATAAAACTGCGACAACAGAGTAATCAGGAAATGGCATATACACTACACATACTTAATGACGTCTCACTATAATAACTAACTGTAGTTTTACCAAAAATAAGGCACGAGTTTTACCTCACGCTCGCGCGGTAGGTTATGTGATAAACATTCATACCGTTTTAGGAACAAAAACATTTATATCGCGAGGCATTTGTTCCCATTAACTGGTCTTATAGCTGCTAATAAAAATGGGTTGTTTACATAATCGAGAATAATTTTAGTAATGTATTTATATAACAAAGTTTTCTTTTTAGGGTGTAAAATTCACATTTTCTGTAATACATCTATCGTTCACTATTGCCCCTTCACCTTAGGTACAATACTTAGCATCTCTCTCACTTATGTTAAGGAACAAAGTCAAGCACAGAAATTGCCCTGGACATTGTTTATCACACATCTGATAGCTACAGCGAGCATAGTGGTGTATAACTGTAGACAACTGCGCGTATCTCAGATGCGAAAAGATGGCTATATTACTGCGTTGTAATTCATTACCTAAACATGTTTATCTTGAAGTGACCTTTGATAACAAATGTCAAAGTAGATTCTAAACGCTCAGCTATTCATTTACAAATATCATTCACCACGCGCAATGCTTTACAAACCAAAACGTTTCATTTAACCGTAGAATTGTATGCAACATATCTTTCTATAGAGCAAGTACGTCGTTTGCCTATTATATTTTCTTTTCTTTTTTAACTTTCAAGAGAAAACTAAATTATATGATATAGATCCGTTTACAACTATGTCACAAAACATGGAATTATTCTTTAGAGCAGAATGAAATATTTTGTCCGTGTAGTTGGCAACCTAGCAGCCTGAAGTTGGCAGCCTAGCAGTCTGATGTTGGCAGACTAGTTGCCTAGCAGCCTGAAGTTGGCAGCCTAGCAGCCTGATCTTGGTAGCCTAGCAGCCGGAAGTTGGCAGCCTAGCAACCTAGCAGCCTGAGGTTGGCAGCCTAGCAGCCTTGAAGTTGGCAGCCTAGCAGCCAGAAGTAGGCAGCCTAGAAGCCTGCTAACTTACCGATTGATATAAGAAATTTCGAAACTGCCCAAATGCATTACATTGTATAATCACGTTTCAAGGACACTAAAAGCTCATTTGCTATGAATTCAACGTTACTTGTAGGTTTATTTTAAGCTGGTGCATTTTGAAGAAATTCTGAAACGGACTGCATGTGCTGTATTTTTGTCTCTTTAGAAAAGCGGTGTATATCGATCAGTGTGTTGGACAAACAATGGGTTTGTGTATCACAAGAATATAGACCGATATGAATTAAACATGTGTTTTTACAAGTGTCACAGTGACTGAAAATATCATTACAGTGCACCCCTCTCTAATGCTTAATCACTTATCATACAACATAATGGTTATAAATAAAATACATTTATTATTACTTAACAAATGCTGTGATCTAAACGAGCTTTTAAACCTTAAACACATTTTGGAAAATACTCTTTTTTATTGTCATACACCCTATTCAAAACTATTGAACATTATTTCTTTATGTACCAACCCTACACATTACAAAGAAATGAACTTTTCCACTTCACTAAGAAAATAACACTTTAAACTGCAACCTTCTTCTAACCGGCAGTCATGAAAGTATATTTAGAAGACAACTTATACAATAGTTATTGTCGTTCATACAAACATTTAGAGCACAAAGCGTTTTTTTTTTGTCATAAAAATTATCACAATATAAGATCAGATATCGATTCTATACCATTTATCTCTGTCTCTTTCACTTATTCACTCTCTGTCTCTCACTCTCTAGAATGCAGTTCCAAATATTGCCAATTAGTTATTCATCATATTCATCATTTAAGAACATTTAAAGTTTTGCCATGTATACTGTATATGCTGATATATGTCGTACTTTATCAAGGGGAGAGTAGATATTACATTAAAGAACTTGTTGATAAACTTGTTTTGTCCTTCAATATCTCTTTTAAAACACTCATAGTGTGTACACGGATGACAATATGATATGTGTACACTAAGTATTACAATGGTCACATGTTTATGGTGTAATTTGCATAAATGTGCATAATTTGGGCACATGAATATTGACGCTATCCTCAATAATATTCAGACCATAAACAGAGCAGAAGTGGATAAGTATATATTTTTTCCTGTTAATTATCTATATGTTGAAGATAGCGTTAAATTGTGTTCCTTGTTTTCTTGTTACCGGGACTTTTAGACTTTTAGATTTTAAGATTTTTTAAAGATCAAGTCATCCATAAGAAAGAATATACACTGTTTTCAAAATACAATGTTTCTTTGAACTTTTTCAGTATTTTAAACAGTTCTGAATAGATTGCATTCAAAGACACTTATTTTCTAAATACAGTTCATAAGACAATACAGATTGTGTCTAGCAATACAATGTTTTCTTCCAATACCAAGTCTGTTCTGTCAATGAATATACCCTTGACTTGTATAGGTGTTTGTTTGTTTGTTTATTTATTGGGTTTATCGTCCCACCAACATTATTTCAGTTATCTGGAGACGGTGTCCACTTAAGACAGATATAGTGCTGCCTTCACCGTGTATACCATGCCGTGAACACCTGGCGTGATACTACACCCGGTCACATTGTCCTGACACCGGGCCAACCAGTCGTGGAACTACACTTATATTTGTTTGAGCGTTGGCTCCTTTTTAATGACTTTGGTATGTCGCGGTCGTGGATAGAATCCGGGGTCTTTCGTACCTGGAGTCACAACAAAATCTTTTAGGTTGTTGAAACATTCAAAGGGCTAAAAGAGATCGCAGCAAGCGTCTGCACACTAATTATTAACGTTTGTGTCATTCTCATATTTACTTTTGCCATATTGTTTATTTTTGTTTTGTTTTCTTGCGCTTTCCTTGTGTAACCTAGATGTAAACAATATACGTTTATTCTGGACCTATTTCTGCCTTCCTCTAACAGCTTTCAGGCAGATGTCTTTTGTGCGGTTACAATAGAACGCTGACAAATGCTTCCGTTATTATTCGACCCATGCTTGCATACGTCGATTTCATCTGGATTCCTGGTCTTTAACGGATTTTATCGTTTATTGTTTGTGTCCGAGATGTTGAGATAACTTTCCAATAACGTAAAATATACTGTCCAATGCAGCTCGACTGGACATATGGGTCAAATGAAATGGACATACAATAAATATATAATAAACATTATTTATAGATATAGCGATAGTTTTCGAAATCTGCTTGAATAAATATGGCTAATTCTGTTTGTTTCATCTAAAGGATTCCAATAATTTTGTCCCTTTTGATTGGTCAGCGAGATAGTCCACAATAACTACAGTTATTGTCCATACTTTTGCATCCAAATGGTAATTCATCATCTGCATTTTTGTCTGTTAAATGATATTGTGATATTGTCAAGGTGAAATGTATGCTATAAAATATTAGACTATTTGTCTTTTAAAAATAAGTAACGTTTACCACTTTTACTGTTAATGACTATTTTCTCATAGAATTCTGAACTATTTCAGGTCGTTTTGAATTTATTGATAATTTATTGATAATCTGATAACTTCGCACAGTAGATTGTCAAAAAGAAATACAGAAACGAAAATACATAAATGACAATGCGAAAAACTATTACATTTAGTGCTAAGGACTCTATACTTTTAAATTAAGTAAACTAATTGAGCTTTTAAGTTTATTTTTTTTATTTTACAAACTGCAAGAACTGAATATTACAATACCCTCTTCTTCTTTATTTAAGAAGGCGTTCATGTAGTTCCACGGAAAATAACAAGAACATCCAAAAACAGAAAAAAACCAGAATAAAATAACAACAACAACAAAAAGAAAAACAACAACAACAACAAAACAACAACATAAAAATAAAACAACAACAGAAGAGAAAGACAACCCACAATATAATTTATACGTAAACGCAATCAACAGAAATGTCACAAAACATTATTATAGAAAGACAGACATATTCCATTAAAGACAAAACAACACTCCAAACCATCACCATCTGGCATGGCCTGTATTTTAAGGACTGCTGTTAATTACTCTTTATTAATCAAAGGCAGACACAAACACAGTTTTTCAAACAATGCATTTTGAGAATCAGCTCTGTACTTGCACACCCAGAGTGTTTGTATACGTTTTAGATCAGCAGTATGGTCTTATGCATTCATTACGTAGGAACACTTTTGCTGCCGAGAGGTACAAGAAATGAAGGTAAAGCTCTCCAGCATTGTAATGTTTATCTCTGTCATTCATGTAAAAGCAGAAATTGACACGGATAAACGTTGTAATTACGATTACAGCCAAGTTAATTATTGAAGAGTTATAGTCTCTATATAAATCCGTTGGCAAACTGGTTGACACTTATCAAAATAGAATTGGAAAATAAGATAAGAAAAGGTCATATAAGAATTACCAGAAATTTTTAAATCTAAACTACCATCAAACAAAGTCAAACAGAGTAAATATAAAAGTGACGTAAATGTAAAAGTGACCTAAACACAAAGACCAGACATAACACCAAAAAAACACAAAAAAACAAACAAAAAACACAGCAGTTACGGCATTGGAAATGTCATTTTACGAGTCGATGCCACCTTTAGTTGATTTATCTTGATTACAGACTGAAATGTTATTACTGCATTATAGAGAGTGTATTGTATTTCACCATCATCCATGTTAAGCTTCAATTAAATATTCCGAATGTGGAACGATTACTCTAATTCAGGTGCTTTTACTCAGATGGGTTCAAACTGCGGTCAGTGTTGTTAAACCTCATTAACGTATCATGTAAAACTCAAACGAGTTAATTATACTTATGCTAAATCAATGGGACATTTATGTTAGTCTCTATTTGAACTGCCCAACCAAATATAAAATTCATTAAGCTGGCTGCGATTAAACATGTGTGCTATTTTAATATCGGAAATTCTTAAAAAAGCATGACGTGTGATGGATATGAACATGTGGCGAATATTTGTATAAATAATAAAACTAGTAAATACGTTTTTTCTGCATCCTTTTACTGCAACCCCTATTTACAACATAAAACGCCAGAAATCTTTATTTGCTATTTTCATTACTAAATTAATAAGTTTTAGTATATTTTTATAGGTTGAGAGAAATCCGTGTTCCGCATGCCTAGGCATATTTTATCTATTAACTACCTCTAGATCAGCCTTCTTGGTACACCGTCAATGTATTTTAAATAAACACACAAACAGCACACGGTCATACAGCGGTTACGTAGTTGTTTCAGCCAGGTTAGGCGTTTTAATTGAGATTTCATGCAAATAACTTCGCCTTTGTTTTCAAGGATTCTTTTCAACATATAATTATCAGTTAAACCAAACGCTCAGTTATTTTCATTAGCAAACTTGATATACCGAACAAGAAACGTGGCCGTACCACGAAACCAGATTTTCAATGATTAAACAATTTAACACAAATTATTAAGCGGAAACTGTTTTTCTACTTTTAGTAACAGCGACCTTGACCTTGACCCAACTGGTCCGAAATCCAGTCATAAGCTAGGTCTTCAATAAGCTTGCTATATCAGAAGTTTTAGCAACATTGGCTTATTTGAACTGAAGTTATTGACCGGAAACTGTTTTCCAATTTTTAGAAATAGTGACATTGTCCTTAATTCGACTGGCCTCAAATCCAGTCCCAAGCTAGTTCGTCATGCAAGCTTTCTTAATTCAAAGTTTCAGCAAGATTGGTTTATACAAACTGAAGCTATTGCAAGGTAAACCTCTATTTGACGCTGCACGGCCGCACGCCAGCCATACCCAATCTGATAACCAGAATGTTCGCTGAAAACCTGGTTAATAACATTCTACTTTAGTCTATTTTTCATGGCAATTTAAGCAAAACCCTAATCAGTTTCTATGCAATATAAGGTTGCATAGCCTAGGAAATCTGACATTCAGAAATAATATAACCTAATTATTTACTCCATTGATTTTTCTAGTGACTTACCACACGCTAACTTACAAACATGTATCGAATGAGAAATTGCAGATAAATTGCTAGCTTGATAGATACTTGGCAAGTAATCGATGCCGCCCCTATTATTTGACGGACATCATATATTTTCCGTCAATAAGATATTCAAATGATTTTGTTGCATGCGTGAACGTGTCATACAGAATTTATAACATACATGAACATTGGTTTTTACAGACTTTACTCTCTTTTGTTATTATAGTTGTAATTATATTAGCAAAAAATAATATCCACCATTAATATTGAGGCATTCTTCTCTATATTCTGGTTATTATATATAAATAAAATATATTTCTTAAGGACATGCAATTAAAGTAAATGTCTAAAATGAAACATAAATGCAAAGTGTCAATACGCGCAAGTTTAATTCTTTTCGTAATTGGTAACTTTTTGCCTTGTTCAATGTTTCTGAATTAAATGTACAGTCCCCGCAAAATAACAAATGCTAATCTCTAGTCTCGAATCCATTCGAAGAAATATTAGCTAAACTCTTACATAATGTTTATTTAAATTTAGGCAATATACTATAGTATACTATTGTAAAGTACACTTTTTAATTAAGTGTACATTGAATATACACATTTTTTTTTCAACAGCATCCACTTCCTTTCATCGATGCCAGTTTATTAAAATTGAAAAACAACACACAGCAACATGGATTTTATCTAGGTGAGTCTAAGATAATGATTAAAGAATGGCAATGTCTAAAGGAAACATAAAAGGCGCATATAACTGGCAGATTTCTTTTTGGTATTGACATTAAATGTATGAATCCTAAAGTGTAGACGTAGAATAAAAAGGTATCTGGATCCAAATTGTTTCGAAGGAATTAAATTGGAATCTTTTATATTGACACCGATTACTGTATTCACTGCCATGATATTCTTACTACAAATTAAATGCTTCAGTTAAATGGCTTTAGATTGACATTAAGTCACACTGAAAGTAGTATAAAACAAATCTGCGATTGAGGGTCCACAGTTTCTTCACATAGCAATACCAGTCACTTGTCTATTTTAGGTGTCTTCCATACAGCGAAGTTATCTAGGTATATGTTAGTGAAAAATGCACTACATTTGTTGCAAATATATATATATATATATATATATTAACGTAGCCTAAAGCAAATGTGTTCAGTCAGAGTAAGAAAACCTCGTTTAATTCAGTCATGAGATAAAAAACTGTAGAATGTAGAGAAATCATAAGGGCCAATTGCAGAGCATTTTAAGACGAAAAGGTCCAACTTAAGTGCGTTTGATTGCCGAATATTGAATATTTCATTTAAATCTAAATTATATAAATACATATATGTTTACATCAAATCTGAAGCAAAAAAAAAAACAATCCAGGAAATCATTGAAAATGTCATTTGGCATTTAGATAAACTATGTACCAAATTTTGTCAGTCGGATGGAGTATTTATGCATGTAAACCGTACCAACAGTTGTGGATTATAGCATCCCTTACACATGTGTACATACTTGCCAGTGTCGTTATAGGTGAATGTCGGTTGGTACAAACTCACTCTCTAGAACAAGCCTTATTTATAACACCACTTGAACAGCACTGTACATGTAGCAACTAACACATTTGCAAGCAGGTTTCGCTTGTTAAGTACACTGCACTGGGAATTTATTTAACTTACGCTGAAAGGAAAGGTGGTAGTTGTTAGAATAGACAAACTCAAACCGTACTTATATAGTACAGCATACCCGTTTTTGCCAGGATTTAACTTCCAACAACTCAGAATAAAAGCCAGTGGTTTTTTGTTTGTTTTGTTTTTTGTTTACATTGCAGCGACAATTTATGATTTTTAAAGCAGCTTTTAGCTTTTTAGTGGAGGAGGGCCCCAGACAAATGTCGGGGTAGAACCACCGGCACACAGCAAGTCAGCCGGAAGACCTTCCTGCATTAGGTCCTTCGCCCCGAACAGGACTCGAACCCACACGGTGAGAGGCTAAGCAGTTAGAGGAGTTACAAACAGGCGACTCTACCTCTGGGATACGAGTTTGCTAGTGGCTTATTTATCTCGTGCGAACGATCAACAGAATATGTTTATTTATACCCTAAACGGATATATGTATTCTATTAAAGTTGATCCTCAATATATATTCTTCAATATATATTTATCATTTATAAGAAATTTTAAGTACACTTTCTGCTAACACAAACTGCATATTCAATAATAAATAACTTTATATGCTAAAAATCTACTTATTCATAATATTCATTGTATGCATTTTTTTCATATATAGTAATTTAGGAAATTAATGATTCATAGTTTAAAACAATTTTAAGTAAAATTGATTATACTATGCTTATCCAAAGGCAAAACAAAACAAAAACAACCCACAAGCCATAACGAGAATACGTTTTTTTTTTTTAAATTGGATTTCTTGCAAACAATGCTCAGGACAATTAGACATTCTACATCAAAAACTAAATCTAATATCAACCAATCTCTAAGGCCACATAGTCATTATTCACTTTTAATCAACTACAGAGCAAACACAAACAGGTTTGTGCAAATAACGGTGCCCTAGAGAAACAGATTTGCATGTACTCACAAACGTCTTCTTAACAGATGTTATCAATCAAATTCTTGTTCTAAAGTAGTGACACCTACGTTTGTGTGCCTCTCGAGCAATTAAACCCATGCTCTCCGGCATTACATACGTTGAGGGCTTCCATTGATGTTCGCTCATAAACATATTATTGATGTCGTTACGCAAACAATCATCTCACACTGCTTTACATTGTACCACCTACCCATTACGCTAGTTTAGTTTATATTGACTTCATTTTTTTCTATATATATACACACTAGAGAATGATTAGGAATGGATCTTTAATAAACGTGACGATTATAGAATAAGGAATGTATTCAATTTTATTATAAATATTGTTTCCGTAAGCACCTGGATTCAATGTATTCTGTCATAAAGCTAGCTAGACTACTATTTACAACGCTATTAAAGGTAGTCCTATACCTATAGTTCGAAAATTACTTCCTCTATAAACAGCTGACGAACACGTCCTTTAAAGGCCAGTAATGTTTATTTACAGTTAGTAAATCAGCTTTTTTTCATACTTCAAACATCAACTACAATATCTAATTAAAGTTATATTGTGAAAGGGTTAAAAAAAGCTGTCAGTTTTGGTTAGGGTCATGGACGTACTAACATAAAATTTCTTGAGGCATTTTTTCTTATAACTAATGTGTTAAACCTCTTATCATACAAAAGGTAGATACGATATCCAATTGGTAGAGCATCGGCTTGCGGATCGGGAGGTCGCGGGTTCAAACTCCGGCCGGATCAAACCAAAGACTGGCTTCCCTCCTAACGCTCGGGGCTTAGGGGACAGCATTACGCCTGACTCGTCGGTGTCAGTATAATGGACCTCATGAGTGCCCTTGTGCTATAATGATAGAAATGTCTCTGCACAGTATCGGCAAAAATGCCGGCAAATCCCATTCCATCCTATCCCATCCCATCCCATCCCTATTTAAGTCACTTTTCCTACTTATGTATGCCCTGTCATTGCCGTTTTATTAAACAAATTGAAAGTATATTTAAGGGTTTTAATACTGCTATGTAGCATGAAAAACTGAAAAATGGAGTTGTTTTTACATTATAAAAATATCTATCACATGATTTTTTGTTAATTAAACAAATTATCTTATTTATTAATAAAACAACTTATCCTATTTGTTAAGTAAACATATTATTATATTTATTAATTAAACAAATTATTTGCAAATTAAACACATTATCCTATTTGTAAAACTATTCTACTTTCTGTAAAAAATATAGGAAGTAAACTTGGTCTTTTTCTTGATATCGTGTATTTGTGCTGGTTGCTAGAACATGTCTGCTGTAGAATTATCCTACACAGTAAGTCCCAAGATTCTTTTGTCGTAACGAGGATACGATATGATGTGATGGCGAACAAGTAAACATTTTTCGTCAAGTTAACACATGACCCACAGGTAAACCTATTCGTTTGGTTATATACATTTTTCATTCTTAATAAACTAAATATAGATTTTGCTTGCTACTCCGAATACACGTTTTTTACAACATCTCTATTTAGCACAGATACAAAGTGTGAACATCGCGTAATGAATTACCTGTCCAGATCTGCGACATTCATTAACCCAACGGCTATCCTTTGAGTATAAATGAAAGAGTTTTAGTTTTAGCTAGTCAAGTTACATGGGTTTCTTTCAATCATAGTTAATGGTAGAACATTCAGGTTGATCTTACTTAACATATATATATACAGATGCATTTTTTCGATAAAGCTTTTTTTTCCAAAACAATAAAGTGTGCCTTTGACGTCAAAGGCTGAAACGTATGACATTAATTCGTCCACTCCGAATTGAGTGAAGGATCGTCCCTTTCTTTTAGCAAATTATTTTCAAACCACTTGTGACCTGTGGAACATACAGGTAGATATTTCATAAGCAGAACGACATAGGACAAGTCGTGACGTTTCCACGCAGCTTCAAAGTTCTATCTAATAATATTTTAAGTTGAGCACCTGTTTTTCTCTCGTCCAATCAGGCTCTTTTATTTACTTAAAGCCACAAAGCAACACATTTGTACCGATAAGTGATATTGCGTTATTTTCATAACGAACCTTTCTTACACTGTATAGTTCCCCATCTCTAGAAATATTGCGTTGTCGTTTACAAACTAATATTTTCTTAGGGTAAACAAGTTTACACCAACACCGGTTCCTCGAGTGTTAGAAATATTCTGCGCATTGAAAATATATTACTAAAGCTAGTGACAAAATTGACGCAAGAGGGGGCAAATGTCATCTTAGTATGGTAACTTCGAGACACCGGCACAGTTTAGATACTCAATAATGTATCAGCCAAAATCAACAACAAAAACACAGCAACAACAAAACAGTTTTTTAAACTATTGGTTAACACTTCTTATGTCAATGTTGCGATTTCCTTAAAAACGCAGAATGTCTAATATTTTCGCGATTAAATGTAACAATCTAGTACACAAGCACGAGACAAAATTTACGAATTGTCAGTAAATTTGGTGTTTTGTTATAGATTCATAATATTTACAAATCTTAACAAATAAAATGACTTTTACATAGCCATGATTCGAGCGTGCTGAAAACTCGATATTAAGGACGTATTTATCTGTAATCAGTACTCACTTTACCTGTTGGCAGGAATGGTAAAATACGGGGGACTGCAATTACATTGAGTACAAGTAGGCTAAGCCCGGTATTGACCGCTGTTGATTAATCATATATCGCTGATAAAAGGTCGCTGTCGACATTGATAAGCTTATTATCGAAGACTGTAACATACGGTTATAAGCAAAAAATTGACATCGTCAATAACCTATCACTTTGTACTATTGTTCTAAAATAAAATGCGGTTGTTTTATAACGATATGTGTGAGATTTAAAGGCAAGTGCGCTATTACATTGTATCATACAAGATAATTAAGTAAAATGTTAAAGCGGACTTTTTAAGTCTACTCTCATTAAACCCATGTTGGTAAGTTTAAGGTTGTGTTTTTTACTAATTTGGAAGCAAATAAGTAATGAATAGTTCTCAACACAAAGCTGAACATACAAAATATAATAAAGTACCATTGTTCTTAAAAATGTTATTATATCTATCAAGAAAAATATGAATAAAAAATGTTACTTGTATGTTCACAATTGATGATTCGACACACTTAAAATTAAATGTCCTGTTTCTTAAGAAAATTCTTATTTCTTATTTCGATGGGTGATATTTTATTTTCTAAAATACTTGTTTGATCTGGAAATAGAGCACAGCAAAAATATATAATCTACTGTAAATTTTACAAAAATTGCGTTAAATTGCTTTATAATTATAAAAATAAACAAAATAAAAAGCATGACTAAGTGGCTGAATCCTTAGATGTGATTCCACTTGTACAAACAAAGTTTAGAAATGCGTTCACTGTCTGCATGCTAAACAAGAAGTACATTTTAAAGTATTACACTATATACATTTTCAGCACTTGAACGATTTTAGCGACGTGGATGCCTCTATGTCTAGTATAAAAGCGTCCATAAAGCTCGGTGCGGTGCCATAAACCCACTGGTAAGCCTAAGATTATTTAAGATGCTTGCAAAATCCAAGCAAACAGAAGCATCTGTCTAATCCTTCAGTCATTTCCGTGTTCAGATTTATTTTCTAAATATATTCAAGTCCATTTTAGACCGATGTCATGTTAATCAGTTTGATTCTTCATACTGAAGTGAAAATACACATGATGAATTGTCCGTACCATTCTGTATGTTTATCCCGTTCCTTCAATGTTTATCAAATGTTTCATATTTTAAATGCACTATTGACAACCACTGTAGTCTAAAAGGTCAAGTACTGTACCGAGCATAGAGACCAAAGCTTAATTGTTTATGTTCTGTCTTATAACTGACAAATTCATAATGTCATGTAACAATAAAGCACACAATCTGCAACGATTTATATTTAATGTTGCTTCCAGCTATCTGGTTCTCGGCTTAAGTATAAATGATATTTGACCCACCATGTTTCGATAATCATAGCCTGTACATTTTTATACAAGAAGTTACAAAAGATGTATATTTGAAGTGGTTTTGTGCATGTAAACAATCCTAAATTGACAAATGTGACAACTGTATGTACTAATGAGAAACATTAATGAATAGTCTCCCCAAAATAATCCCTATATGCATGTAGGTCCTTTCATTTGTTATGCTCAGTTATTATGCTTGTGCTCTTTGAATTGTATGTTAACTTTCTTTGCTGTTCTTGTGTTACCCAGGTTAACCATAATCAACATAACTTCCATTTTCTTTTTTGAATTACATATATCTATAAGCATTAAAATGGATTTTTATCTTATATTTATGCAAAGGTAATAAATTTCCTTGTTTGTAATTGCCATATCTACAAAGGAACAGGCGACAAAGTCCAAGATTTCCAAATAAAAGGAACTACCTACTGTTTGGAATACCTCGGATATTAATTATATCTATATTTCCATTTCACCAATGTACCCAATAAGTCGGTGAATAATTTCTCTAAGCAAATTCTATCATTCTTATGTATTAGAAAATAGCACCTTTAAGGTTGTATGCACTCTTGGAGTACCTACTTCACAACACTTAAAGACACGCCCACCTTAACACCTGTAACGTAGGACGGCGATTTGCAACGGTCACCCATCCAATAACAAGACACAGTAACCGCTGCTTAACCGCGCAACTTTGGAAGCCGGTTGAAGGTTAACCCAGCTGCGAAGCTAGTTTGAAGTGCTTGTGTTTGTACCTTTGTGTTTGTTACATACCTTAGCCACCAAGAGATTTAAAATTGGTTCCGCCGCTGATTAAATCACAGTTGAGATCGCTAAAGCCAATTACACGAAAAATGTATCCACGAATTGATGTACACAAAAACAAGGGTGGGAACACTAGCTTGTTTATCTTGACGTGACATTTGATATTTGATATCAAATGGCAAGTTACATATAACCTAACACATATTTACATAGATAAAGGATACAGATTTTCAGCAGCCAACCAGTTTACCAGGTGAAGGCTTTGTGTTACAAAATACATTCGCTGTTATGATTTACGATTATTCACTAAATATGTTTTTGAGATGCATCGCAGCGACCAGTTTCTTTTAGCGGCGTTCAGCTATTTTGGTGGAGAAAGACCCCAGACAAATTTCAGGTAGAACCACCGGCGCACCAAAGGTCAACTGGTAGACCTTCCCACATTAAGTCCTTCGCCCTGAAGTGCAACTTTCTCATTCACACCTTTTCACAAAACCAGATGTGCTCTTAATCAGAACTCTTCTCAAGGTAAATAATGCATAATGATGTATATACAAAACAAAACAAAACAAACAAACAAACTAAAAAGAAGAAGAAGGAAATAGAAAATCAACACCATGCGTACACTATGTGATCATTGCAGAACAAAATATTATGGATTAATTATATTAATAAATTCCAAAAGGCGAACGGGAAGTGCATTGCACATTAGACTCACATATATATTCAAAATGTAATTTGAAGCCTAACCACTAAAGTATTAAATAAAATAAATCAATGTAAACATTTTGCAAAAACGTAATAAATTAATAAAGCACACATAATCTATACGTGTACTAACATAAGCCATGAACTAAGCAGTTTAAACAAATTGAGTAAAGACAATCGATAAAACGCCTTTTCGCCATAATCAAACATACCACAACCAGCAACATTTATAATAGAAAACAACTTGTTCCCCATATATTTGGTACGATATACCAGTAACCCTTTGCTATATCACGCCGTCAACTATTGTTTCTGTAAAACTTCTATCGTCAAATAAAGAATAAACACCGACCAGCGTATTTTTTATAAATAAGGAAGTAAATGTATGCCTACCTTGTAGCATCCTCAATAATGTACTGCGAATATGTAATCACCACTGACAGAAACTGACAACAACGAAAAACATCTCGCTTTATAATAACATCATACCCAGCACATGCCTATGAATGTCCATTCGCTTATTTGCCTACAACTTACAGTATTGCTATGAATATTTACTTGAGATAAAAGTATCCAGTATATCAATATAGGACACTAAAAGTGGTTTGCACCACTGTAAGACAGACACATTTAGTTTTACATGTACGATAAAACATACATATAACCGGATTTATTTTACTAAAGCATGATAACAGCATATACATTACAGCATGTTCACTGAACTACACGCTTTCTATGCCTGGATAACTCCTTATTTGCGCGTTTTAATAAGCGACGTACACACTATACATGTGTCATGAAAACAACGCTATCCTTTGACGAATACGCGTTGCATATCTAAAGCTCGATTTGACCGTTGTATACAAACACTGGCCATCCTAAATAAGCATACGTACTTACATTGCTTCATTTCGGACGTTGTAAATCTGCTGTAGCGATTAAAGTATTGACACATAAGTAGTTAACGTGTTAAAGTTATGTGATCGTTAACTGGGGAGTTGTTTTTTAAGGCAATCTTTGTCCTTTTAGTGCACACGTGCCTGAGTAAAGTCAATTTTCCTATTTCAGCATAATATATGGCATCTTTTCTCCGTTTTCTTTGAAATCTTTTTGATATTACCAATGATTATTAGAAACTAGTGATTATATTAATCAAATTATAAAGCGCTTTCTAATTAAAGCAAATTCCTTAAATGGATACACTCTACCCGTGTCCACGTTCAGTAAATATAGCCTCCTTGTAGCTAATTTTATACATGTAGTTATGTTTATATACAGTGACATGCTCCTATTAAACATTCTAAATGTAGACCACTTTAATTAAACGTAGATAGTGTTCTTGAGAAGGGTTCAACCTGCGGTCAGTTTGCTTATCATTGCTTCGGTGGTTGAGTAAAGTTAATTCCAGGTACATTCTAAACAATTTAAAATAGTATCAAACGGACTCCTGTTACATATTTTACTCAGCGTCAGCGCTCATTCATTGTTATCTGATTGAAATATTAAACATTTAAAACTAGGTTATTATAAATAGCTAATTATAATTGTATGCAGTTACTAATTACAATGTTGTTTGACGAATACTAACATGATAACAATGTTACAACAAGTAATTATCGAGTTAATTTTAAGATAACACCTTAGTTTTAACGAAAGAAGAATCTACTCAAATTATGCAAACAATAACTTTTGGTTTATGTGGTTTGTACGTGTTCTCTATTTTGTTTCTAAGTGCAACCAGATTTGAAGCCAGGATAGTTTAAATAAAATGAGAAACAATTTTCAATTAGAATACCAAGTTAGTTGACCCTCTGGAAGTAAACAAATAATAAAGTGTTTGTTTATTTGGAGTCTATATCAAAGGATGTTTATCATAACAATAAATATTGACTCAAACTATGCATTTTGAAGACTTTAAAAACATTAAATTTGTATTTGAAATAAAACAAAATCATCACATATACATGCACATGTTCATAAATAGGTAAATAAGAAAAGGTCCTATCAAAATTTCCACAGATATTTAAATTTTATCTACCAGTAGACAAAGGCAAACAAGGTAAATGTACATGAGACAAAAACACAGAGACGAGACATAACACACATAAAGAAAAACCATCAGTTACCGCCTTGTAACGGTCAATCGGCAAAAGGGCCGACTGAGGTGCTTAAACCTGGTTTGTGGAGCGCTCAAACCTCGCACTTCCTGAAGGGTTTTCTAGCAAACAAACAGTGTAAATATCAATATCCAGTCAAAGTGAAATAACTAATAGTAAGCACCTGCATCGGGAGTTAAAACAGACATAAAGGCGTAAGTTTACTGCAGTTAGTTGAATATTAATACCTAAGGTTGTCTTGTTAATACAACCAAATTTTTTTTCAAGAATACATGTATAGTGTGCAATGTCTTTCTAAAAGCTCTGTTTCCATCTTATAATATTTGTTACCGAAGTCGAGACAAGTCGATACTATAGTAATTGTGTCGTGTCAGTTCATTGCAGGGACTAATGATAGATCTGGCTATACATTATATCGGGAGTATGCTTTTTGTACGAATTGTTTTCATTCAAAGCATTTGTTGAAGGAATCCATTAAAACTCAATTAGCATAGATATAAATACAAAAACCCATTTCAATTCAGTTTTAGTTCAATAACTGTTTTTTTAATCAAATTGTATAATTATGGAAACGTATATATTCTCATGAACGTATATGTCAATAAATTTAATCATTACTGCATCTGTAACAGTTTGAAAACACTAAATGGATATATTGTATTTGTTTTGGCAGTGTTGCTAGTGTCTATAACACGTAGGTCTGCATATCCTAGGGAAACCTTAAATGCTCCAAAACGGCCTGTACTCCAGGGCCCGAGATATCTTTGAACTCCTGCCTGAAATTGATTTCAGGCAACTGATTGGACATTATTTAGATGTAGCTAAAGATCTGACCATCTGACATCCGAGATGTCTGAGAATGATCTCAGAGTTAGTCTAAGAATTTTATAATCTTAAAACCCCAGACTTTCTGGCATAACACTGCAGGTACATGTATTATTATCACAGGCGTCTTGAAAACGTATAGTGTTAGAATTGGCAGAGACAGTATCAGCCTGATAGATGACTTGGCAAGAAATCGATGTCACCCCATATCATGTGCGAGGCATCGGATACCATCTAGGTAATATATATATATATAGCAATTATGGTGTGAAAAAGACAGCTATGTAATCTGAAACTAACGTTTCCTTTCTGCCATAATCACCAATTAAATGACACAGAGTATATACATTTTTGTTATCATTATGTATCTGTGTGTTGAAATATATTTTTTCCGGAGAAGTAATACATCCAAGGAAACTGCCATTCCAACGCATTCAATGTAAATAAGCTCACCAAGTTGTCAAGTAAGTGTATATAGAAGTGAATATGAAATGAACGAACTATAGACTTAATGCTTTGGTGATTTAGAATGAAATCTGCATGCTGTTTGCAAGTCAAGGTGGAATTAGTTGTATGCAATATAACATCCGTATATCACATTTAACAATTACATTTTTAAGAGTTCTTAAATGTTTTTTTGATATATATTATTTTATTTATTTTCAAAACATCCCTATTTTTATCTCTTTCAATGTAAGTGTCTTCTAAATATTAAGATATATTTAAACCTACAACACATACAAAATGCACGGTTGCTTTCTTTAAATAAATATTTTTGACCCAATCTAATAATATTGCATGGCCAAACTGAGTATTTTGCTACAATAATCAAGAATCCTCCTTGATGCATATATTTAATAAAATACACAATGTCCTTGGTAATCATTCATCTAAGCACAGATCTTCGTTCCTCTGCAACATTTGTTGCATTTACCAGCTGGAGTTTTCATGCAAATATAGAATCATTTGTCTCACTTATGTCAACAAAACAACTCTAATTAAGGCATAGTGCTGGCGTACACATTGTTTGGATGTGATAATTGCTCCAAAGAAAAACTATTTAGCGAGATTCAGCAGGTAGATGATCAGTTTAGTACAGTTAACATATTAAACGATCATCGAACCCAGCATCGAAATGATGTCTAACAACGTTGTTATACTACGCATATGATGGAGTGCCATTTGATACCAACGACGCAGTAGATATGTCTATAATATATTTTCGAAGGACAGGTACTGACACAACACATAGCATCCACCTTACATAAACAATGCATGTGACAGTAAGCATAATTAATATCCTTCTACATTTGGACTATCATATACATTGTTTCAATTTCGTGAGATGACTGAATTGCATAAAAAGTGAATACACAACTATGAGATGACTTAGTCACCTAGATAAGTTAAATAAGTTATCAATGAGTGTAAGTGTTATTTTTCTTCATTAGCAATTATGTCATATATGTAAATATCATCTGCTTTATGAAACAAACAAACAAACAAACAAACAAAAGAAAACAACAATAACAACAATAAAAACAAAACAACAACAAAACAACAAAAACAACAATTACAAACATACAAAAACACATCGGTTATTTAGACACGTTTATGTTCATTTTATTGCGGGATAAGTGAATGGCACGTGTTTATTACTATGCGTCAAATACATTTATGTTATCCAACAATGACGTCTTTTCAAGGAACCATTTATTTCATGTACAGATCATATTGTGTATATATCATGATACATTAAGAAATGGGATTAGCCGGCATTTTTGCCGATGCTGTGCAACGACATTTCTATCATTATAACACAGGGGCACTTATGTGGGCCCAGGGACTGAACCCGGCCGGTCCATTATACTGACACCGACGAGTCAGGCGTAATGCTGACCCCTTAGCCCCGAGCGTTAGGAGGGAAGCCACTACTACCAAATTTAAAGTATTTGGTTTAACCCCGCCGGAGTTTGAACCCACAACCGCATGCATTAAGACAAAATGGCCCCTTTATTTTGATTATTGTAAATCAAACAAGTGGTGTAGTCGACTGGTGGTGTGACAATGTTGCTAAAATAGAAAATCAGTGCCAGATTTACAGAATAGGTAACCCACAGTGCAGAATAAAGACTATTTTATTCGATTGCTAAATATGTGTTTATATATGCGACATAATAATTGTCAGATTTTTACTTCGTGAAATTAACATGTACATCTTAATTTAGAAGTTAGTCATGATTTCAAACAGATGATCATTAAGAGTACATTCTCAGTGTTAACGCTCTTTTTGTTCGCACTGATTAACTAATGTATCTAAAATGATTGTAAACAGATATATCCCATCTTTGGCATTTATTTCCGTTTGTTGTTATAAATGGATTTGAAAGCGATGTACGAACCATCAAAAGTTATCTCTTTTCACTTTTCTCTTGTCTCAACTTCCCTCAAACATCACGAGTGAATGTAAGCTACGCGTGTCACCCGTATGCTAGGTCAATATATTAACTTGCGTTGAATGGGAAATGAAGTAATAATTTGATACGACCTTGTAAAGTAAGAAACACGTGTCACTCGTATGCTACGGCGGGTAGATTTACTTGAGTTGAATGGGAAAGGAAGTAATAATTTGATACGACCTTGTAAAGTAAGAAACGCGTGTCACTCGTTTGCTACGGCGGGTAGATTTACTTGAGTTGAATGGGAAAGGAAGTAATAATTTGATACGACCTTGTAAAGTAAGCCACGCGTGTCACCCGCATGCTACGGCGAGTAGATTTACTTGAGTTGAATGGGAAAGGAAGGAATAATTGGATACGACCTTATGAAGTAAACAATGCGAGCCATCCGTATGATGTGATGAGCATATTAACTGGTACTGAATAGGAAAGGCAGCAGTATCTTTAAACTATCGTATAATGTAAGCCACACGAGTCATTCGTATGCTACGGTGAGGATATTATTTTGCGCTGAATGAAATAGGCAGAAGTTATTTGATAGGACAGCCCAATTTTTCTGCTGCTACGAAGCCACACGATCAGCCTAGTACAGATGGCGAGGCATATAGCTTCAGACAAGAGATACAACATCAAACAACAGCTGTTGAATAATTTATCTGTTCACGTCAACCAAATTTGTACTCTTCACACATGAAATGGATAAGTGAATATTGTATAATTTACAGTATATATGTAAAGCTTAAATATATTGAAGTAAGTTTAAGGTGTAAAATCAGAGAAGGATGACATGTTAAAAGTATATTAATTCTTAAAATTTAATGTCTTAAATCTATTGTTCATATATTACACATAGATGTTATGACCGTTAATTGTTAATTTCAGTAAAACAGTATCCTCATTCTATGCAACAACAACAGCAGCATCATCAGCAGCAGCAACAACAACAACTGCAACAACAACACCAACAGCAAGTGCACACCCAATATTAATTCTCAATAAAATACATGCGGACAAACAACACCATTGTCAATACCAAACTTGAATTGTAAGCAAATGATTCATATGTAACTATAAGAAAACTGCCGATGACAATAAATACTCATCCATTCTTAAGCTGCATGGCAAATATTATTGAAACTAGTGTACCGCTTGAGCCGTTAGATAAATGCTTCTTAGAGACTTTATAGAATAGAATAAACCCTAAAACTCGTCATATTCAGGCAAAAACTATCTAAATTGCACGCAAAGGACATACTACTAACTTTTCATATAAAATAATAAAATAATGCATTAACATATCAATTGACAAGGTCGCCATTCTTTTCCATGTTTACATCAATAGTTACTCATATACACCTTATATTGATTTAGGGAATTTTTTCCCTTTAATACAATAACGTAACGAAAACTATTTATCTAGACCAATTCATAGTCCTAGACTAATAAAAACTAAATACAATTGTATTAATAAATATTATCTAATAATATATTTTTTTAAAAAGAATATATATATATATATATATATATATATATATATATATATCATATTTCAAAACAAAGATATTTTGTCTCATCAAATTGTTAAACAAAGGCAAGAAGCGTAAGTCCTGGACAAAGGTAACATCACATCTCCTATATATCCACATTATACTATTTGCCAGAATGGTATGTGGTGGCTGTGATTTGCTTGCATTTTATAAGGGCCTAGACTACATGTATGTCAAGCTTAGACCATGGTATCGTTTGTGTTCCCTTCATTCAGTTTTGCACACGCAATATCAAATCCACAGGTATGCTTCAACTAAATCACGATTATAAACCGTTTATTTTGAACATTATTGAACATTATCAATCTTAAAATGCTTTCAAAAGGTGTCACTGGTATGATTTTAATCCTTATAACCTCATATAATAAATCATTTTGTTTGCGACTGAAAACTATTCGACATAATTAACTATGTTGAAAAACGATTTACTGAAGGCACGAACATTATTATTAAATACTAATTTCTTCAATGTATACTGCATCCCTGTACACCATTTATAGAGAAATATTGATTGCTTGCCGAATTGATATTATTCGTGTAATATGTTTATATAGAATCGACGTAAATGGTATGGCATCTTGGCAAATTTAATAAGTGGACTACTTTTTGTAATTCAGGTCGTATACGTATCATTGGGTAGAGTTAAAAAAATGGTACTTCATTAATATCTCTTTAGTGAAGCTGGTTGAACATAATTTCCCTCATATTCTTATTGTTTGGTCATTAAAGTATTCGAACAATTGTTTCCTTTAAAATTCAACGTCTGTATTTGTCAAATTCGATAACTGCCCAGTAAGCTACATTTAATGTTACAATTAAAGTCTAAAATTTATAACTATTTTCTGTTCAAATGTGCGAATAGACAATGATGAAACTCTCATAGATTTTGTTGTAAACTGTATTCTGGATTTAAAGCTGTGAAGTTTACTTTAAGGTAAAACCATTTGCGCCCTGTCCCAACTACTGTACGACTATAAATGATGTTAAGAAGAGGATAACTTACTTCACGCATTGGACAAAACTGGCTATCATTAATCCTAAAATCCGTTTGTATATTTAAAACATATAAAAATGCTGGCTTAGTTTTATGTTACTTTTCTTCAGTCAGCACCTTTTCGTGAAATACATATACACCGGAACTTAAGACGCATGCGCATACATCTTCATTGGAATGAGTATTTTATGCGTTTTTAAGAAAGAACAAGGATGTGAAGAAACCTGGGCGCCGTAGAGATTATGCGCTTTAAACAATAACATGAATATCCTGGAAAATGAACACAATCTTACACTATCGATTCATTATGTAAATATATATCAGTAACAAACCATAACTCTGATGGAAAGTAGAGCATTTGCTACTTTGTTTGTTTTCCTTGTTCTGATTTGTATTCACAAGCTGCATTTCTAACATCGGTATACTCGGTTTCTTATGTTAAACAATACTTCGCCAAACAGATGCGAATTATTATAAATGCGAGTTACTTTTTATAATTTCAAGTTACACAGTCTTGTTGCCGGCTACAATGTTAAATAACGAAATACATGTTTCCAATTATTTTATTTCTGAAATAGATCTCAGAATACAGATGCGAGTTTTTTTGCCACCTACACTATCGCTCCCATACAACAATGCATTCCATAGGATTTGCCAGCAACTCGTCTTATATGAAAGTTCATATGAGTCTGACAACACAAGACAAAGTTACGAACTAAAAGTACTGCAAATAAATGTAAAAGTGACACAAAACACTGTTGTTTTGTTGTAGTAGACGGGTAATGGCTAGTTGGAATTGAAGTACCAAAGTATATTGACCGTCAGCGGGATGATTTCTCAACAGTTCTGAGCGGACGAGTTACGAATAACTGACAACATTCATTCCTAAAGTTTTTTTGCAATATCATATTTTCTGTATAACAATATTGGTATATCCTTTTATTATTTTGTGTGTTTGTTTTTATTACATCGAACCGACATAATTATGGCAATATGGGCGACTTCTACCTAATAATTGGTGCTGCAAGAGCCCAGGCTAAAATCTTGTAGAATAATCATCGCACCGCAGTTTTATCCTTTTAGCTTGATGAAGATCAAGACGTCGATAATGAATCTTAACAAGGTTACTCAATGTCTTTAAATGAAACATTAAATAAATTTAAATTAAATTTTAATGAAACTGAGGATAAGTTCACTGTCAGGTACTAAGCCAGGATAATATGACCAATCTACTCTCAATGATGTATAGGAGGATTTTGCCATTATCACAAAAGACTTCGCAAAACATTATGATAATGGTCAGTCATTCTGAACATAATTTGTGGAAGTTGTCAGATTCGACATGTTGTGTTCAAATTGTTTTGTGAAAAAAGAATAAATATTATTACGAAATGTAGAAAAACAAGCAAAATGGAAATTATCTGATCACCAAACTAATTGAAGTAATGTGTACTAAACAACTACAGAAACATAAAATTATAAATTGCTCTCTATTCGTCTTAAAGGAAGAATTGATTTTTATTGCATGTTTATATAGTTTCAAACAATTAATTTATTATTTTACTATATTATAATTTCATTAAGTTAACATAAGTTTAAGCTACAATGCTTATAAGACTAGGGTTATAAAATACATAGGTTTTTCAAACATGATTTACGGAAACAATTAAATTGTGTAAATGAATCAAACTACTTTGCGAAAATAAGTTTTCAGCAACTTAACGAAATGTACAACCGAATAATGTTAACTATTAAAGTCTTGTTAAAGCATAACGTCTTTCTACTTCGCTGTGTTGGTAAGTTAGTTGCGCCATCTATTTAAAACCGATCACTTATACACTAAATTAAATTAACAGTTAACAGAGATTTGCAGCAAAGGTTGGACACATCCCTAAGACCATACCTACCATGTTTCATAATCTTACTTCAAAAAAATCAATACAACTTTAAAGATATCTATATTTCAATTTAAAATGCAGTGCCAATAGGCATTGAGAATGTCTTCAAACTGTGACGTAAAGGGACACATATAAGTAAATACATTTTATTCAACTATACGCTCGTTTTACTTTACTATAACGCACAGAAACCTTTGGCAGTGTTACTAGTTTCTGTAAAATATCATCTATACGCTGAGTCGTTTTGAAAGTTAATTTCTGTAAGAAATGCAATAACATATCTTCTCCACTAGGTCAAGCAATACATTAATAACAAACATCAGAGATGATACGAATACTGTGAGAAATGTCAGACTAAGAGACAGCCTGCTAGAGGTTTGACAAAAAGTCGATGACAAGTCCTATCAGGCAACGGGAACCGAATATTTTCTGGAAAATTTGTTCTCAGAAGATATAGACGTGTAATTGCCAACGTGTTGCAGTTTAGCATAACTGCGTACACACCTTTACTAAGGCTGTATACGTCTTATAATAAATCAAACACTATATTATTTCTGCAAAACATAATCCTCTGAAAATGCAAACAGTCTTTCTGACTAAAATATGTTCAGTAATTGCTACAGTTTACTTATTTATTATTTGAGGTTATTAAAGAAAGTAATGTTTAATTTAGCCGTAAATTCCGAAAAACATGATAATCACATCAAAACAGACTATGTCTGTGACATATTGCTTATGTGATTTTGCTGCCAAGAATGGTAAAACGTTTTTTAACTTATAAACTAACTTTATTGTCATTGAATCTTAAACTGAAGAAAAGAAAATGCATTAATTTCGAATGCAACAGCGAAAGGCCATTAAACACAGACTTGATTAAAACTAATGAGATAGACTGAAGTATGCTATGAAGAACGCAGCCTGACAATTGTAAATTTTCAACAAAATCAATCAATTTTCCATTTAGAAAAGGACAAAATGTTGCCTAAAAATATAACCAGCATAAGATGAGAAATATTAACATTTCATATATAAACATATTTTGCAAGCTTTGCTGTACCCAGACTGCATTATTGCAAATGTGCATGTTCGATAAAAAATCGCCATGATTGCTTTAAATGAATTAGAAATAGGACACATCCATGATAAACAATAAAAACTAGACAGATGTCTATGCAACTGCAATTTTTATGACATGTTATAGTAATAAAGAAGTTACAGATACAGTAATCAGTAAAATATAACACGCCATCTAATCCATCTTCAATTATAGATTATTTTGTACATATTGCCATACATTAAAGTCGACCATATGTGTTCTTCAAAATGATCATTTATTGTATAGCGATAGGAATATTATTGATTAAAATCGCGTTGGCTCAGTTGATGTAAAGATAAACACAATGTTAAATCTTAATCTTTATCAGCGTTCAGCATTTAATTTTAGCTTTAGAAACCTTCTTCCTATAAAAAAGATTTTAGGGAAAACCTTTATATGCAAACATACTATTCAAAGAAACATGTTAAACGCAAGTTGTACAGCCTATAACACAACACACTTGTCAACTGATTTGTAAAGGCAACTTACTTTGAAAGTTGATATGTGTTTAAACAAAAGAAAGGCATCAATATCTTAATTGTTTTGCTACAACACGCGAATGCGTTGTTAAATATATGCACACGATGATATTTAATTAAAGTCAGGATGTTTATGCAGTGGATTATGTTTTAAAGATCCGGCTGCAGCATGCAAAATAAAATTTGATATGATTGAAGCTACTGTTGATAATCGATTGCATAAATGACAAGTTCACGAAACGTAATAATATTATACCATATAAGCGAACTGGACTATTGTTAATATCTTCGTCATTTAGTCATTTGGAGTCCCGTGGTTTCGATATTCGTACATGTATGTGTCGAAGTAATACATTCAACAACAACTATGCAGCATCCTGTGTTCGTGCATAACAGATTTTAAAAGAGTTTAAAGACTGGGTATGTGTAATTTCACCTTCTACAAAGTCACGTCCAAAGAAGTTATGCAGACATTGGTCAACTGTGGCAAATAACAAATATACGTTATTGAAAAATAGAAGTTCAGAGGCACACACTCTATTAACATTGACCATATAGATATGCATAATCTCGGTCTAAGTTCAGTCTTCAAAGACTACGTTTTAAATTTTCTTCTTGTTATCATTTCTTTCATTGGTAATCGTCAATGGTCATGTTGCTGATAACGTTAAAATTATTCGAATAATATCCATTTAAATATTCAAATGAAAGAGATAGTTGGTCCTCTCAGTTAATGCTTAATTGCTATAATTGTTATTGTTCTGTTAAAAGAATAAATGGAACTAATTGAAACAAACGAAGAGATATGTCAAAAAAGTGACGAGAGCATCTTTGAATTCAGTACAATCAATACATTCTTTAGCAGCCTGTTACTCTTTACTGTCATTTCCTAAAGGAAATATTTAAATTTAACGTTATTATAAGGCACAAATGTTGCCCTACAAAATCGCTCTCATATGCAAATACTGTTTGATGCAAGTTTAGCTCACATTCGTCATTAAGGGTTATTAATTGTTTTTTGAAGACAGAATAAAAGGATTTGGTTTGTGATAATAACGATATACCGGTTCATACCATTAAAATATACACAGTACAGTTACCTTCAGGCAGGCTTATGTCAGAATTCTCGATTCCAAAATATAAATTCTGTATCGCCAAATTGTCGCAAATCTATCTATTTATCTATCTACGACTACTATATTTTCCTACCAAATTATGTAGTATATAATTATATAATGTATGATGTGATGTGATGTAATGAAATGTTTTTTGAAGTAATTTGAAAATGTATGGTGTTGTATTGTATGGCAAACTGAATTGGTACATTATATGACTTTCAATTGTTAAGTGATCCCGACGGTGAAGTGTCATAACGAATTATTAAATTATTTTATGTACATCCTGTAGGTGGTAATGTGCAATTAAGAACAAGTGTTAACCGACTTTCATATACCAAAGGATTTCCGTTTCATTATCTGAAAGTAAACCTCAATTTGTTTGATCTTTGTGCTTTGTTGATCGGTGTGAAAATAGATTTAATACAAATGACGCACCACAAGCCACTGAGCAAAGAACAAACATCAATTCCAGATTAATAACCATTGAGCAAATAAAATAGCCTGGACATAATCCCACGCTTAGCGTCAATCATAGTTTAGGAGAGGGCTATGAACAGTTGACGACGATATTGCAATGTTCAAAACAGACCGTTTCAAGTGTAAAGAGTGTTTTATTCCAGTCTGGTTCACAAACATCAATACGGGATTTAATTTTATTTGTACAGAGACAGAACGTGTAAAGTAAAGTGATCCTTGTTTCGGTTTCGTAACATTAAGATGAGATCTAACGCTTAATGGTTATTAGGTTTCGATGAACCAATTATCTTGTGCTAAAGACACTTATTTTTTTTCGTGATTTAGGTAGGTTTTCCATTTTTAAAATACATATTTGAAATATATCATATTATATGATGTGTTGTCCTATGTTAGGTTGTGATGCGATTGTTGTGATGCGATTTGAAGTGATATGATGTGGATTGATATGCAATTCCGTTTCATTAGAGCAGATAAATTGGTATGCTTTTTTGTTGTCTTGGTGATCGGTTTGCACACACATTGATAAGCAATAAGTCCCTAATCAGGCATTAAACAAAGAACAAAGATCAATTCCAGATTAGTTACACTTACGGAAATAAAACAACGTGGACAGAGTTCAACTTTTTGTGCACAAGATAGTCGTTAACATGCGTATTCTTTGCTGGTTAGATGGATGCTCTCGTCACAGCAATATGACAATGTTTTAGGTACGGTATAATCATTGAGCATGAAGCAATTATCATTATGGTGTCATCATTTTTACAAAATTATATATACCGGTGACAAGGAAATGCAACAGAGCTATTGATAACTTTAAAGGTCCTTTAAAAAGCTTCTCTTGTTTATTTCGCATTAATATCAATGTACATACATGTATGCTTGGCATCAGGATATACTGGAAGCATGGGAAACTATTTGAACTTTCTGGAAGTTTCTTGTTGAGAGACATGTTCCATGATGATAAATAGTTCACATTCGCGTGTCAATGTGAACAAAAATTTTATTCGACGGAATATTTAAATATTAAAGTGGATAAAGAATAAATGGAAATCTAAAGTAAATCACAACATTCATTTAAACATATTGAACAAACATGTGCAAAAAGGAAGAATTAAAATTAATAATAAGATGACCAATTCCAGTTCAAAATGAGCCTACAAGACGAATGTAATTAAACTACGTCTTAAACCAAACGAATACATGCACATATTGTTCGATCCGGCACTAGCTAGTTGTTGTCTTTCTAAATGTTTAGAACTGACAGGTTTATGATACTGTTAATATGACAAGCAAAGAATATTATTTAGGAACATGGCAATTTTAACCTAACGTATGCCACTCATATCAGTCTATAACATGTGTTTCGACAAATTGAAATCCAATAAAAAAGCAAAGAAACAAACAAAACAAACAAAAAACAACAACAACATTGTTTTTTTTAATTAATTGGTAAGTATTATTCCGATATGGACTTTTCTCAATAAAAAAGTCTCAACAAGGTGATTTAAAAATGGCGTTGGTTTGTAAACAAGAACAGTCTACAATGTAGATTCCTTCATGGCTGTTTTATATTTTTGAAAAAGGCCGACTGGGCTGAAACGTCACTTAAAAGTTTGAAGAGACAAACATATTGAAAAACATGGAAAAAAACATTTCAGATAAACGTGATTATTTTCAGATGACATTTTATTTACATGGTTAAACTGTCTCCAAACTCGAAAATCAAAGCTGACGGCCAAGCCCCGAGAAAAACATTTTCTTTTGTCTTTGTGGACTTGGTAAAAGTGAAATTTCGTGCTTGGGTCCCTCGTCAGCTATAAGTAAACTATATTTATGTTTTGGTTTTATGCCCAAAATTGTTCATGGATTGCAAACTGTACAGTTTCAAGTTACATATTTTTTTTCTTGTTGATTTAAACTAAAGTTCCATAAAGGCTAAGAAATATCATTGCCAAGTTAGAATCCTGATATATAGGAATCAATAGGTTGCCTTCCTATTGTTTTAAACTCTATATTCAACATCATCCAAAAATTGCTAATAATTTTAAATATCATCGAATTGCACATACTGGACATTTTCCTGTTTGTTTGTGTTCACCCTTATGTAAAAAGCAAATTTCGTCATTGTGTTCGATAGCACGAAGAGAAAGAAGTCGGCTAAGAATAGACAAAATCAAATTTTAAAATGCTTGAATATTTTTTTTTTCAGTAGACAACCGTTTAAAATCAAAATTATAATTGCTGACATGGTTTCAACAAACCTTGTGTTGAATAAAACATATATATTAATTATCTATCATGTTTAATATTAAAATTTATGTAAGACAATCTTTCAGAAAAAAAAAAGATTTTACATGCTGTTAATTGTGTTATAAAAAAGAATAGTGCTTAAATGATGTTTATAAATGTGTAAATTAGTAAACTTTTTTAATCTTACACTAAACATTTCAAAATGACCAAGCCTCCTTTAAGCCGACATACATGTAAACCATAATTAAATATACTCTTTTTATCGTTATGGTATTTAACGTTACTGTACAACAATTAGTCTAGTCATAAGTCTTTAACATAAACCACACACTTGTTATGTATAACGATATACTAACTAAGAATAGTGACAGATTCATATGTCTACAAACCGTATATGATAAAGACGACATACTGTTCTGATAAGGCCAGTGCCAACATGACCACCAATTGAATTTTGCAATATTTGTTCATAGTTATATAAGAGGCTGAAAGTTCGACCTCAAGTAAAACTAAGTCACATGGAAAAAATGACGCTTCCGCAAATGTGTATGATATTTCAGCTCGGCATTACTACTGCTTTGATATTTTTCCTGCCTACTTCAATTGTTTAAAACTTTATCACCACGTATAAAGACTAATTTTATTGTGGGCAATTTGTAAACCATTACTATATGCTTTACTTTGATTGGATAAATTTATGAAAACAAAGACGACAGTAAATGATCCGTACATAATCTTATACAAACAATGTTCAATATTACAATGTTGTTTTAATACTATTATAATAGTTATAACAGTCAACAGTTGTCAGTTATGTTATTTTTGAAAGTTTTTAACACAGAACGAAAAATCAGGATCGTCTCCAATTTTAAAACGCGAGTGCTTAAAGCTAGCTGTGAATAGGAAGTTATCTGATTTATGTGTACATATATACGCCTCTTATCAATAAATTATTGTCATACTTTTGAAAATCAACGAGTACTTAAATGTGTAATTGTTCACAAGAAGTCCCCTCGGAATAATAAAACACTCTTTGATTGTTTGCATGTACATGGCATTTGTCAATCTACACCCCTTAATCAATTGCGAATATTTGAGTTATAGTGAAATTATAAAAAAAATTAATGTTCTTACATATTCTTACTGAAACAATTTGAAATATACTTACATATTGATTATTTTCTAAAAGCCCATTTTAGTTTCGTTTATTTCCAAAGGAAGAGTTTGCATAAACATGAAATTAAGATAAATATAAAGCATCCCGAATACCTGAATAGTATAGCCGCCTTTTAATAGGATGTGCCTATATGTATCCTTTGCAACTGTCTAGAAACTTGTGTTGCAATATAACCTATCTCACGAACTGCAGTAATTACATTGCTTGCGGACATCACGACTTTGCTGTAATTGGAGACTCGTGGTTGTATTCACACTTACAACGATATCGTTACCATATCGTTATTAATTATACAAATTGTTTTGGCATAATACTGCAATGTCATGCAACGAGTAATTGTCCATGTTACAAATACGTAATTAGGAACGTTAATTTTGTTAAATCACTAAAGCAAAACTTATTTCGAAATACTCTCTAGGAATTCTACATCATACGTCAATAAAAGGAAGATTGGTTAAATATGAAAAAATTCCTGTTTCTTTTTTTTGGCTTAAAACCCTTATGGAACTTTTGACTTTTTTATAATTTTTACATTTTAGTGGAATAGACAACTTCAACTATGACAAAACCTTACCTTATAATTGCTTGCAGATTTCAAATCATACCGACCAATACATAAAAATTTGGTGTCTCAATGAAGAAGTGTTAACCAATAAGACAACGTTGTGTAAAAAAATAAGTATAGAAATATGACAATGTCTTTTGAGTATTACACCATGTTTGTTCAACTATCACATTCAAGTAAAATGCAAAAATGGCATACACACAAACAAAGTGACATTACGCGAATAGAGAAAACCAAGTAGTAACTGTCTCGGAAGGAGGAGGGGTCTTCAGTACGGTTAGACTGTTTAAAGAATACATATCATATTAAAAATATTAAAGCGATGACGTACACTTAAAGCATAATACCGTCAATACAGGACGTATAAAGTTTAATGCGGCAATCACGACTACATAATACTTGGGAGAGAGGTGAAGCATACCGCTTTTTAGAAAAAAAAACTACGCTAAACCTACATTGTCAAATCATATTCAGGGCAAGAAGTATTTCTCCTAATGTATTACAATGTACATGAAGAGACATATTGGATACGAGTTCATAGTTTCTCTGGTGTGTATAAAATAGGACGTCAGGTAATTCGTTTAGAAAAATGAATTATTAATGCCGAACTTACATAAATGGAAGAAGCATTGATATTGAACGCTTTGTGAGCATAAACAAACCAACAGACCATTTTTATTCACTTAGTGCTACTGACGAGCTAGAACGGACTACTTTACTTAGAAAAAGACGCCTGTAGCTAATACTGTTACCACATCGCAATTAATACAAAATGTCTATAACAATATAGTTGGAGTATTTTGTACATAGTGCAGCTGTCCATTCTATTATTAACCTAGTAACTGAAAGCTTATATCAATAAAACAACTTCTAAATAAATGATCAATGAACCTCCGTACTCCTGACAATATACAACAAACACGAGGAAACGCTCAGCAGAACAGATCTTATACACTATTTAATTTAATTAAGTTTTGCGAAGTTATTATTCTAATAAGAAAATAAGTTTTGCGGAGGCATTATTATAAGAAGAAAATATATGATAATGATAATACAGGTACATATACAATTAGACTGCTTTGTGTATAATGTAGTGACAATATATAAACTAAGAATTATTATCTTATATTTTTTGTCATATCTTTGCAATTATCAGTAACAAAACACAGTATCAGCCACATTCCTCCATTGCCTAATTAATATAAAATATCAGTCCGATCAGACAACAGTATGTCGTATTTCTTATCATTCTTGGTTTCTCATATATGATATTGTGGTTTACGATTACCAGGTCACGACAGTTGATGGAATCCACAACCAAGCATTTACTGAAATATAAACAGTAATTGACTGTTAAGTGTTAGTTTTCTTTTTTGGTACATCATGTACTGCCATTGTCAGAGGAAATGTGACGACTTTGTATACGTACGGAAATGTGCCTTACGTCAATCTTGATTTACTTATGTCAGAACAATAAAGCAAATTCGTAGTCACAACATTTCACGTTTCTACGTCATATCATTTCAAACATAATTCATTATATACAATAATTTGTACCACATATGGAGCTTTTCATTCAAGGTTAATATTCCCCAAAGTAGAATGACGCATATCGCTGTGGTCATTGCAATCATTGTAGTATCTTGTGTGGTTTGTGGTGAATATGAGCCTATTGTTATTAAGACTTCCAATTTGCATTTGGCATATATATATTAATAAATATAAAATCAGAAAGAATACATTGTTTACAGCTCCATAAAATATAAATTTTCAAATATATAAATAAAAAAACACACGATCAGACCTAGAAGCGCAATCGGTAGAGCGTTGACTCCAGGAAAGGAGGCCCCGTGTTCGATCCCGGGCCGCGACATACCAAAGTAATTAAAATGGTAGTAGCATAGCTCTCTTGCTAGCGCTGAAGCAAATATAGGTTAGTTCCACGACTGGCTGGCACGGTGTCACGATAATATGACTTGGTGTGGTATCATGCCAGGTGTTCACGGCATGCTGTACACAGTGGAGGCAGCACTATATCTGCTTCAAGTGGACACCGTCTCCAGATAGCTGAAATACTGTTAGTGGGATGGTAAACCCAAAAGACAAAAACAAAACAAAACAAAAACAATACAGTCAACGGTATCATTTGTCACTATATCTTACGTCTCGTCCTTAACAATGGTTTCAAAGAGAAATACAAACAATACTCATCGACATATTGACGTATTTTCTTGCTGTCGTTGTAATCTCATATACCGGATTGTCTGTAATGAGTAAGGGTCGATTACACATCCGGTAAGTTCCGCTGTATTGAAAGCCCAATGTGAATTTAACCTTGAGAATTTAACCTTGACATTAAACTGCAACAACACATTGCCAACGTACAATAAAGAGTAGGGCTGGAAAACATGAAATTTACATCCAGAAAATTGTCAAACAATAAAAAAGAGCTTGGATTTTTATTTAAACTGAAATGAATATTACAGTAAATATAAATATAAATAATAACATGTACGTGTTTTATGCATTCTTTTTAAAAATTTAAATAAATATTAGCAACAAATCTTTTTACATGTTATGTTCATTTTTCTATACAACATATTCACGATACAAGAGCCAGACTTTTACATCACTAAGGACCCTCACATTACATTAAAATGTAATGTATGCATCTCCAGACTGTACTTATCTGATAAACTTTAAGTATCCAAACAATTTTTAAAGCTACAAGGAAGTCACTGTTCACTGTTTAGTGTGTTTCTTAACATATAAATCATGCTGTGCATCTGCTTACGAACGAAACTTTTTAAACAAGTCGGTCAAGTGTACTGTTTGTGTTCTATAATGATGACAGGCTGCGTTAGAGACAACTAACAACTTCAAATCTGGATGGCTGGTTTTGCATTTATTCCGATTGTTTAATTACTTTAAGATAAACATTGTGTGGACGGACCAGAAACATTTATAATTTTATCTTCGCCATGCACGATACAATTCCCTAAAATTTCTATACATGTGTTCAGTTTACAATCTCGTAAAAATGTATGACGACATAGAGAAACTTTTATGTTACAAACAGCAAATTAAAGAGAAACTTTTATGTTACAAACAGCAAATTAAGACATGTGTATGCTTTACAATTGTAAATATAAATAAGATTATATCAATGTTTGCACTGTTATTCACAAGCTATATAAAACCTCAGTTTGTTTTTATGTTTAGAACGTTCTGCATTGGTTAATAATTACACAATGGCATAATGCTTAAACTTTATAAATATTAGTGAATTATCTACGAGAATTATCAAATAGCCTGTCTCATGTTTCTGTTTGGGAAGCAATTCCAGATATATATAATACCTTTGCTAAAAGACGTACGGACGCACTGACGTATTTTGTTTGTTGTTTGGGTCTTTCCGGGTATGTTGGTACAAATAAAGGAATGATGTAATGTAAGATTAGTAATTTTATAAAAAAATGTAGAAGCAAAATTGAATTCAAGTTTAAAGTACAGTGTAACACAGAACAAGAATGAGAACTAGTTTAACAAAAATGTATTGTACTTCACTGTCTGCAAAGTAAAATTGATAAAACAAAGATATTTTGTATTCAATTGCGTTACTGTCTTTTACTTCTTAAGTGAATGTTTGTAAGCGTTACACTCATATTTATCATTTAACATTCATCAGTCATTCATATTTACTTTTGAAACAAATCTTCCTCATTCGTGTTTACATGATGTTTGCATTTTGTTAATGTTGTTATAAAAAGACTTGTGTTTGTATGTGTGTATGTATGTATGCGTGTCTGTGAGCATGTCTGTACCATATCTTAAGAACTGCAAATCTTTTGGCTAGGTAGGTTATCATATTGTGTATAATGGCTCCTGGTAATGCATACAATTAATTCACTTATACAGAAAAATGAACTCAATGAAAGGCATTTTTAAACAAAACGGAGCTTTACTCCAATTACCGTACCGTACCGAATACTTAAAGTATGTACAAATTAGGTGTAGATATTGTTGTGCTGTTTTAATACCCAGTACCAGTTCAATTCTAGCAATTTGGACATCAACTTTTTTAATATGAAGACCCCATATATCTAAACAGATAAAACGGTACATCGCGGTTGACGAACAATCAACTATCATTTAATATTTTACCGATTGAAATCGATTAATCAAAACTTAAGACATTTTAAATAAAATTAAGGAATTAATGTATTAAAACATTTCAACCAAACCTAATTATGTTAATTATGTTAAAAACCAGTATTTCGAGAACAACTTTATACAGTACAATAATACAATGACTGCCCTTTACTTAGACAAGTATATGACTCATTCCTTGATGCATTTCAATGTGAAATAATAGCATCCATCTTTAACACTGGTTAATGTTAACCAATAAAAATGTATTAGTTTACATCTGGTACATTTTGCCTTACACTAAAGTAAAACATAGTGAAGTTCAAATTGAACATAAATTGGATATGGATGGAATAGTTTTTATTTAGTTCATGTCTTTTTAATGGAATGTTCAACAATACACTATTAAATGTAAGCTTGAGATAGTGTTCCATATTGACGAAATTTAGCAGTTTGTGGGAATGTTAAAAACCTAGCAATAAAGGTGCGATAAGAAGTGGCCATGTTGTCGATAAAAGCGATCTTATCAATTCACTTTGACATAATGCTGTGAGTAAAAGAGGAATGAAATGTTTAAATTGAAAATTTGGTGCTCTTTCTAAACTAAAACAATTTGACAATAAAACAATAAAACGAGGCAGTGTCAGTTAAGAAGACATCCTTTTGTCTTCTTCAGCACTAACTACTACAACTCAAGTTAATACTATATATTTAAAAACATACATATTGTTTCCTTGCTTGCTTAGCTAACGCACAGGCATGTGCTGATACAGAGACGCTCAAGATGACACCTTAAACTTGGATGGAGATGTAATCTTGTCATGTTATTGTCAGGGTGAAGAATGAAAGCTAATATTTGATATGTTTGAAGCGACTGTATGCAATACACATTCTTTAAGGGATCATAATTACACACACAACACGCAATTTTAATGTTGCCCGATTTTGACTTCCTGACTTTCTTACTTGTTTGGAGCTTGAGTCTTGTTATTGACATATACATAGTCATATACTAGTGTGTCGAAGCACTACAGGTAACAACACATATTTTAATTTTGTATCATTGTCTTTGCAGTCATAGGGTTTTATGCAGGTACAAGCTATTCGTTGATTATAAAATGTACGAGAAAATTCTCTTGAAGAATTTATCAAGACATTGACAAACTGTGGCAAAACACATATAAACTTTAAAAATAAATGAAGTTTCAGATAGTAACCCGCCTTTAAATTGGCCACATAGTTTAGCGATTTTTAGTCTGGCTTCATTCTTCGAACATTTTCAACCATAATTGTTTCAGTTAACGTCCTATGTTCCAACAATTCTTGTTGACAAATGTACAAATGTATTTTATTGTTTATTGTAAGCCCATTATGTTAAAAAGTATAAATACATTTATACTCTCACCGCATCTTGTGGTTCAATGTCTGTTATGTACATTTTTGATTCACGACAGTTCACTGTCTAATTACACTGTTTTAAAGAGTAATTTCCATCCATTCTAGCTTGCGAATAATGATCGTCATTGCAAGTTTTGTAAGGCAAAGTTAATCGCTGATAATCAAGAAATGCAGACGTTAAAGTTGTGTTTTATTGTTGGAGGTAAAGGGCACACATTTCCCATAGGAAAATGCTAAATTAAAAAAAACATTTTGTTGAGACCAATAAATCAAAACTCACTCTTGGTGTTCTTCATACCTTAAACAATCCGCCGAAAATGGTAATTTAATAAGCTCTTTTATCGTATGGTGTTTAACAATTTAATTTGCAAGTTAAAACTGTCTCAAACAGCAACAAATGTTGATGTTTTGCTAGGTTGCATAATACATGCGAAGGTGCTTTTAAATATACACTCAATGTGATGCCTTTTTTAAACCAAGTAATACAATCTTATCATGTTATAGATATGTAGAAGCATGCAAAATAATATTTCATATACTAGAAGCGACCATCTGTTATGCAGATTCCGTAAGAAAACATCACATTACACAAAAGGCACCACCAATAATATTTGATATAAGGCAAGAGGATCTTTGAGGTAATGATGTCGTCATTTTAGTTTACATGTACGTGATGTTAGTCCAATTTGTATCAGTAAAATTTTTCTCAGCACATGTTTCAAACACGATAATATATTTTGCAGTCATTGCAGTTTTGTTTGTGCATCGAGACTATGATTTATTTATGAAACGGAATACTTGTAATGTCGGCTTTGATAAAATACCACGTGATGTTAGTCCAGTTTGTCTCATCAATACAGTAAACAACACATGTTTCAAAAATGAACATCTAATTGACAGTCATTTTTGTGCATCGAGACTATGATTTATTTATGAAACGGAATATTTGTAATGTCGGCTATGATAGAATATCACGAAAAACAGAACAATATAAAAACATATAAATGAACAATTTGACTGAAAATGAAACAGTTCTATTTAAATCGGCCACATAGATTTGCATGTTCACAGTCTGATTCCCGTCTTTAAATACGACGTTGTTATTAGTTTAGAACCATATTTCTGTTGCCTTCCTATATATAAATGATTAATGCTGACACAATATGTATTTTATAGTTTATTGTAACTCATTATTTTAATAAGTAAACATGCATTAGTTATGTGTTCTGAACACTTTGGTTAAATTACGCTGTGGAGCATGCATTTGTATTTGCGACGGTTCATAGTCATATTTTTACTGTTTCCCGGTACATAAAAGTGTGTCCACTGTTTTTACTCTTGTATCATTTTTGCATTGCTAATGGTCAAAGTTAAAGTTTATAATATTAAACAATACAAGCTGAATTTTAACTTGAATTATTTGTTGGTGTATGATAAATTTTCATATCAACTGGTAAAACCATATGATGAACATTTTTACGAATTGATTAGTCTGCTGAATACGCACTCCGTTGATTTCAATACATTTATATGCTTTCTTTATCAGGACGTCAGTCTCACCTGTCATTTCTCACTGGAAATATTTTATTTTAAGATTAATAAAAGGTAGCAATATTCACTTGCGCAGAATAGATGTATTTATGTACAAATAATATTCTTTTTGCACGTCCAACTCACATTCATCATTACACACGAGACTTATTATATGCAAAGACGGATAAATTGAGTTGCTGCAACTCTGACTTTCGCTGTTTTACTATTTGCTTTCGATTATAAGAGAGCATGGTTACAAATACAATATAAATATTATTTTCCCAATTTAGAAAATAAACGTGCAATATATTATGGCATTGTGCAATTTGATGTCATGCGATGTGATATATTGTGATTATGTATGATTTTGGTATGGTGTCGTTACTATTTTATACTTGACGAGTGATCCAGAGCCTCAACTGTAGTACAGAAGTATTAATTGAATACATTTTATGGAAATTATGTAGGTGGTAGTTTACCATATAGCTCAATTATTAAACAGACGTTCACGAAAGCATTTCCGTCTCATTATCTAAAAGTAAACCCCAAGTTGATCATTGTGCCATGATGATCGATGTGCACTTAAATTGAAAACCAATAATGCGAGTTTTTTTAACTAAGAGCACACATCAATTCCAGATTAATAAACCTTGGGCCGATAAAACAACCTAGGCTTTAACCCACGTTCTTCGTCAGAATGGTTAATGAGACAACTGTATCGATATTGCTCTGTTCACAGCAGACGCTTTGAAGTGCAAATACTGTCTAGTTCACATTTATCAATCTAGTTCGCATTCATCAATACATCTAAGTGCTAAAATCTGCTGTATACAATGACAGACTGAAAGTATATCAATGCTTTTCCACATTTTTTAAAATGAGATCTCTTGCACTGAATGTTTATTGGCCTTAGCTGTAACCTATTCTCGTTTGCTTTAGTCAATTACTTGACTATACGTGATTACGTGATATAGTTTTAACTCTATAACATTGTGATCGATATGCAATAAATGGAATGACAATAAGTCCCCAATGAGGCATCACACGAAGAACAATTTCAAATGAAAAAAAAAATGCACGAGTTCATCAGGAATGTCAATGATAAATAAGGTTGTTCGATGGAGTCTTATATATTTATAAAGTGACATTCGTTAACAAAACAAAATCATTTCTTTTCATATGAATCAGGTTTTTCTTAAAAAAACAACACATTTCTCAAAGTGGAGACATGTGAGTTGGGTAGCACTTTGATTTTCGTCTGTTTTTAACATTATTGATATACACACATACCGCTCTCTAACCGGCCTGCACACGTACAGTCACCACTACACCTTCGCACACACGCGCACTTAAATTCATTCACTATCGTAAGTGTGCACATATTTATATTCAACTTGAAACATAAATTCCTTTCCAATATCAAACATAAATTAAATTTCTGTTAATATTTTACAAATAAAGAAACAACACAACCAGATTTCTCTAAATTTAGACCTTAGGTTTAACCGCACAAAAGAATTGTATATTGAAGCTGCAAACAACTTAAAGAACATATATTTTGGCTAATCTCCGTTAATCTATTAATCGAGTTATGTTTACAGAACTACAGTGTTAGTATTGTAAAAGTAATATTAACGATGTGTACAAGATATATATTAAAGTTATATGAACTAAAGAAGGCACTATATACTGTACGACTCTATCGAAATGAAACGCCTTATAGAATATTTTATTAGCATTAAATATGTGTGATTTACTTAAACGGAAGTTACCAAACCTTGTAAGTGACACAATAACGATGTTGTATTATCGCATACCTGCTCTATGCCTATATGCACATGTACTGAACAAGCATATATATATATTAATTCTTGTTAATGGTTCTGCATCAGATATGTGCCATAGGATTCATAATATGAAGTGCAAAGGTAAAGAACCTCGAGAGATATTTTTATGATATCAGGTGACAGGCAACCAATACGTTGACTCTAGGATTTTATTCTTTAAGAAATCTATATACTGATTTTCTTCTTGTTTCTCTTTTTACGTTTGAAATTTACAATGAATCAACAAAAATATAATTACAACATATGGACTTTCAATTTTCACTTTAACTTGATAACTTAAAAAGAGAAACATACTTTGTCGGGATCAATATGCAAAGATTTAAAATCCATTCAGTAGAAAATCTGACAAATTAAAAAGAAATACGACAAAATGCTCCAGTTTTGTCTGTTTTCAATTTTTATCCGTTTTAAGAATTTATTTCAATAAATTTTATTAGTAAATGTGTGCAGATTCTGAATCTGTCCTTTCAGTGAACAGTTTTGTATGCATGTCTGGTACGTTATTTTCATTACTTATGAGATTCGCAGCCAGCTAAAGACTCTCGCAACACAGAGAACATTTTTTAATTGTGTTAAAATTCTATCAAATACATTAATAGATTTTAACACATGATTTATATGTTATATATACCTTGACCTGATATGTAAGTTGAAGTCATTTATTACATACGAATACACAAACACATGTTTACCCGTTGTGTGCTTGTGATTGTCTATTTAGAAATGGCGCCATCAGTACGCCTATAAAAAAGAAAAACTTCAACATAAGTTTATAGAAACAAAATGAAAGTATTACCATTGTCTAAAACAAGTAACCAGAATGTAACTATATTTAGATTTTAGTTTGTCACACTCATTATCGTTGTACACCAATAACATATTTACTGTGTAATACTTCGAAATTTTTTAGGCATTGCTTATTGTCATTAAGAAGTAACTTTATTTTGACGCAACCACCCGATGCAGGTTTAACTGGAACTCTTGAATTTGCTACAAGTAGATAACACTAACGCCATTTCCTTACAGAGTAAATTAATTTGCTTACAATAAAAATCTATCTTCAACAACTGTTTTATCTATTAAGATATTGCAAGTGTGTCTTTCTATATGTCTTGAGCTTCACTAAACAATTAAGAAAGTTCTAAAACACTGTATCCAATCGGAGTAAAACGAACATAATTAAACGATAGAAATCATCCGTATGTGAAAACCTGATTATACACCTGATTATACTTCAGAAAGAGAAGGCTGTTTACTTATTTGCTAATTATTTCCTAATCTAAGTGCTGACTTTATGCCAATTGTGTATAAATTTATTAAAGTTCGTATACATTTGGACTGAAAATATAGTTGTCGACACCACTTACACCATTTACGTTCTACAAAGCATAACCTTATTTCAGAAAATCAGAAACCCTACATAAGGGAAGTCCCGCAACTAGCGACTTTTATCTCTTTCTGGAAAATGTGTTTTAACAAATTGCTTTCCCATCAAAAACAAACAAAAACATATTGTTCCCATTTTCCATTTTAGCGTTTGTGAAGATTTCAAACTGCGGTTTTAAATTCCATGCTAATTCTTTAGTGTGTTATTTTACTTATTAATTCAAATTGAATTGCTTATTGACATAATGCTTCAAAATCATTGAGTAATATATTTCAGTATTTATTTTCTTTTTCTTTTTAGTGCTTAGTATTGTAAGACTTCATCCTATTTACAAGTTTAAACACCCAAATCAAAATTAGACGATACTTATGTTTGGGCTTTATTTTGACAGCAGTTCATGAATGAAAAATTATACAGTGTTTCTAGATATTATTACTGTTTATGCGTATTTAAAGGAAAGTTTAATATAACTAAAAAGTGCACTGCCCAGTTCGACTCGCGATATCAAATAATCCAATAGGCAGCTTTCCCATTGCTTTTTACTGTTTACGTTAACATCATCGATAAACATGCTTATAAATGTAGATTTGGAAAAGATCGTTTTGAAATCAGCTAAAAACTACTGACTTTATTTAAACCTCATTTGTCTACTAAAAAAATTCCCGTCGAACAAGATTTTTCTTTCTTCCGCCTTGTTCAAATTTTAAATTAATTTGAGATTCTTTTATTCAGACATATAATGCTATATATCTTTTTTGTGAAAAAGCAAACATGACGTTGATTGTTAAAATGATGTCCATAAATTAGTAATATATTAATACTTATTGACATTATGAATTTTATAATTCATATTTACATATTAAATACACTTGTTTGTTTACAACAAGAATGTATTTGGTTGTGTTTTCGATTTTTATGGTATTTGGCGAGCCGGTACGGCATGGCTAGTCACCCTTGTTATCTATAACTCTGAAATAACTAAGGATAATTACAAATTCCTATGTCTACAAACCTCATATGATTAAGCCTACACGCTGCTCTGATAGGCCACTACAAACAAAGCCATGTGTTGAAGCTGATAATACTTGTTCTGGGTCATATGACAAGGGGCTCAATGTTTGACGTCAGGTAAAACTAGGCCACACTGGAAAACCCCATACGCTTCCGTATTGTGTACGTGACTTAAGTCCGCTCATCTCACCCCTTTCCATTGCCACAAACAGTATTGATACATAAAATATAACAAATTATGTTCTATTGTGTAAAGTAAGAAAACCATTTCTCTCAATTTGATTGAATAACCCAAACAAAGTAAACATGGACAACTTATATAAACAATCTAATTGTAACCTTAAAAACTGAATTAGAATTTAAAGTGTTCACAATATATTTTACTGTATTTGAATACAATTATAACATTTATAACTAATCAACGAATGTCAGTTATGTAACTTCATTTTATTTGGACGGCGGTTAAACAAAAAGCTGATAAACACTGTCGTCTTCAAATTAATTACGCCCAATAATTAAGGCTAGTTAGAAGTGGTTCTGACCTGATTTTTTATGAATTTGAACCTCACTGTATTAAATAAATGAGATCCCTTTAAAGTCATCATATAAGTTAATTCGTAACTGATGAAAATGCATGCACACTGAATATCAAAGCTTCGTTAAAAACCCACTTAATGCATTCCTTGCAACTGTCTATACACCTGATGGCAATACATCCTATAAATTACACAGTTAGTTCATCTCACAAACTGGAATGATTTATCTGCTTACCTGTAACTGGAGACACATGTTTCATCCCCGCTCAACAATACCATAACCAGTTCTGTGTTTGTAAATAATTTCATCATGATAAAAAATGAAATGATAAACAATAATTAATTTTAACATGTATTAAATAACATGAAGTTATCAGTTCATGTTGCAAAAGAAGTAATTGATAATATCCGTTTGGCTGAGACACTAAAAACTAATTTGGGCATAATTAAGTAGATATACTTCTATTTCAATGTAGCTGCAATACGACTGTATGAAAGTTATTGTTAATACAAACAGAATAATAATATATTAAATGAAATGAATAGGAGTTAACATGTAATTACCAACAACTTCATCGCATATGAACTTTTTTGTTACGATGTAATAATTCGATAAGATTTTGATTAGTTTGATAAGAGATAATTCATGTTTCTTTCTTTGTTTCAAACTTAACTGGATATCATATGTCTGATTTCATAATTTAAACATTTAATATCAAGCTTAGTTAATAGCACATTTTATGTTCTGTGCGAGTTAAGTTAAGAGTATGTCATGTAAAATCTACATTCTTTTCAATAAGAATATATGACAAAGACTTATGAGCATTGCATAACATAAACCAAAATCGAAGAAGGCACAGGACAAAGGTAATCACATGCAAGTCAAATGAAAAAAGCTGTGATGATTCATTTAACTAAAAGAGCAAACCCTACAGTTACTCCCTTAGAATGGACACTCAGCAGAAGAGGCCAACTTGGGAGCCCAAACCGGTTCTACAGAGCCCTACACACCATGTTGAGGTATTGAACGATTGCATGTTTCAAAATGATTATACATACTTACATATGGTGCAAACAATTTTAAGATTAACACGTATGCAGTATTTCAACGGTGTGCCGGAAAACCTACCGCCCCTCCATGAAATGGTACATTACAATGAAAAGCAATGTTGCGGTAGTTCATCAGTTATTTGATCATTTTTCTGAGCAAGTCTTAGGGCATCTGTGTTTATTGTGTGCAAACAAAAGCTAATAATGTACGTTTGGGTCCTCCTTAATATTACTTACACTGGTAGCACCCTTGAATATGCACACACAGGGCACTAGCATATAATCTTAATATTGCTTTGGTGTTAATTATTGACGATATTCTAGATCTATCTATCTTGACAAGTAATATGAACATCAGTTTGTGCTAAAAGGAAGAAAGACCATACAAACCTAGATCCCATAAGGAAAACTATTATCGGAATAGAAATGCTTCGAGTGGTATTATAGCAATATGTGATATATGATTCTCGTTTAATGAACTCGAACACTAATCATTTCTTGACATTGTTTCTTATTGTCTATCATTATCTTGTGAAATTTACGGATAATGAGTAATGTGAAACCAACAGATATCAATTAATTCATTTCTCAAGTAAAGTAAACTAGTGGATATACTTTTCAGATCCATAAAAAAGTAAACTATGTAAATTAAAATCTAAATTAACGAGTATGTTGGAAGGAGAAAACAACTTTAATGATGACAAAACATTAGTTAAAATATATTTATGTATAAAGCTTAACACTTCTACTGTGGAAGACATTAGTATCTGGTGTCTCAATGAAAATCAGAACGTAAGGTGAAAAGAAGTATGAACATATGGTAAGATCAATAGAGTGAAGCAACATATATTCGAAATTTAAATTGCACCAATCAAAAGTTTAAAATGCATATTGAATTTTAAAACATGACAAAACATTGCGACTACACTATGCAACTAGACTATGCACCAAGAGAAAAAAATCCAGCCGTTAAGGCATCAAACGGACAGCCTGTGAAAAGGACAACTTATGTTGCTTAAAAGCCTACACTTTCTAATGTTGAGGCAATCTGTGAAAAGAAAAAAACACGGTCATATTAAAACATCAAGCGAAGGTGTATACTATTAGCTAAGTAATGAGGTCACTTGAAATATACATTGCATTCGGGTGAGGATAGATGGGATCCTGGCTTAATGAATGCTACATTATTACTAGACTGACGAATCACGTTCATAAAGAAGTATTTTGCCTAACAGTTCACATTGTATTTAAAGTCTTATGGATGAAACCTCTTACTTTGTGTAGTGTGCATTAAAAAAGAATGCCAACCATTCATAAGATAATTCGTTTAGAAAATTAATTATTTCTGTCGAACTTATAAACCAAGCAGAGGTATTTATAATGAACTCATTTTAGGCTTTCTTTCAAGGATGTCAACATAAACGTAACAAGCCAGTCTTGTCAACTCGTGTTATTAAAGATAAATAATGGTTTATTTTACCACTGAACAAGCTACAAGGCGCCGCAGAGATTGTGGTTTAAACAAGAGAATGCCGTACACCATTAACTCATCACATAAATATGAAAGAGTAAGTAATCGCAGTTCTGAAAGACTGTCTGCTATTTCGCTGTTTTTCTGGTTGTCTGCTACATTTGTTATTACAAGCTGCGTTGATAGCATCAACATACTAGGTTAAGCATGACCTCGTCAAAAAGCTTCCAATTTCCATTTATGACTCCTATCCCTTAATAATTGACATATACACTTTATTGTTGCAAGCTACAGCGTTAAAATCGGTTATTTTTTATAAAATCAGAACAGCTGCGATTTCCTGTTATTGTATGCTACGCTATCGTCCCCATAAAACATTCCGTGAGAGGCACCGATTTCCAGAGCTGGGAGAAACTCTCTCTAACTTGGTAGGAGTCATTTGCATATTGAGAAACTGTCCATAATTATGCCATCTTACTAATTAACTCAGAAACTGAAAGTCAATGTCAATTATGAAATTTATAAATAAATGAAATAAATTGTTTTGCAATCGTGACAATACACCAAAATAAGGGGTATCGCTCAGAAACCTAATATCCAAATACATACATAATAACAAGTTATTTAAGTAATAACATTCGGTAGCTTTGATTTAAAATGCCAATAAATAAGTATAAGGCAAAAGAAAAAAAGAGAAAAATATAAGATCTAACATATTTGACGATACTATCTAACAAGCCAAATGTTCCATCGCGTAATCTAAAAATATTCAGAATATAGAAACAGTATGACATATTTCCTATTATTTCGATTATCTCTTATATCACATTGGAGTTTAAATTAGTAGGTGTAGAATGTTAATAGGAACTACAACCAAGCCTTTACTACAATATAAGCGTTAATTATATGTTGTCCTTTGAAGAAAATGTTAGATGTTTTTATAAAACCTGACCATACATTTATTATCTGAAGAATTATGACGTTGTTTTTGTATGTTAATTGTATGCAGGCCTTTTTTAATTTTAAACTATTTACGTATAGATATTCAGCTGTTGTAAGTATATCATCACAAAAACACAACCGCATTCTCAAAATTATGTCTCTACGTCATATCATTTTAAATATCAGCATTATGCTCATCGTCCTACTTTGTTCCACATAGACGGTGTTCATGCAATATAATATGATTCCCATGAGAAATTAAACAAAGGATGACGTATTTCCTTGTAGTCGGTGTAATCTCAGTATCGTTGTATGGTTTGTGAGAAATACGAGTTTCCTGTTGATATGGACTCCCAAGAGCACTAACATGGTGATAATGATATATGGTCCTTCGGTTAGTATTACTTTTTTTTAAAATTAATATCTCTACCTTTTGTGTCTAAATTATCAATAATTTGTTTCGAAGTGAATTTTATATTATTCATAATAATCTCAAGTGGATACTCTTCTGACTGTTTTGGTGTGGAATGTATGAAAATATTAAATATATCAAACGTAAACATATTGACACCACATATATCTGTAACAGAAAAACAAACAAACACGAAACGTGCAATGTTGTTACGTTATGGTACGTCTCGTTCTTAACATTTTATTTAAAGGGAAATAAAGACATTGCTTTTGGCGTATAAAAGTTTGTTACTTGTTGTGATTCAGTTGTTGATTCCACCTCCTGTGAGTTTTCGTTGTAGATAAATTAAGAAACATGCTACCTTAGCCTTGACGTGTTTCGCAACAATACAATGCAGTAGTTTTATATATGGCGTGACTAGAAAACATCACAGTTGACATATTTATATCTAGGTAAATGAAAAATGGCTAGGAACAATTTTGTTGTAATCATTCAAATTATATTGCACTTTTGTATGCATTAAAGTAGACAAAATCATTACATAAATGTGGTGTTTGCATGTATCTAAATGGCAATAATCATAAATAATGTCTTTTATGCATTGTACATGTATGTTACGCATATCGAAAAAAATATTCACGATATATGATTCTCGCATTACATTATTATGGCATGTATCCATCATATAGACCAAAGCCGTATTTTATAACTTTTGGCATTTCTTGACCCCGTCCCGTGCCTGGGAGCGACGCTGTACCTTTTGTACTAAGAGGCCATTTTAGTATAGTTTAGTATGCTTCATCGTACTAAAGATTATTTTCTTTACGTAATCAGATCTATGCATCTTTGATTTATCTTAATTGACTTTAAGCAAATTATCGACTTTAAGGACGTGAGGCTTCGGCCGATCCATTAGCTTAATTGGCACGAAATGTATGGATTTTTTTATGTATTCACGCTTTAACTAACATTTGACATTAACCATAAGTTATATTGTAATTACTTAACACATTTTATTTCAACTTTATACTAGATAACCCAGACCTTTGTAGTGTTTATCGCCAATCAACTCAATAGTGTTTAGAGGCAAAATGCTAACATTTTACTTCCGTGTAGTTACGATATAAAAGGTAAAGAATACGAATTGAGTAAATTACTTACGTTAACTGTAAACTATTTCAAATGAAAGACATGTTAAATTAATAAGCATTCGTCAATTTCATATCGGGATGTACCATGGAAGCATGTCATATTTTAAATATTAATGATGTTATCGTAATGAAGTTTCTGTATAATTTTTATTTCATTAAAAACGTGATATAGACTTGTATAAGCAAGTATAATGAAAATGTGTTCCACAAAAGCCCTGTACGCTTTGTGGATGCAAGTTAAAAATTGTATACTTTTTAAATGTTGAAGATATAGCTAGTTATGAAAATGAATGAATTAAGTCGACGATAACAACAACAACAACAACAACAACGACGACGACATCAGCAAAAACAGCAACAAAACCAACAACACAAAAACAAACAAACAAAAACACACACAAAAGACAACACACCATAAGACCAGATGTTATTAACTGGTATGCTTCTTTGCCATAGTTTGATTCATCATCAGATCTATTAACCGTCAGTTCTTAACGGCATTCCTGTTCTGTTGACAGCGTAAATATATAACAATTTATCAAAAGGCTTTTAAAAAAGTAGATTATTCGATCCTTGCTTAAATAAAATAAATATTAGTTTTTTTAAGTTGGGTATTTTTGTAAAATGTTTTATTTTTTACCTAATTTTACCATGCAAGGACATCACCCATGGATGAATAATTACTTTCCAAACAATGCTTTTAGAAGATTTTAACATTTAAGTCAACACTTTAAAAAGTAAAAACATGTATATTTATATCTTAAGTCTTAAGCATGAAACGAATCGCGAAAACCAATATATGAAACAACTCGTGTAACGACGTAAAATATTGTCCGTCCCTTGATAATATATATGACAGACTAATTCACAATGTTTCTACCAGATTACATTTCCCAATGAGAGAGAATTGTATTGCTATTGCACCGAGTCGTTTTATCGTGCTTAACTGCTGTTGAACTAAACTACAACTTCTGTTAAGTTATATGAGTCCAAGTTTTAGGTGACAAGATAATTTAAATGTCGCCACAATCATATTGATTCTAGCAATTATCTGGACTCTTTTCTGACTGTCTTTAATATAACACGACCACTTTTTTTTCGATGACCAAGAAAAGCCTGGCAATTTCATTGTTACTTGAATGTAAGCGCAATAAGACATTCTCGAGATTTACTCCTGTTGATTGAACTGTCAGAGAGTATATTGTTGGTGAGACGGTTTATTTCTATGCCAACTGGCATTGCATATTTTGGCGTTTCTAGGAAACACATACGGTTATGTTGAATTTACAATTTAAATTTAATATTTTGTCACGATGACGATAAAAAGATGTCAACACGTCTGTCTTACCGAAATTCTTTATATCACTTTTGAAAGAGTGCTTTTTTTGCATGCTTCTTATTAGAAGGTGCTTACATGTAACTATTATTCATGCAAATAAGGTATCGGATATGCTATATGTAAAGAAATCGCAAAATAAAGGTAACAAAAGATTGGCAAGACTTATTAAAATATTCTGTATAGCATTTTGGTAAATTTGTCATATGTCTCATAATTATTTTGATTTTAATCTTTTTACTAGGCACATTTAGCAAAAACAAAATGCAATCGATTTAAATATTGTAACTCAATATGAACATCACTTAACGACATTATTTGTGGGTTGTTTTATCTCTCCGAGAAACGCTATCAGTACAGTCCGATTGTAAACATTTAAATGGTTTTATTTTTGTATTCACTAAATATTTAAACAGAGAAAACACCTGCTCGTGTGTAAACTGGATATAGTAACACAATAGACGCATAATAATTCGGTTGATAAATGTATTTTGAGAAAGAAATGTTTATCGGCCTAAATTTATACTTGTTCAAGGTTTTAACCATAAATCCAATTAAAATGTATAACATGAACTGAGCGATATAAACGTTTCCCATAAATTCTGAAAAGTTTTGAACAATTATTTTTTTGTACTCATAATACGGATATTAGATATATATATATATATATATATATATATATATATATATATATATATATATATATATATATATATATATATATATATATATATATATATATATATATATACAGAGAGAGAGAGAGAGAGAGAGAGAGAGAGAGAGAGAGAGAGAGAAAGAGAAAGATATATATAATTCTTTAAAAAACTAATATAAATATAAATTGATCGTTTCAAACACTGCACAGTTTTAATAAGGGCGCACGTGATTATCAACCCCTTACCGTGTAGGTCGAAACGAGAACTTCGACGTTTAAAGGTCTACCAGCTGACATGATGTGCGCTGAATGTTCGATCAAAACATTTGCCGGCAGTCCTCCTCCATTAATAATAAATCAACGTTGCCAATATTACTATAAGTGTATCGGGACGATTTAACAAAAAAAGACGCAAATAAATACCAACTGTAACCGCTTATGTATTTAAAATGACTGTTTTCATTTAAATTTGTTTTGATTGATTTGTTAAACCTATTTACTTTGCATGAACTTTACAGCCATTTTTGCTAACCTTTTAGAGAATATGCATAAAAACGGGCTATACTATACTAAATAACCAACATTATTGAGAAACTTTACAATAAAATACACGATGCTCTTGACTGTTGTTTTCTTATTATTTAATTAACAATTAAACCTACTAAATTTAGAACTTGTTTTTTAATGTAAAACTCGGTACTACATACATGGAGCACTGCAGAGTTCGCTGCTTCTTATTGGAAGCTAATTTATGCTAATGATGTAATTGCGTGATAGTGGTCTGATTGGTTTGATTTATTTTGTGGACACATTAAGCTTACTTCATGTATCAGCTATCTTGCTCATGTGCACAAATAAATAGTGGCTATGCATACATGGAAGATATAGTAAAGCACGATATTGAGTCGTTAAAATGGTACATGTTTTGCAATAATGCAAGAAACTGTTAACCGTATGTCTGTTTTGTAATGAAATATCCATTATGTAGCAATACAATAGAAAATATTCCAATTAGTTATTACCATGTTTATTGAACATGTTGGCATATCTCTTAATTGGACTTTTGATTATATCTTGTCATTAGTGCAACACCATTGGAAATGTGTGGTTCAACGTGTCTGTAGCACGAAAGACGTGCTTAGAGTGTGAACAATCTTCTTTTTGATCCAATTCAGGTATGCCTCCTCTTTGGCAGCACACGTATGACATAGGGTGCTAACAAATAACACACTTAGTTTTACAGCTTACGCTGTCTAATGGTGAAGTTGACTAAAGGTCGTAGTTGATAAGTACAACGTGTGTTTATCATTATCATCTCTTTCGAATATTGAATCAATATGTTTAAGTTAGTACACATCACACACAATTGTAATTGATAACACGGAATTTAGATATCATGATAACGTCATGCAACTAACGTTTATTTTCAAAGAAATCATCGATTAAGACAGACAGACAGACAGACAGAATACTCTTCAAACTGATTAGATTTGATGTTTGACTCCTAGGATTGTTTTAGCAAAAGAGTTCACAATTGCAGAACATAATCAAATATTCATCATAGACATCAGTAAACATTTTTGTAAATTTGATTGCAAATTGTATGCAGGAGAAACACACAATCAGTATCACAGACAAGATTTTTAGTGTACTCAGATATAAGCAATGGTGAATATAATAAGACAATGTTGTTTGCAATCAGGTTGAATCCAATGTATATGCTCGATGACCTTGAACAGTCGTTTAGTGTATAACACGGACATTTGTGGTACAAAATAATTCTGTGCCTTACTGCTTTAATGTCAGGTCGATCTTAACATCAAGGAATAGAGAAGCTTATTTTAATTCGTCATTTGTTTGTTTGTTTTTGTTTGTTTTTTTAATTTGCAATTGCTTGAATCTGAAACGAATATTAAGGTGTTCTGTTGCGACGTATTTTCCAATTTTATGCTACAAAGAAATGCCTGCTTTGCAAACAAACCAGAATTTAAATTTTGCTTGTGTTACCTACCTGTATGGAATATCTTTTGTAAATTTAGTCTACTGCTACATATCATGTAACACACAGGTTGTATTTTGTCCTTATTAAAATGTTCGCCAATTAAAATATGTACAAGAAATACATGTAATAGAATCTATTTTTCACAAAATCGGAAAACAACATTCTATTCTAATGGCATTCTATTTCTATTATTACACAATTTACAACCCGCACAAGATATATAATTGTTTCTTATAATGTCAGCTGTCATTGACAACATTTTAACAAGTTTGGGAGATACGCTCGAAGAACGTCACGCGAGATAATTGGAAAGCGTAATATATAATGATAAAATCAGTGTTGTTTTATAGACGAAACATAGTTTTCTTTAAGAGAGCAACGACTTGCCGGGTAAATTTCAGTTATTTAATGTATTGCTCTATAAACAAATGTTGCAACCATGACATTACCGAAGGCACTTTCGCACAAACAGAAAGATGCAATTAAATTGAATCGACTATCGTACTCTAAACATTTAACATTGCGGTCTTCTTTTTAGTTTGGTATTATTTTGTAAGATGCTATTTTATTTTATTTCTCGTTTATGTTTCCCTTAATGTTACGCTGAAATGGCACTTATCTTAGAGGAAGCAATAACTTAATCTCCAGATATGTCGTATGGAAAGGGTTTATTTTTCATTTTATAGTTATATTTTACAATTGATAAGTCTTTTTTTTTCATTAATCCGATGAATATCATATAGCTTGAGATCAAATGAAGGCATTTGTTGACCATGACCTTATAATACTGTTTACAAAATAACCGGGGAATGTATCAGATTGCACATTCCCACGAGAAATTAATTGCTTGCCTCAGGTCGTTTAATACTGCTAACACCCGGAGGAACGAAGCGAAGCAACAACAGCTGAACTATTTCACAATAACTTTTTTGTTTTCTTTGCAAAGCTTTTTATACAAAAACCAAACGTTATATGTGAAAATAGAAAGTTAATTTTTTTGTCCGAGCTTTGATATTCTGAGTTTTGTTAACATGATCATCTTTAAAAGAATATGTAATATACACCTTTTTACTAATTGTCGAAAAGAAAAAAATAACGTAGTCATGGATTTTATTTGTTGTTTAACTAAATTATGGCCAGAAACCGTCGAATTTCCTTTGTGTTTGTTTACAAAGTGCGTTAAGCCGTGTGCTCAGTTTGCGTACGGAACATGTTTAAATCAATATGTACTGATATATAGCGTTCCCAAAAGATATATCGATGACCAAGTATTGCCATTAAGACCCAGAAACTGTAGTGGGCACATGAACATCTGAGAAACTTGCATTTCTACACTTCGGAGTCGGAACTATTTAAAATACTAACGTCGCCGTACCAGAATTGTGTCGGTGCTATCCCTCTGATTTGAAGTCCAAATATCAAAGAAAAACTAATATCTAAATGTTTGTTGTATCAATTATTATCTATACTTCTCAATCACAGAACAGTAAACAATTAAGCAGCTACAGCAGAAGTTAGCATATATGACACAAACAACAATCTAAAGCCTTAGTAAAACAGTAGAGTTACATGCCAGTTCCTAAGCAATTTTCCATGTGAAATAGTGCTTTCAGAATTACGTAATTGAGCCGCTTATAACCGTATTAGAGGTAAACATAATGAAGAATAACACAAGCTTTCTCATGAAAACAGCAAAATGCACAGCACCCCAAGATATATATCCGAACCAAATGCTAAGTATATATATCCGAACCAAATGCTAAGTAAGTGTGTTTGTTTAAAACGTTACATACATAAGTTAAAGAGGTATGTTGATTGATAAAATACCCTTCCGCAAACACTTAACAGACATCAATAATAGGTGCGGTAAGATGTTGGTAATTTATAAGAGTTTCGGTATTTCGGTCAGAAATCGATATAAAATAGACGTTGTTGACGTTTTAGTCGTCATGACAGTCTAGTTCATCAGCTCCTAGTATTACATAAAGCGATTGCTAAAGTCACCAAAGCTGACCTTCTCTGAACAATATAAATAGTTATTATCAATGCCATCTTGGACAATTGAATAAACTGATTACTCTAAACATGACGATGAAATGATTTCTTCGCACACACACAAAGAAAAAAATATAAAAAATAATGCTAATGAAACAATTGTAATGTATTATGTCCTATTAATGTTTTCATGTAATTATTTGTACAAATCGGAACGCAAGCAATGGACTATTTTTAAGTAGCGGAGGTAAATTAATGTTAAGAGTTAAAACAGTATGAAGTTCGTTTGAATCAAGTGAAGTGTGGACTCTGATATTTGTATGTAATCATACTAGAATATTAATCTAGGAAAGGGATTTACTTCACATATTTCAAAACAATGCTATAAACAGGATTAATACTTAATATCTACTTAGAAACATATGCTCTTTTCATAATCAAACGGGTCACAACCGAGTCAAACACAAATTATTAAACAGTTTATGGAAAGACGAAAAAAATAATTGGCTTACATTGGGTACACTTTTATGGATCGCGGAACACTATACAGTGAGTTTCTATCAGACGACACTTTCCAACAAGAAGCAAACGTTATTGCCTACAGTTGTTTTTACCTCCCTAATATCTTGAAGAACTTCTACTAGCAAATATTCTCCTGCTGTTCTTTTTGCAATTTCTTCTTAATCTATACAATATTTTATGCCAATATAGAAAAGTAACAGTATAACTCAGCTTTTTTTGGTTATGGAAGTTTCTTGAAAATACTTGCTACTATTGTAAACACAATCTGGCCATAAACATGAAGTCATATCATCAAAGAAGTATTCATCCTTATACTCTTTCATAACTAATCCCAAATGTAACCATTAGCTACAACGCAATTCACACTGACCAAAAAAGAGCTTGGCAATCCAATTAATTGACACTATAATTAAGTCAAAAGAGATATGTACGAATCAAAAGAGATATGTACGAATTCCTATTGTTTATGAAACTAGCCTTAAATGAGATGGACTAATGATCTGCCATGATGTTTCCCTTTTTAGTCAAAAGGCATCTAGAAAAATCATTTCCTCCCATTGACGATTTTATGCTGATTTAGGTAAATGTTACGTTTAACCGTTTACGATAACCTTTCAGCATTAAGACATATTATCAAGACATTAATCTGTTAATTGATACATAACTCTTTTAAATGTTTTAAATGTTTAATTATTTAAATTGAAGTTAAAGGATTACGCGAAAATGTTAATTAGAGTAATTCATTAAGGTAATTGATGTAAAACCTGTTTTGTTGCTCTATCTTGGTAGAACTTAATGAAAATTGATAAAATGCGTTTTTTATTTCAAAAGTTTGAACGTCAAAAGTAAAGACATGATTAAAAATCCGCGGCATAACATTAACTTGCTGAATGCAAACTCTTTTATGCAAATTTTCTGGCTGTATATTTGACAAAAGTTGCACTACTTTATTTTCTACCACTTTAGGTAAGCTTAAATAATTTAAGTTTATACAGGTAGAACTGAAAATATTTAATCAAAGAACCGTGCATATTTCCTTATATCATTTACGTCTAAGACAACAAATCTAGTAAAATACGAAATCTATTTAATTTTTGTTTATTTTTTCCCAAATATGCAAATGTTCGAACATTTTGGAGTACACATTTTGAATAAACGTCAAGAGATTTAGCCGAAATCCGCTGCCCTGGCATTTTACGATACAAGACCGTCTTGGTATGCACAGCGATTTACTCATTGCAGGCAGATTGTAGAAATAGCTAAATAAAAAAAAATATACGACCGAAGGTGGTGATAAAATCCAAATTTAGAGACTATATCTATTAAAAGATATCGACACTTGCTTCCTCCAAAAAACTACTGTACATATTGTACATAATTATATGTGTATATTCTATTTTATTACTAGTTATTTTGTCTATATATTAGTTCATTTTACAAGTTTTAACTCTCGATGCAGGTGCTTATGTGTGTGTGTGTGTGTGCGCGCGCGCGCGCGCGTGTGTGTGTGTGTGTGTTTGTGTGTGTGTGTGTGTGTGTGTTTGTGTTTGTGTGTGTGTGTGTGTGTGTGTGTGTGTGTGTGTGTGTGTGTGTGTGTGTGTGTGTGTGTGTGTGTGTGTGTGTGTGTGTGTGTGTGTGTGTGTGTGTGTGTGTAATGTCTCGCCTCTGTCTTTTTGTCGCATTTACATTTGTCCTGTTTGCCTTGGTCTAAAGGTAGTTTAGATTTAAATATAAGACTTAAGTGGTTATTTCGTTATGACCTTTTCTTATTTACATATTGTGAATACACGTGAGCCTTAATAACACTTGCAAGGCTAATACTACTGTGTGAAATTTTAAAGGATACTGACAAATTGTGTTTTGCAATAAACAAATTGGAAATAAATGTCGGTATTTATTTCTGTTTGTTACGGTCAGATATTTTATGTTAGCTTCCTAATCATTCAATGTTTTAGTGTAGACGCAATTAGTTTGTACAAATGAAAAGCGACATTGTAAATGTATTAGCAGCTTAGATGAAATTTTTGTTGAGGTTGAAAAATAAACATTCACCCCACCCTTTTCCGCCGCAACTAAAGCGAACACCACACACAAAAAACAACAGCAACAACAACAAAAAAAGAAACAAACAGGAAAAAAAACCCAGAACAAAACAAACAAACAAACAACTACAAAAACACAAATCGATCAACAAAACAACAACAAACATTAACAAAAACAAAAAAATAAAACAAAAACAAAACTGAAAAAAGCTCAACTACTTTTTACCATATTTCACTATTGTCATTGCATTAATAAAAGAAATCACGCTAAAAGATACTTAATATTGTAGGTTATGTTTTTCATATTCATACTTTTAACTGGCTTTCTTTTTAAATTATTCTTATTAAATCTTCAAAGTTTATTTTTTGAAGAGTATAGTTAATTCGATATATTTATAATAGCTAAATATATTACTTTTGCTGTATATTCAATTGATTACATATCAATAAGCACTGTGCTTAGTGTATATTGTCAAAAGAAAAATTTGCATTTAAGCTGAAATACTCTGATAACAATACGGATAATAGGGCTTTGGCTTGAAATGTTTAAATACTGAGTCTTCGCTATCTTTTAGCCTGGAAACTCAATACATTGATAAAGTTGGTATCCGACTCTTTGGACCAAAATTATTTTCATAAGCCATAAACAAAACTATTCTTACCTAAACAGATCTCGCAACATGCTGGTAATTGATGTCCTACACATGTCTGAACAGTGTATCATTATGCCACAATTATCATTACAAACATGTACTTTCTATCTGAGCCACGCTGCACGGTAAGCTATATTTAAACTTAGACAATTACATGCCCACATATGTTTTAGCTCATCAACGTCATCCGCTGTGACGTCGATGTCTTTTTAGCAGAAATTCCAATCGTTCTTATTTATAGATTAAATTAAAGAACACTTTAAGTATTGATTAACGCTTCTTACTGCCCAAAACTTTAGATACTTTTGAATATCGCCAATGCTTAGACCAAAGTATACAGAAATTATGCACAACTACCCCGAGCAGAGGTCAGATATTGTTACATGTATAAGATATAGACAAACTGTCGGACACCATCTTTAAGCAACGTTTTGCTATCATATAAAGTCTACTGATTGATCAATTCGAAATGTATTGTTGAGGATTTCATTAAATTAAAAAGCAAAGAAAACAAGAAGCAATCCATTCCATTAGCTAGATTGTTCATAACATATGAAATAATCTGGTGTATCATGTTCATGCAAGGACGTCCAGAGTAAATAAAATGATTGCACCATTAAAAAACGATGCGTTAATTTAATAAATTAAACTTAATGAATTATGATCACCAATGCAGGCTGAATTTCTCCAAAATAACGCTAAAATCAAAGTTAAGAGCTGATATAAATATGAAGATTAAGATTCTTGTCTTTATGTTTTTCCTGTCATATATTGCATGCATGGTTTATATTCATACATAATTTATGACTCAAAATAAAGATCAAAGGGACAACGTAGAAATACATTTTAATACGTAAAGGGGGTGTTATAAGCGCCTGAGCACAAATAAAACAATGATGCAGAGCCCATTATAAAAAAAAATCTTTCGACAAAATTACTAAGATCATCAAGATATAGATAAACAAAAGAGGACGAATAAATTTTAAACAGTAGCGACTTCAACTATTTTGATGAAATACGTATTTTCACGATGTTTCTACCCAATCCAATACATATTTGCAAGGTATAATTAAGTGTCAAATAACCACTTAACCACCAATAACCACCTTTTTGTTATCGTAACTGAAAGTTTTTTTCAACATATTAACTTTCTCCTTAAAATGTTAAATTAAATTAAATACCAATGTTATATACGTATTGCTGTTAGTGTATCTATTTATGATTAACGTTAAATTACGTATCAAATGTGTAACTTTATTTTGTACTCGTGCACTCTCTCTTTCTTTTCCTAATGTAGTAATTTCTTAAGTGACTTCTTGTATTTTCAGTTGAGTCCATTCATTATTAATCAGAACATTACTTTTTAATTATCTAGATAGAATAATATTTCTGCAATATCATTTATTGATTAACATATTTGACATATTTCGAATGAGTTATCCATTTGTTAATCTTACTTGGCAAAAATATATTTAGATGGACAGTGAACTATAGTGAAATCCGTTTAATAATTTTTAATCCGCATAATTAAGAAATTGCCTTTTAATAAATTTGATTATACAGTACATGAGCAAACAATTATTAGAGTGGTTGTTCATTTATTAAAGTGAAACAGTTTAAAAAAATTGAATGTCCTTATATCATGCTCATATCTCAGCATGCAACGCAAGAGAAATTAAAACGCCATTAATATATTCATCCGGAATATTTTGCAGACATGATTTAATCATTCTAAAAGCTTGTGTAACGTATTTTTGAAAACCTTTCGCTTTCCGATTTGCATTCGTTTTACTTCTGTTACGGTTTGAGTGTAATTGATATTGACATATTGATTGAGTAGTCACAAAATAACAACAACCAAAAACACAACAACAACATAAAATCGTTAGCGCTTTGTATTGAAAGTCTTTTGATAAGGACTACAGCAATATCAGTAAGAATAGTGTTTACTGCAAATTCAGATTGTTCTGAGCACAGATACATACGAGGCATGTGTTCTGATCACAGTTATAAATTTTAAATGGCTAATTCAAGACTAGAGTCAGATGTAAGCTAGAAAACTGAACTAAGCGTAAGTTATGCTCCCATGGTGTAATAATACAACGGGTTTTAAATGCTTTTTACCACGATAAGCATTTGACTTAAAAAAGTAACTTTTTATGATGATGAACGTTTTTAATTTATCTAAGAAAAATCAGCTCTTCAACCTTTTTATTAAAATAGATCGGTTTTCTTTTCATTGCTTGCATTTGAGCAACCCCTCAGGCAGTGTGCGTTTAGAGCTCCATATTGTCGACTGAGCGTTCAAAAGCCGCAACTTTTGGGTTTGCTCTTTTTGTTAAATGACTCGTCACATGTTTTTTCTTACTTTTATACTTGTTTTACATATACATACCTTTGTCCTGTGCCTCTTCGAATGTTGGTATATGTTACAATGCTCATTAGACTTTGTCAAATTTTCTTTTTAATTAAATAATCAGAACAATATAGAGGATGTGTAAATAGCAAACTGTATTAAATCAGAAATCTATGACATATTATTGTCAGATGATACTTACACAGTAAAGGAAATGTTGCGGTAGTCTATATCGCTTTGATTTTGTTGATAAATGTTACACTTTTGCTTTCATAAACTATACATCTAAGGGTAATTGGAAATGCTAGGTCCTATAAGGATTGTTACATGTATTTTGCTTGATAGACCATTGACTTTAGTGCTTTTAATTCCATCTGCACATGAACAGGATGCTACCTCCATTTAAACTTCTTCTCAGTTCATTTGTAATTAAAAAAATAATACTTTCATTTACATTTAACAACTGTGTGTAGTTCTTCTTATAGAAATAATACTTTTCTTCTTAATACCATAAGGACATTATTTTCAATTATGTCAATCCTTAACGACTTTTAACGACGTCATAACTCATCTAAGAAAACGTCTTCGCTTGAACATTTTTATTAGAATAGATCGGTTTTTTTCTCATTGCTTGTATTTGAGAAACCCCTCAGGAAATGCGAGGTTGAAACTAGGTCAAGCAAAAACACACCCTTCGGTCTATGCCGACTGTCCGTTCAAATGTGGTATAACTAACTGTTGTATTCGCTCTTTTTTTTCTTGAGTCATTTTTCTTCTTTTATATTTGGCTTGCATGAGAATACCTTTCTCATGTGCTTTTTTCAATTGTTGTTATATGTTGCAATGTTCATAGGTCTTTGTCATAATTCCTTATACTAACTGGCTCAGAAATGTCGGTTTTTTAATAATATGGTATCTTTTATAATAAGATGTTCATCTCGAACAAATGAACATACAATAGGAAACATTAAACCTTTAATGTCATTAAATAAAAGCCATAAATTACCCTTGTGGATTTCGACTTTTATAAATGAGATCAAAGTGGAAAAACTTAAGAAAGTGAAATGCCAAATGAATGAAAATACAACATCTAATGCAATCAAAATTTACCAGACAGCATTCAAAACAAAGGTTGTTCCTTTAGCACCCCAATCGCTGTTAATGGAACGCTGATGAAATGCGTAGGTAATCAAGGCGTTAGAAAAAAAATAACGAAACGCATTAATGGCTAGCCCGTATTATTAGACAGACGAAATCATTGAATCTTGGAAGAAAGCAATGTTTGTGTAACTGTACCTCGTGAAGAAAACCAGTGTTCGGTATTATTCTCTTAGGGTTTTGTCATCGAATTGCAGACACTTTCGTCAACAGGTTAATTACATGTCGTTGTTTTATTGTTAGTTATTGCTATGGCCAGCTTCCTTAAACGGAATTGTAGAGTCTCATTAATTGCCACATAGACGTAGAGCAATTTAGAACTTTGGTTTGAACACGATTTTTATGTGGCATCCCAAATTTCTATATATTTTTATCTTGCTGGCAGATATCAATGGAAACGTCTACTTAAATGAAGATATGTGATTAATGTTATAATATATTAATTAAATGGTATATCCAGGCTTTCAGCTGTGTAACTTCTCTACACTTGACTTAAACAAACATGGCAGTTGTCATTACATTGAGCCAAAGTTTTCGCAGCAGCAAACAAGGTAAAAAAACAACAACCTCAAAACTGGTGTCAGTTTCAATCTCAAATACGACATACAGTCTGGTTGCACTTGTTTTTCAAAGTCATTGTCACTTACCTTTGGACCTGAATATTTTATATAAATAAAACAACTTCATGTTAAAGATCTACTCAGATAATTAGTGTAATCTTCCAATAGTTGTGTTATCCATTTGTTTTATTCCTGTTTTATGAGAACCCAATCGCATTATTGCAATATGCTATGCTACATATATCATACCACGTATAATAGATTTGTAATTCCCCGTCAACGACGTATATGAGCTAAATAACTCATATATTTATTTAATTGCCCAGGTGTAGCACGAGCAATTGTAATCATTAACTTAATATCATCAACATATTTCAATTCAAGTGTTTGGTTTAAGCTTCCAATATTCTTTATTTAAAATATCTCGAACCATGCGCCTCGATATTAGGACATTGTGTATGTAATGAATACATTAGCAGTTGACAATAATTTACAATGAACTAACAAAAAAGATAAAGAGAGGCGGTTCTAAGTCAATTCGACCTATTAAACTTTTAAAGCCAATATGTGTAGCAAGATTTAAAATCTATAACATACTCAACCAAGGATCACATTTATAAACGACACGTGATATCCCACGTGAAGGGCAATGGAGACTGTTTATTATGCTCATCTTTGTATACAGTGAACCTTCTGTCATGTCACTAGCATATTTAAAATTAATTAAATCTTTAATGGTTAAAGCTTGCATACAAAACAAAAGATTTGTTACCACCAGCAATACATGTTCTGATAAGTTTTGTTACGTGATGAGACTCTTTGTTTCATCAATCGATGGCCATTTCCAAAATATGCAAGCTGGATTATGGCCTATTGCATCAGTGTTTTATTTAATGATTGAATGCCAGTTTGTGCATTCGTCATAGTATGAAACGCTATTTCCTAACATATGATTCGAATAAACACCTAAGGCATAAGATGACTTCCTTAACTAGTTCTTCGTTTTCCGCCGTCGTGTGTACTAACTTACTTCAAACTTATCTTTGTTTTGGAACTGCCTAGTTGTCGAGGCTACGAATGAAGTGTTGTTTAGTTTGTTTGTGGTTGTTGTTTTCGTGTTATTGTTTTTTTTTGTTTCGTTTTTTTTCCAGATTTCCTTACATAGAATGAATATTTTTATTAGCACTGTTTGCCTTTGAAACGAAACCCTTGAGGAATCGATGAAGAAAATCTCAGTATATCAGGTTAACATGTACACACCCAAGTCGACCCTTTTACTCACGTGTCAAGATGTTTGCATTTTGTTGATTTTATCTGTATATTTTTTTCTCGTTTCATTATTTTGTCACGTGTATACGTGTGTCTTTGTGTAGTGGTAAATTCAAATTTGACATATGTAGATAATCTCATTAAGACCTTTTTATTCTTTCCTATATATTTGCGGTCGAGGGAAAAGCACAGTAAGCAAATCAAAATGACATATTTGCAATAGGTTTGATTTAAAAAATATATAAAAAAAAACAATTCGCGTGGGGTTGGCGTCACTTATTGCAAGATTTGTACCATATGCCCAAAGCATTCCTTTGGTGTTTTGTACACGGACTTGAACAAGCCACGCATTTTTGCAAACAAGATTAATGGCCGGCTTCTTAGTCATCTATTTCTTTAATAACCGTAACTCTTTTGACTGCTTAGCCTCTCACCGCATGGGTCGAGTCCCGTTCGGTGCGAAGAACTTTATGTGAGAAGGTCTTCCAGCTGACTTGCGGTGCGCCGGTGGTTCTACCCAGTCTTGTGTCTGGGTTCTTTCTCCACCAAAAAGCTGGACGTTGCTTTAATGATCACAAATGTATGTCAAAATAAAACAAATAAACAAAATAAAAAAAACAGCAAAAACAACAACAAAAACAAACAAACAACAAACAAACAACAACAACAGCAACAAATTATTAACCGGACATCTGAGATTGTATATGATAATAAACATGATATAACGGATGGTTGCTATTTCGTTATTGATTAGAAATCATTTATCATTCGATTAAATCAAATTATTGTGTTCTATAAGCCGTGATCCAATATGATTGATGATTTTCTAAACAACATATATTATTATACCTCACTTGACACTTCTTTAGAAATTTTCATATACATATGCCAATCGATAATCTGTAGTGCCGCATGCAGCACTTTCGCGTTTTAATTAAATGCTGTTTTTTTCGACCAAGTTATCAATGGAACTAACTGCGTAATACATGTTACGCATACAGTCTGTGTCAATGAGCGCTTATGAACACGTGTACATTGCATCCATTCCGGCGCTTGCATTCGGTACTTACCGATGTTTTTGGTTGATTTGATTGTGGTTTTCAGTATAATAAAATAAATACCAGATCCCACAAAAGGTGATAAAGAAAGTGTGTTCACTCGCAAACACCTCGGTTGAAATTACTTTTCTCTGGTTAACATTTAGTTCTTTTTTTATCATTATATTATATAGTATTCAACTTAGCTGATTTTTCATACTCATGAACATTGACAATGTATGTTATCAGATAACACATTCTTAAACTTTCATTGTTGTGTGATATTCAACAAAGTTAATTTAACGAAGAGAATAATTCAGAATTCATTTTACAACTCAGTGTCAGATACATCAAATTATTTAAACATATCAGCGTTTACTTATATACTCATTAATAGTATTGTTACTATGTTAAAGAAATTCATCGAAAGAAACATTCAACGAAAACATATAAATCTATGTCATATTAAATCATGTTATCAGACAACACCACTTCGTATTTGATGCTTTGAATAGCAATAACAATGACCTTCCGTAAAAAACTGTAATAATGATTTAATATCAATCGCTGAATTAATTATATTTCTTCCAGATGGAACTTTCCCATGCGAAACAAGATCCATAATGTCTTAAGACCTTCTAATTTCACTGTTGATGACCTACAATCTTGGACAACAAAACTGCGACTGGTAACGTTTCCCACACAAAGTAATGTCTACTGTTTTCCCTGCATTGAATGTGATATCTGTCTTGAACAAAACACGTGAAAAACACCACACCTTAACAAATGTCACGGCTTTGGAAAAAATACATAAAAATGAAAGATAGTATATGTCTTGATTTAATATCGTTTTGGTCGTCAACAAAAAGCTGTATTTATTCATTTCACTAAGTATATAAATTTATAAACTTCTAAATAAACTTAACACTGTCTCCGAAAGTGATGAAACATTTAAATTACTTTCTGGATGAAACGAAAATAGTAGTTTTCTCAAACGGCAGTCGATTAAAAACATTTGTTTTTAGAGGCTTATTGACCCCCCATCAATAAGGATGCAGTTACAATACCAATATTAAGCACCCCGACTATAAAGGCACCTATGTAAATTGCGGAAGTTAAAGCAAGTCAAGGAAAAAAAGAGAAATCGTTAAGTAAATAGACATACGTTTTTTTCTTTCTTTACTTCGTAAACACTCACTGTCTGCAAAGCACTTTGAAGACAATTCTAATTAGTCTTTATGCATACACAATTCCAATTAGTCTTTATGTATACATACATTTTATCGATGGCTCAGCAAGTATTCATTTACCAAGATGCACGCACATAAAAGACTTAAACTGTTAAAGAGGCATTATTGGTGTTTTGTTACAAAGACAAATGTTCCTACAAAACCCACGCATAGGTTTATTAGTTTCTATTGGACCAAATTGCGATTTTTAACTGTTGATTGTCCGTAATTATTGCCTGTTTATTTCCTTTATTTTTACAAGATGCAACTATTGTTTTGTTTCTACGATTACGCCTTAACCTAAACGCGTTGTACATGTAGCTTAGGAACATGTAAAGCATCATAAAAATACTGTCGTTTTACTCGACTTCAACAATTGGGTGACTTAATATAACATTAAAAAGGTTGATTTTTCCTGAACACATATTTTTTTCTGAAAAGGGGGACACAGCTATCAAAAAGACATTCATGAGACATCTTAAAGGTTGTTTCTGACATTTTGGACCAAGTTTTCCACTCATTCAAACAAAAACATTATTGTTAACTGAAAAGATCACGCGAAATGTTATTTATTCTTGCCATACATCCATGTCAAAAGTAAAGCACAATACCCTTCATGTCATCACAAAAAGGTTTTTCCTATCTGAGCAATGCTGCACAGTTAGCTATTTTTAAACAATAAAAGGAAGTGATCACTTACTATAGAACTCACGTTGCACGATCATCAGGGTAATTATGTCTTTCCTGCTGAAATCCCCAAATCGTGCTTACATTGTATTTATGGATTTGGAGATAATGGATATGCAAAGCGATATACTTCACGAGTTGTTCACGAGGTGTACTATATAAAATTGGTGTATGTTATAAACACTGACTTCAACTCTAGTATAAATATGCAGCAGTTATACACAATTTAAAAAAAACTGAAGAAAGATGCTATATGTTTAAAAAATAGGCAAACTGTCGGAAACTACCTTTAAAAACTTATTATTTTCTTAAGCACTCTTTAATGGAAAACAAAGACTTCTCTCTCTTTGTATACATTGAGCAAAATACCTTATAGCAGGATACTTAAAAAAATGAATTTCGTGGTAAAATTAGTTAATTTTTTGTGAGGAAAAAACAACGTTGGTAAGTTAAGGAAAACAATTTATTTCGATACATTTTCTGTGAAAGTGGCAAAATTCTGGTAACTGGTAAATTTATGAACACAGTCGGAAGAAAGTGATAAGAGAGAGCATATCAATTTATGGGGCATCGATCCATAATACTTCTAAAATCGATATATAAAGGAATTATAGTTAAGTTTAACAAAATAAATAAAGACATAACAAATAAAATATTAAGAAAAAGGCCAGATTTTTTGCTGTTATGTCTTCGCATCGCCTCTAACAACACTTGGATCTGATTCGAACGGATTCGATTTCTAATGAAAATTAAAGCTGTTTTCTAAAGTAGAACGTGATTTATTATAAGCAAATAACTTTTATAAAATCTCATTAAAATGCATATAACAATCATTGGCATTATTACTAAGTTATTGCAATAAATATGAGCAATTAACCACACCCCAGATCGCAAATAAAATTGTAATTTTAAACAACTTGCAGCCCTTACAGGAGATATAATGATGAAAAGTGTAAGTTCAAAGAAATATATGGTAATATAGTCTCTCATAACAACATCGTATTAGCTCGATTTTATTAAGATCTCCCCATGACTCTATCTGACTCGCCTCCGGAAAGTCTTAGACATCATATATATGTTGTTTTTTTGGAGTGCAATTTATCGTTTTGAAATATAAAGACTGCCATATTACACCAGCAATAAAGCATTTAATCTAAGTTGTCTTTTTGTCACATAGCCTTAAACCATAGCAATACTTCTTCTGACTAAGGTTTCCATCCGTCAATGTTCTAGGACTATTAAATATATGCAGTACTTGTTTATCTATGTGGTAGCAGTAGCTGAGGAAAACGATAATAGAAAAGGAAATTTATGTTCAATTCTTGACATTATACAAAATATACCTCTGAGCTAGAGAATGAAACGGCGATCTCAGCGGGCGCTTTCACAATAGTGAAAGTCAGATATGCAACTTATGTGCGTTTATTTTGTCTAACAAAACAAATTCTTATACCAGTTTCACATAATTGCATACCGGCATCGTGAATGAAATGCATTTGGATTTATAAATTAACCGGCATCTAGACAAAGCAAGTAATAAGATTGAAGATAAAATTGAAATTTATAAAACGAGTTTCCAAATATTTGATAAAGAAGATCAGATTGCTTAAGCTTATGACCACGCACGTGAATTATTGAAATCATACAGTCAACTTTAAATTGTAGAAAGTTGCTTTCATTTATCAAATTAAACGCATTTTCAGCTTATCAGTTTAAAAATGCTTCTACATCATGCTCAAATATCAGATTCAATCGAATATAATAATCAAACTTGAATCTATATGCATTCTTGTAACTTATATTACGCTCGGGCTATTACTTTACATGAAACGTGCGGCACATTTGTTAAACGTGTTTTCAGAATATGACTTTATACGTTTCACTGACACTTATTCTGAAATTAGGAAAAACGCATTGTCCTCAAAAATAGAAAATATTATATCAAAATGTTGAAGAGCGTCATTTAGCATACATCAATAACGACATGTTTAACATATTATTTTCGTACAATTAGTTAATGATAATGGAGACTTTGAATTAGACAAGACCTTGTTATTATCTTGAATTTTAATATAAAGAACTCATGCTTAAACTATTATCTACGTTTCCCCTTTTGTATTTACTTCAACTAGAAAATTAAAGAACACAACTTGTGGAGATGAGTAGTCCAATGGTAGGACGTACTACTGCGCATCACTGGGTCCGTGATTGGACCCCCGGTTGCCGTTTATTTCCTTGAGCAAGAAATTTACCTCGATTTTTTTCCACTCCACCCAGTGTATAAATGGGAACTTGCGTGGATTATTCGGGTCAATGTCAGCTGTCCTACTTTACGTACAGGATTGAGAAATACATCCTATCGTAAGGACGTAAACTGTAAAGTGAAATGAAAGAGCAATAGCTTGAGAATGGACTTTAACTCGGTATTACCTTCAACTTTTTATACAAAACGATGTCATATAACCTGGAAAAACAGGAATGATGCTTATCTCCATTACATTAATTGATAAAAGAGCAATGAATCAAAACAAAGAAATACGGGAGTATGGTGCGGGTCCATACATAGTCGTAAGCGTGATATGCGACAGTTTGGGTCATTTTGTTTTCTCCGAGACAACCAAATAATTTTGTGTTGCCTGAAAAATGTCCCGCGGAATGCTGTTTATTGTTGTTATATGTATATGTTGTGCTACATTTTCTGAAATGAAGCAGAACAATCAACTTGCCATTACGAACATTTGACTTTTTTTATCTGAGCCACGCTGCTCAGTTAACAATTGTTATGCTAAGAAAACTATGTGACCACTTGCTTTTGAGATTGAGTTGCATTCTCGTCTGAGTTATCTGATCTTACGAAGGCATATATCTATTTTTGGAAGAAAATCGTAATGATTTATAGATTTGGAAAGAAAATGAACATTTACTGTGGTATATATTACGACCTGCACTGTCCTTCCATTGAGATAGTGTTCTTAAACTTTTTAGACGATAGCTTGCGTCATTTTTAAGAAATCATGAAGGATACGTTTTTATAACATTATTTTGTATAGGAAAACTGTCGAACATCACCTTTAAGACATAAAATTAAAAGGGCATAAACAGTTGCTTCTTTTTATTCTTTGAAAAAAATTCAATTGTTCAAAAATATAATTTGGTGTAATCCTATCTTCTTGATAAGAGGTATTACTTATAAATAAAACAAAATACAAGTAGATACAATACTTTAAATGCCGCGATCGGAAAAATGAAAACATATTGTTTCTTCTAGTAATTGATATAGCTCTATTATGGGTATATATTAAGGGTATATATATATATATATATATATATATATATATATATATATACATGTTGATATTTGTATTTATATTTATATATTTATATATGTATATACATATCTATGAATACATATTTATACGCTTTAAAATAATTGATCGTTCAAGTTTTGAATGCATTTTGCTATCGCTGTTATCAGCCAGAGAAAGCATTTAATCGATTTGGGCCGCATCACAATCACCAATTTCCTAAGCAAAAGACTTAAATTAGACACGTAGCTTCTTAATAAGATAACAAAATTGCTTTTCTTAATATCCGATGTTAACTCCAAGTCAATCACTTGATTTGTTCCATTAATCCCACCGTTCTGGAACAAATGTGTCATAAAGTTTTACAGGTTTGTTAAGTACGGTAAATGGACCATTGGTATAGGGGTTTTAGCTCTAACGAATTAATCAAAGGGAAGGCTCGTGCAGCTTTAATCAATTAGCAGAGTAGATGATAGTAAAGAAATTCCATTAGCCCATGCTCTTAAATGAGCATCCTTTTACTACGAAAATAATTTCAATACGCATGTGTATACTCATTTATTTATCCTTTCAGTACAGTAACCTATAAATATGAAATATTAAACATGTTCGGTGAAAAAGATGCAATTATATTTCTTAGAAAAAGACAAGTTGTAAAATATCATTTTGTAAACATATTCACCTCGCAACTATTTTTTTCGTTAGTTACAGCTAAGAAATAATGATGTTTAAAAATATTAGTCAAGACCTACTCAATATTGATCAGAAAGAAGTAGATTTAATGTTAACTAACCAGTTTATGGCTACAATATGAGCACCAATAAGACGAGGATAAGTTGAACAATAAATGTGCCATATCATTAAGCAGTTAAAATGTTATATACGTAAAATCAACTTAATTGCCTGGTATCGATTTTGTTTGTTTGATGATGTTGCTGTTGTTGTTTTTATTATCTTTTTCCTTTACATCGCAACGACACAGTATTTAATTTGGAGTTCCGTGGATAATTAAATACCTGAAAATAGTAGTAGCACTAGTTTATCTACTGACTATAATGCATAAGTTTACATACTTTACTGTGTAAAATGGTGTTTTATTCGATAATTTACAAAATACCCAAGGAAATCTCACCGGCTACTTTTTACCGTAAATGTAAAAGAATAATTTAAATAAAATAAATAACTTACTGTTGACACATGCTAATTTTGAATATGTTTACTTGTAATAACGATTTTTGTTTTGTATTATTTGTTGTTGTTGTTTTTTTTTACATTGATGCACATCTGCATTCGACCTTGTCAAGAAATGCTATTTTTAGAAACTTTTACTTTCAGAAAATGAATTAAAATCATCGATAAGTTAAGTTTGTGTATCGCAACTGGTATTGATATTATGCGTATTTGATACTCTTTAGATATAAGACTATAATGGAGATTTACAGATAGTAATAAGGGCTGGTTTTAAGTAACACGATTTTAAAATAATGCACGAGTTTCCTACCTTAAGATCTGTTGGTACATGTAAATAGTGCTGAGTGGACGCTAAAATCAACACACAACAAAGATCAATTTTAAAAGGGTACATTGGTGAAATGGAAATCGTCTCCATTGTTGGTTAATATCCGAGGTATTCAAAACTGTAGGTAGGTACCTAGTTGAAATTCTTGGACGTTATCGCCTGGTCTTGTATAGATATTGCAAATACACATTTCTTGCTTCTGCATAAATATAAGATTAAAATCCATTTAAATGCGTATAGATTTATCAAATTAAAAAAAAAAAGAAATTGTAAGTGTGTGTAAAGGATGGTTAACCTGGGTATCAAAAGGAAGGTAGCAATTTCAACAAACACTCCGAAGAAGACAAACATAAAAAAAATAAACTGAAAGAACCTACTTGCTTCTAGGGATTATTCAGGGAAGACTATTAATTAATGTCTCTCATTTACAATTCTGCTGGAGGCATGATTTAACTAACTGTCCATGCCGAACAGATATTTCTCAAGCGGTGTGGTGCCAATTATTCAAAAGATGACATTTTCCCAGAATAAGTTAGATCCATATTTGCCACAAATATTATGCGCTACAGCTGACATGACATAAAGATAACAATCAACAAGTGTGGCAAATGACCCTTGGGATTTATGACACACGCAAAACAGAACTGATCTAAAAACAACCTTTCCTACTGATATGCAAATGACTGAGAAGGTTACATTGTTGAGTTTTGAGTGTCAAGCAATCAGCAGGCATTTTTGAAATTATCTTCGGAGTTTTCCTAAAGTAGATAAATGACGAATATGTTCGTAGAATTCAATTTTTCTGAAAAATAGAGGAATGGTTCTACTTGATAGCTATAATGCAATCCATTTAAGCTATATGCCAAAAATCATAGTGCTGTGTTGTTCAATTATTTCATTAATAATGCAAGTTCACAAACAAATAATTGCGTGTCCTGTCTTTTTGTCCTGTGTAGCGTTAATGAAGAACTTTAAAAGGAAGGAGATAAGGTGCCTTTTTATAAAATTATACATATCTAAAGGCAATTAGATCTCGATGGATTAATTTGCTATATCTATGGGCTTCCAGCTTATTATCACATGTATGACATTAAAGCTTCTGTTATACATGTAGCCGTATCTGTGTTATATATGGATAATTTGACTATATGTTTTATTTAACTAGTTCAACCCTTAATGTATTTTGCAAATGTCTAGTGTAAGTAAAACTGGGAAATTAGGAATTGTGATAATTAGAATACTTTTGTAAAGTTTAATTGTTCTGTATTAACTTTTTCTTATTCTAAAGCAATACGAAAGACTTGTATTAAAATACCATGTTCTGTCATTGTATTTCAAGTTAGTTATAAGGCAGAGATGTATAGAGTACGTAACTGAAACATTTGTTTAAACGTTCATCAACATATTTAAGGAAACACAGTTTATTTAAACAATGCTTATCAGTTTATTCTCTTCTAAAACTCGTCGAGGAAAACTGGTAGTAAACAAGTCATAAACTGGCTTACTATTACTTTTCCTGAACTCGTTCAATAAATGTTGGTATTAAATAACAACAAGATTCAGATCCTCTATTTATGATCATTAACATGCCGAAAAATGTAACGTATATATTTTTTCTTATGTTATGTGTTTTTCAGTTGAAGTTTACTAACGTAGAAAATGTCCTTACATAATAAAGTCGCATTGATACTCTGCTGCTTTGAGCGTTTTGTGGCTTTAGAAAACAATTAAGTCATTCTTTGTCCTGAAAATGGGAACACTTATTTTTAATTATTGAGTTCTTCTTTTTCTTAACCTTTCTTATATTTAAACATAGTGATTGCAGAAAGAAACTTTAATGAACATTAAAAGAAATAAATGTTGGCATACAATTAGTAATCGTGAAATCGTATTTATTTGCTGACAGGAAGCAATACTAATGTCTTTCAGATATATGAGCAAAATTGTTATTATCAATTTGGTTTCGGGAGCTAATGTTTATTACTATGCAATCTTATTCCTATTTAGATGATATTTCCTTGGAGTTAATGTATTCGAATAATACCTGATGTTATGTTTTAACTTTCTGCAAGGTATTTCTTTTAAATATTGGGAATGATAGCAATTCCCACAAAATACATGCAGAAGCTTACGTTCGTCTGCTCTAAACATTATCTATATAACAACACAATGGACAGGGTAATTAACGACGCAAATACTGTAAAATTACAATACTATTGTAGTGTCTAGAAGAAATTAGTCCGTCTCAGAACATTTTCACTGTAACAATGTGTTTAAAATTGCATCTCATGTGTTTCAATCTAATCTACTTCCATGTAATTTCCTAATCATTCATGATTCAATATGCATAACCAAAGGCAGTAATTCTTATTGCGAACTTGTACAAGACAAGTAAGCACAGAGAAAATAGGAAGAAAAACAGTGCTAGAACTGTTGTTAAAAGTGGTAACCGACAGTTTGCTAATATCTAATGTATGTAACAATATCTGACCTCTTTTTGGTATTTGTGAATAATTTTTGTAGAAAAAGACATCATACTTTAAAGTATCTCAATTTTGGGGAAGTGAAACTTGTTAATCGACACTTAAAATGTTCATTCTTTTCAAATCTATGAATAAGAACTATTAGGATTTCTGCTAAAAATACAATTCGACGTCACAGCGGATGGCGTAGATGAACTAAAACATAAGTGGTCAGTTTAAGTTTTCTTTGTTTAAAAATAGCTATCTATGCAGCGTGGCTCAGATACGAAATACATGTGCGTAGCGATGATTGTGGCGTTATGGTTCACTCTAAAGTCATGTGTAGGACATAAATTAACATCACTTTTAGGGGTCTGTTCATATAACAACAGATTAGTAAGATGTTACAAACTGTCTGATACGTCCTTTAATGTAACACAATATTAGGTTATTTCATGGGTGTTCTGAAGCAGTCAAAACAGGTGTTCCAATGTATCATGTGAGACTTTGGAACTGTTGCAATGGGCCGAATGCCGAGTGCCAAATGTCATCCTTAATATCGAGGGACAACAGTTTTGTGCTGTTCAACAAACACTCACGAAATAACATTTTTTTAAACCAATGCATTAAAAAGACTACTACTTTCATATTTAATGCGAAATGAATTTTAATCTTCTTTAACTTTATGAGCATAATGTATTATGCTATTGCACGGCGTTCGTTAGTTAACGAATAGTATCGAACGGCGTTAACGGTAATAACCAAGGACAGGGGTTGCAACGGTGAAAACTGCTCATCGGTTAACAGTTCGGTGTGTCATTGTGCATGCACAGTAATTAAACGATACAGTTGTAAACAAACAATTAGTAGTTGTATAAGACATAAGATAATAATTATATATTATATATGCTTACAAAAATTAAGTATTCGATAGGGAATCGTTTATCTTATAAATTCTTATCTTTAAATTCGCGCAATTTGCCAAACTAATTTCCATTGGAACAAAAGTTAAATACTTATGTTCTTTATTAACTGCTAAGTAATTAACTGGATATATTACTGGCTGTGTGCAGACAATGCATTAGAAAGATTAACTATGGGCAGAACTTTGAATACCTAACTCAACACTTGACCCAACAGTCCGCACTTCGGAGTTTGAGTGTTCATTGAAAAAGTATCTCTTAAAGATCTATTTATTTAAAAAAAAAAAGACCGACAGTCATGTATTGCTGTTATATCAACGTTTATTCTAAATCAAAGTGAATGCAAACGAATCTGTTGAAAAACGAGGGAATATTTCAACAGCTTTTTCGATAGGACGCATTTCAAAGCATTTTAGCTGTTTTGTCATTTTCGCAAACTTGCTTTATGACAAACCAGCCTCCAGGAACCCTAAGTCAAGTTAAAAGCGTATTGCACTGCAAGATATGTGTTTTTATTTTGTCCTATTCAGACGTCATTGGAATAAGATACGAACTCTGCAAGAACATGACTTTATAAAGAACGTTAATGTTTGGGTTCGTGTCCCGGTTGGGGCGAGAACTTTCGTTTGGAGAGGTTTTCCAGCTTACCTGCGGTGCGTCGGTGGTTCTACCAAGATAATTGTCTGGGGAGTGCCTCCGCCAATAATTACATGTAGCTGGACGTTTACAATAGGACTTAAATTGTGTCGGTGTGACAAAATAAAAACAACCGCAAAAACAAAAACAAGGAACAGTAACAACAACAAACACACAACAATTAAAGCAAACAAACAAACAAACAAAAATATTATTATTATTATTATTATTATTATTATTATATGGCTTCTTTCCTTAGGCTAAATATGGGCTGAAAAAGGGTAATTCGTTTCGATAATTTAGAAACCGTTGACGATAAAAAAGCAAGGATGTATACAATTAAACACATAGTTAAGTGCGAATAGATACTAGACGTAGATAAAAACAAACAAGTTATATGTACGTGTGACAAAAACACTTATAAGATGAAATAGTGTTTGCATTCTTTTCAATAAGTATGTAGCGTTAGGAAACTTTACGGTTATAATTTGCACTTCAATTCTCCTTGCTTTGAAACAGTGTTACAGCGCACATCTTTCAAACTAAGAACTACATATAATATCCTACAAAAAGGAAAACAGATTTATGAAACCATTTAAGATTTGACGATTAAATGTAAGCAGCGTATTTTTTTTTCAGCGAAACATTTCCACATGAAGACAAAACGTTTTCTGAACTTGATTCAAATTGTACATCTCATGTGATGTGACAGGCGGTTGATTTAAACACATACATTTGTACCATACCTAAAACGTGGTATCCGACAATTGCATTTGACATTACTCTTCCACAGTTTTGTGATTTTTTTTGTAAAATTGCTTCATAAACTCATACTTTGGTCTGAGTAAAAGCGATTTTAAACACGACCTATATGTGATACAATACACATTGCGAAAAACAATAACTCTAAATGTTCATTCTTTCCAAATATGTACATGTACATGTAAATAAACATTTAAAAGCTAATTCTGATGCGTGGTTCATATGTGATATACCTGTTATATAACCTGTTTGTAATTATGACTGGGGTGTAATGCTTTACTTTGCCCACAAATCTCGGGCATCACTGTACGGCATTTTGTAGGACGTTTTCAGATAACATTGACTTAACTTGGTTTTTAGAGAAAACAAATTTTGGTCCAAACTGTCGGATACCACCTTTAAACAGTCTAGTAGATGAGAGAGACTTGAGACGAAAGAGCGAAATTACTGTTAAAATTGTGTCAACCTGATCTTATTTGCTTATTTCCCTTTATACATATTGTCTGATCTAAGAAAAAAAATGTGTTGAAAGGGAAGTAATCATAACATTCAATATAATGAAGAGGTTCCGACTTGTCGTGTCCCTTTTAAAATACTGTCGTAAGAAATGTATTGTTGACCATTCATATATTGCATAACTAAGTTGTTGTTTTTGTTATAAAAACATAAGTACATTTCAATGATACTTTTAAAATTGCGTTTTGTGTCTTGATTGTGGTTTGCTTTGAAAGCTGCATTATTTTACATATTTATAAGTATTTTAATTCTATTCCTTAATTGTTCATATTGTTTGTTTTTATAAAAATAACATCATATTTTACCTGATGATGTCTTCCATTTCGTTTCGAAAAGGGTCCTATTATAGCGTCGATTATATTTGACAGCAAAGAAAAAAATCAGCATTCAATTTTAATCTCTGTTCTAGGAAACAAAGCATAAGAAATAAGAATATATATCTTTTAAATCACACACGTTAATTGGTTATCACTTATGTTTATGTTTCTTATTCTTATTATACTGTATAAAGTAAAATTAATACATGAATGATGAATTTGAGTAAAGGTTAGTGTGAACGTTACAGCCACACAAAAATATCATTTTCCTTTAAAAAAGACACGGTTTACGAAATTAGGACCCGTATTTTATCATGGTTATAAAAATCCGCAAAACAGACCTTCCCCATGTGCAAATTTCAGTAATCATTCCATACAGTCGGCTCCAGGTACGGGAGGCCCCGCGATCGATCCCGGGCCGCGACATATCAAAGTCGTTTAAAGGGTAGTGTATAGCTCCCTTGCTAACGCTCAAGCAAATATAATGCTAGTTTCAGGACTGGTTGACCCGGTGTCAGGTTATTGTGACTGGTTGTTGTATCATGCATGTTATACACAGAGAACGTAGGACTATATCTGCTTCAAGTGGACACCGTCTCCAGATAACTGAAATACAGTTAGTGGGAGGATAAACCCAATAAACAAACGTGCTGAAACTGTAACACATCATCTCTTATACCCAACCTTGTCAGTCTGTTACAGAACTGGCAGAGATGACTTGACCAACAATTAACAAAGAAACAAACAAGTATGACTAAATGCGTGATTAGTAAAAGAGCCTATCGTAAGGCCAGACGAACCATGTCGATATTATGTATGTACATAAGTTCATTGTATCTATTTAAATCCCGATACAGGTGCTTACTGTTAGTTGTTTCACTTTGACGGGATATTTTTATTTACACTGTTTGTTTGATAGAAAAACCTTCAGGAAGTGCGAGGTTGGAGCGCTCCACAAACCAGGTTTAAGCACCACAGTCGGCCTGTTGGTCGACTGACCGTTCCAAGCCGGTAACTTGTTTTTCTTTTTGTGTATTATGTCTCGTCTCTGTGTTTTTGTCACATTTACGTTTACCCTGTTTGCCTTTGTCTTCAAGTAGATAAAATTTAAATATTTGTGGAAATTTTGATAGGACCTTTCCTTATTTACCTATTTATTTAAATACTACAATTACATCGTGGTGGTATTACTGAAAATATAGATAAAGCCAATTTATTTAATAATTACTTTCAAGAAATAACATTAATAGATGATTCATCTGTAAAACGCCATTCTCTAGTAGAGTCTTCAACGAACCTTAGTTCAATCAACATTTAACTATTAGGATTCAGTGATATTCTTAATGGTGTCTTCTTCTAATACAAGTAAACCTGGATTTGGCTTCCCTTGTTAAGACATGAATTTCCAACAGATGCTCTACGCACATTAATAATGTATTCCTGACGAATTACGCTTTCTCAGACAATTATTTATGCAAATCCATTTTCTGCTATCTATATAAGGAAAAATAACTTCATATTATATATCTTTTAGAAGGATTCATTGCAAACAAGTAACAAAAATAAAGACTATTGATAATATTAATGAAACATTGCACTATTTTCCCTCATTTGCGCTTCCGGTCAAATAGAAGTTTAATATTTAGACTTAAAAGACTATACATGATATATAAATATATACAGAATAATCCATCCCGTATAGAAAACGTCTCTTGAAAATTCATTTTTTTATTATGTGTGAAAATTCCTTCGAATTCATCACAGATTATGACTAAAGTTGGGAAAAATACGTGACAATTCCGGTTCAACAGAGTGCGGTGACCAGTGTTTTCATAGATGTAACAATTCGTGGCTGCTTTTGTTTGTGTACAGGTCTACTGTTTAGTTATTACAAAGTAAAAGAAAACCTAAATGTACATGTGTATATAATTTTAAGCTTTATGAACATGCACAGGGAAACACCTTTATGTGCTAACAATTACTTTTTAATGTATGTGTATGTGTGTTTCTATGATAGCTTACTTTTCTCAATAATTGACATACAAATCTTGACTATGTGCTTATGTTGTATATATGTTTTTGGCTGTATGTGCATGTATATTTGCTAACAAGTTATTTTTGTAATTATAAATGTTTGTATTTCTATCATTTTTGGTTATGTTTGGCATATTTAGTTAAATAGCATTTAGCACCACTTCATTTGCTATTGTGGAACATCTTTTTCAAAAAGCTTTTTTTTTTGTTGACTAAATTTGTAAGTGTGAACGACACCTTTTGATTCAAAGGACAACATAAAACATCTGCGAAACATTGAATGTATAATTATGGCATAATTATTTCTTCGCAATATAGCTTCAAAAGTTATTATTACAAAAGTAAAGCCCTGAAGTTAAATCTTTAAAACATTGAATGCCGAGCAAATAGTACACATATCTTATTTCAAAGTGTTCGGACAAATGTGTTTTACCATTAATGCATTCTGTCCAAGTCTAAACGAAACACAGTACAAATTATTGTAATATCCAACGAGCTGTTATTGCGCGATTCGCCGACAAAAGCTTGTTTAAAAAAGATTAAAACTGCGATAACTGATTATTACAAAAGAAAACAATATCTCTTTTATACGAAGAAAAGCCCGACAACGAATATGGCACTGACGAAATTGTGGTCAAATTATTGCAAGACTGCAATTTGAAATGAAGTAATTGACAATCCAAATGCGTAAAAGTGTACCTGTTGCTTTTAATTTACATTTAAAGCGTATAGCCTTCTATAACATACATATTTGTTCTGTTTACGCACTACTTCTTCCCAGGCATGAATACCTGACTGCAAGTAGTCAATGTCAAAAAAGGTCACTATTGTGTACTTCTGAAATCCAGCTCTCACAATGACCAGTCACATGCATACATATAAGCACTGACTGCTTGAACATTTTGTCAAGACAACCAACTAAAATCGACAAGAGTAGTTATGCCTGATGACTTGTATGCAGACATACCGGAAGATGTTCATTGAAAAGCTAACCTCAGTCATAAACGAGCCATAACGTTACATATTCCCAAGTAACTATAATACAATATATTTGAAGTTTATTGTCAGGGTCTCATTTAAATGAGGACACATGGTTGTGATAACTGTTCATGTAACCTGACTTTTTCTATTAATCGGATTTCACAATGTTTATTTTACATGATGTACCTATTCAATTAGTTTTTTGTTTTAGAAAATTTTAGTTTCAGCATCCATTGATGGCGTTTCCTTGAACAAACCAGCATATAAGTTTATGTAGGAGTTAGAAGTTCATTTGGGAAAATGTAAATATAACATAAAGCACCGAAATACCGAAATGATCTTACTTAAAATTAGGAAATCGATTTTAAGTTTGCGTTATCTATCGTCCAATTTATAACAGTTTCGAGTTCGTATACGTATTAATTTGATTTCGAATGCCCTAGGCATGTAAACGAGAAACCGAAATATATGCGCTTAAATTCACGCTAACTTAAAATCCATTTCCGTTCTATTACGTTCTACATTTCTTTTACTTATAAGGGACACAAATGCGCTCTACAATTTATGCATTGATGTTATGTGGTTTCCCCTGTTTGGCTGTTCTATTTCACCTCGCGTATTTCCTGTTTATTTTGTTTTCTAAAAGAATATAAACAAATGACCAAATTTAATATTTTATTTATATTTTCACCACAGTTTAATACTTTTGTTATTGGAAAAGTCCAATTAAACTAAAAAAAATACCGTTTATTTCCAAGAACCAAGTTTTGGGTGAAGGTCATGTGAACGAAAATGTTGAAAAGAACAACGTATCGCAATATTTCAGCCACTGAGGAGGTATGGAGAAAATATAGTGCACACATAGTTTCTATTTATAATGCATATTGACTGTGATTTTCCTATAAACATGCAAAATCCCAATGTGCTCGTTCACGTTTAAATCAACAGTGTTGGAAAGAGTAAGTGGGGTAACAACAGAAGAAATTGATAACTTGGAATGTAATGCTCTTGCTGCAGTTTCGTCGCAGACTGGCCTGGCAGTTTCATTATGGTTAGTGCAATGTACCAGTGCCTTGCTTTAACGCTGCTCGAACATCCTCTAACGGTTTCACATATGTCATAAGGCTGCATAAAATGGCTCTCTGTCAGTGGAGAATGTTGAAAATGGTCTCTGAAACAAATCAGGTCATCTTGGATTTAGCTTGCTACAATAAAGTTCAAAAGAATGCATGAGGCAAAATTGGTCCCCGGTTCTATACATTCGTGGATGCTTAACGTCCTCTTTCTTTGGAATCAGTCATTTGAACAAATTAGTTTATCCATATTGTCCACAACCCTTCTTTTCCTCGACACCCAAATTGTGTAATTACGATACAAAACGCCTTGTTTTAGTGTTATTGTCTCAGGTGTTTCTTCACTGAAAAGTGAAGAGTTATAAAGTTTGGTCAAATCCATATCTTCTTTGGGCCCTTTGTGCATACGTGTGTCCCCTAAATTTCGCTTCATAGTCTTCACCAAGCCGCGTATAACCATGTTAAATGCATAGAATTATCTGTCTCTCATCAAATTGATTATTTTACTGATTTGGGAAAAAGTCAGATGTCTGTTGATGCCAGCTCGTATATCCTCAAGTGCAGACTTTGAGTAATCTTCATACGTATTTGTATTTTTTTTCAGTAATTTCGCGTTTGAATCTAGTTATTCTTTTATTTGTCCCAACTGATTGTTGCTCCCATTTGTAAACCACCAAATACGTGCCTTATTACACGACATTCTCCCCTTGTTCTCCTTGCTGTGCAAAAAGCCCCAATAACAGGCATATACGGCAATACGTTCGACATTGTTGGCAAACGCAGACGACCGGAAACTTCTTAAACTTTACCAGGCTTTGTTTAATCTTATAAATCTGTGGTCTTCACTCAAATAACGGAAATTGCCGATTGTGCAATTCCTTGAAAATTTAATAATTTTGTGCAATCTGCTTTACGAAACTGGGTAGGCAAAGTAAATGGAACACCTATTCTATTGCAGTAAAATAGTCCAGACGTATACAGTCATGTATCGTTTATTTATCACGACAGAACGCTTCATTGTTTACAGAGGTAAACTATTGATAATGTTAGATTGTTAATTTTGACAGGATTTTCAGTTTAATCGAAATAAATGCGGTATGAAGACGTATAGCAACTGTCTTTAAAAACATAGTGGGCTATCAAATCTGTGTGCTTAAACCCTGAAATTTAAATTCAGTTTCAGCGTTGCCGCATTTAATACTTACACAATTTTACTATTGACATGAACAGAACTATCACACTAGCACACTCAAACATTAAGAGAGAGTGCATGGGATATCAATATACATAAGTAACCTGTCGAACAATTGGGGGGGGGGTAAAAACCTCAGTTGTTCTTGCTTTATTTAGGTTCTTTATTAATGGTTGACAAATTTGCCTGAAAATAATAAAACCAATATTTAACATCGAGTATACTTATTAAGCACAGTTACGAACAATCGATAATACATTTAAATACAAAAATAAATTAAACAGAGAAAATACCTATCAATTCAATAAGAATTACAATCGATTATTTCAATTAAATATAAATAGAAAAATACAAGTCCAGCTTATATATCTTGTAAAAGATTCAGTGTGTATACATATGTATTGAATGATAAATGATGATGCTTCCTGTAAGGGGTTCAATGGCAGAATGAATGTGAGAGGGGAAATGGGTATAAAGAACTCGGGTAATCTGTTGTTAGTAAAAACAACTCACACACCAGACAAACCGGTTAAAAACCATCTTACTCACTGACCATGGCGCTTTGACGGTATTTATATACAGGACGCCACAGTTTAGAACGATGTACACGGACAACATAAAACATGCGGACAAAATACGACACAATAATACACAAACACACCATGGTTACACACAGACTTACCGGTAATGTGGAGTTATGAAATAGAGGTATGCTTGGTGTGATATGTTTATACATCTCTCAGACTGGGCTATGGTCATATTGACAGCATTTACCTAATAATCTTACGACAAATGCCAGAAGATGTTAAGGTCAGATCAGTGGCGCTGGTATAGAAATGTTCTTGCCCATGACGTGATTCAAATCCAGGTGGATGGGTTCAGAAGTTACCAATGGGCAACTCTTACTGCTTGACAACCGTCGACCTGAGTAACAGCCTGAGTAAACGGGTTGTAGTAAAAAGAAAAGCATGAACGAGTCTCGACAAGGAAAGCGACATGAATACACGGAATAAGAATCTTATTTAATCAAAAGTATTGTTTAGTTCTTTTAATAGAGCTAATACTTCTCTCTCCTCTAAATACTACGAACATTATTTTCAGTGACGTCACAACTTTTGTCAAAACCTAACAAAGCAAACGTCAGCGCTTGGACATTTTTTTATTCAAATAGATCGGTTTTCATTTCATTTTGCATTTGAGAAACCGCCAAGGAAATGCAAGATAAGAGCTCGGTAATACCGGTTGAAATACCCCTTTTGTCGACTGACAGTTCCAAGGCAGTAACGGTTGGGTTTGCCCTTTTTGTTAAATGACTCTATACAGATTTGTTCTTATTTTTACATTTGCTTAAATGTGAATACCTTTGTCCTGTGCCTTTTCAAATTTTGGTATATGTTGTAAAAGGACTTTATCATAATTCTTTATTATTGAATACTTTGATAACATTTTAACTCCCTTGATAAGGACAATTAAAAAAGTAATCTAAAACACATTGCTGAAAGTAGTTTACCTTCGTGATTCTATAGCATTAGAAACGCAGATTTTGTAAGCATTAAGCTAGAAGCATACCTTTCGTAAGTTCTAAGAAAGTGATCTGTAACTTTTTTTATATGTATCTATTTAAAATAATCTCTATTCTTCCCTAAAAGGATTACATAGAAAGTGCTCAACTTTTAAATAGTGTTTCCAGACATAGTGCTATCAAAAAGCTTCTTCGAAAACCTTCGAACAAAGTTAATTGTACCTATGATTAGGATTAATCAGTAAATGTTAATTAAATACATCTTGACATTGAACTTAGTTGGTAAATGCTGTACGTTGATTGCCTGAGAATAAGAGTCTGGTAATAATGAGTATGTGTCTATAGGACATCTCTTCATTTTTTAATTGTTTCTTATACTTATATGAGAATCTTTTTTTTCTTAATAATTTAAGTTTGATATTGTAAAAGAATAGCGCTGATAAGAAACGCAGAATACTTGAGTGTATTAATTATTAATAATTGAATCACAAATTTATACATTTGATGTATATAAGAACTAGAAAGCACATGCCTTTCAAACCTATGTTATTTGGTCTTCAAGCAAAGCCACCACATGTCCCATATGTATAGTTTAAATTCTACTATTTTCCTTATTAAATCAAGGCCTAGGATGCATTCTTGTGAAAGCTGTGGTATTTTGGAATAATCATTGTATTAATAAGGCAATAAGTATAGGTGTCGGATAATTTCACTGCGTCAGCTTGTATTAAGTTGACAGTTTTATATGACCAGTTATTGTTTTAACCGATATGTTTTCGATTTTAATTAAGTTGTCTCAAGGACACACACACGCACGCACGCACACACACACACGCGCACGCACACACACACTCACGCGCGCACACGCACACGCACATACGCACTAACTAGTATTGTGGGAAACATAAAGCTTTTAAATGGAATTAATAAAAAATATATTGTATATTCAAGCGGATAGGATATGCACGATCTGTTTAGGCAATTGCTCAAACATAGACATCACAACAAAGACAATCCATAGGGCTTACAATATTAAAATAATACTACACCACACACAAACAACAACAAGAAATATGGTTAAAAATCTGTTTTGGAAATGCACAATTTTATCAAAATCCTAAGAATGATCGCCCTTTTCTGCAAATTTCTTTTCTAGTTAGTAAAGGTAAAATGCTTTTCATGGCGGAAAGTCTTAGGATAGTTACTGAAAGGACATTGCAATAACTGTCGAATTAATGAAAAAATATTGTTTTTATTTTGGTAGTATATTTTCAAGAAACCTTTTAAATGTATCGACATAAACAGAGAGCTTTCAACAGCACTTATTTGTTGCTATTTGACTTAAATTAAAACACAATTAAAGATAATTTGACTTTAGAGAAGTTCAGTAGTTGCATTGAAAATCACGTTGAGAGGGGTATCTTTCATCATGGTATTGTATAATCACACTACGTTTTTACACATATAGTAACATCTGATTCAACCAGTGGATCAAGGTCACATATAATTTAATTACATATAAAGTCATTCTTTATTATCAAAACAACACTTGGACGTGTAGGTACATGTAAGAGCGGGTATGCGATAAGTTAATTTAGTAATTAGTAAATGTGCAATAATAATTATTATTTTCAAATTTTAAACTCTTCTTTTACCTTTGGGGCACTTAATTTGTATCTAAATAATGATACGCATTAAGATGCGAAAAACATATACAATTACATTGACATTTACATGACGGAACTAACAAGCATCGTTCACGACAAGTAATTATTGGTTTCAATATATTTCTCCGAAAAAGGATTTCTATGTTTTTTTTTTATCAAGCAATAAATCAATAATCATACATTGTCGCTTTTAGTTCCGCCCTACTTTAAAACAATGCCCTTCAACTTTATATGTCTTTGATGCCTCCTTGACAATTACGCATTGGTAAGTCGATCGAATAAACTTGTTGAACAACACGTAAGCTATTATCCCTAATCCATTATGTTTCACTCTGGTAATGTTCTCTCATTTCTTTATTTAATACGTCTTAAGATCGTAATCTACAAGGGATAGACAAAACATGACACCTTTGTTCTTTGGCGGAACAGAAACTAAAGGTGGAATTGCCATTATGACTTGCCTTATATTGATGTGTTTTTTATAATATTTGTTTTTATTTTGCTCCCAACGTGTTCCAAGACTATAAGGCTGTCTTATTATTTGACTCAATATTACAATCTCACGTTGAAACGGTCAGTAGTATTTTTAACAATGCCTTTGCAGTCAACCTAGCTTTTAATAACCATCGAAAATTATGAGTTCTTTCCATGTGTGGTTATGTTACAAGTGCACATATATAGAAGTAGTTATTGTATTCTTATATATCTTAAAGCGAATGTAAAATGTTTGTGTGTTGACATGCCCGGACCAGCTACTGAACCATCGACTTAATGCAAAAAGTAAAATCTTCTATTCGCTAGATACATGTATGTAAGAGTTCACTTAAGCATACTTTATTTTTTTAATACTTCTATACAGCTGGTTTAATAGATAATATTTTTGCTCCACTTGTCGGTTTTTTTGTCTTTTGTAATCATGCGGCAATCTCTGTTACCGGGAAAATGATGGTAATAGGAAAGTTTAAACAATTAAAGCCTCGTTTAAAAGTAAACACACACACGCACGCAAGCAGACACACACAGAAGCACACACACTCACATGCACATACGTACATATTGAATTCTGCACACTCAAGAAATGGCAAGGTTCAATGAGACATTATTTTAAATTTAAAATTTCGACACCGGCTTTATAATTCGATACAATTCGTTTATACTGAATTGAAAACGAACTTTTTACAGTGGATTCTTTAGAACAAAACGTGAGAAAAGTATCCCAACAAAGCGAGATATAAGTAAACTATTAAATGTATTGGTCTATTGTGTATCTTAACATAATTATTTTTGACTTTGACAGAGGAGTAATCGCATCGTCAACAAAACACTATATAAGTGCAAAGGTATCATTTTGAATTAAAATAGTCACAGAGATGTGCAGGTTTCATAAACTGACTTCATTTGATTTACACAATGAAATACACTAGAGAACTAATACAAGATTTGTAGAAAGTAATGCAAATGAAAAACAGAAATGCGGTGCAGCAAAATTAGTTCTATGAAAAAGCATGTTCTAGAGAAAGTCCAAGGATGTATCGGTATTCTCGAAATAAGGCGGCCACTATTGTCACATTTAATATTATGTTTAACATATTATTGGCATTGGAGATTGTTCAAGTTTTTCAATATTTGTAGGGCAAAACAGGAAAGTTGAAGCGCTTTATGCCCATATTAACATAGCCTTTGAATCATATATAACGTTGGCTCGTAAAGATTATCGTAATCGAGGTGTTCCCGCAGACTTCAATTCCTGTCTTCAAATAAGAAAGAACAATGCACGAATTCACTATAATAGTTTCAAGTGACATTTAAGCTTTAATTATCTCTAGCATATAATTAATTTATCGGTACATGTATAGTTACTTTAATAAGGCCCACTTCCCAGCACCAACCCCGGTGTTTGTCGGAGTCAGCTATGCTAACATTGAAATATCAGATTCATAAACACTGAAAGTATCCGCAATTAAGCTCATTTATTTCGATGATCCAAAGTAAAGAAATATAAGAATTTATTGTATTCGTTGAAATTATAAAGCCAACTTAAAAAAACCCGCATGTCTTTGCTTAAATGACTGAATGGATTTGGATTAAGGGTTTCACGGCACACTGACACTCGATAGATCATACAACGAAGTGTAAGGTGAAGAGAGTATAGTCAGGTTAAAATTAAAATACTTGAGTAGAAATATAAAAATCTCAAATGGTTAAAATGATGTGAAATATAATTGAAAAAAGGTTAGCTAAATAAGCATTTTAAACTATTATAACTATGCCATGATAAACGGTTATAAAATGTGTACCAATCTCGTTCAGTAAGCAAGCAAGCTTAGAGCCGGGCACTGTCTTAAAAAGATCGTACCTGTTATTGACATTAAAATAGTTACACCGAATATGTTTTGTGTCAATACAAATTTAAGTAAATCATCGATCTAAAGAACAATGAAATTCAAAATAGACATACTGTTCCATTCGGCAAATTTGTATGTTAAATTATACATATAAATACTTCTATTCGTGCATATAGGTCACTGGCCCTTTATACAAGATACAGAAAAAAGGACATACAATTTACAGTTGCGTCTATAACATGCATATGGAGAAAGTCGAACAAATATACAATGGCTGTATGTAGTTTATCAATTTCTTTAAAATTTATTCGTTTTTTGTTTTGAGCAATACAGAAGGGCATTCAGCATAATACTGATCTTCAACAACTCCTAAATTCAAAGTTATTATTAAAAGTACACAAAATACACATTTGCAGATGCTACTACAAAATACATATATAGATTATGCAACAAATGTGCAATGAATGTATGTAATTTCCTAAGAATCAACCCAATATCAAGCACTAATTAAATTTAAAATTCGGTAGGCTATAATAGCATAAGGGTCGACCGGAAAAAAACAACAATAAAGCTTGACAAACTACAACGATTTCAAAACAGAGCTATTAAAATAATATAAGTGGTACATTTCTCACACACAAATACATGCAGCGATAGGAAAACATTGGAATTCCTGCTAAACATAGACATCGACGTCAGAGCAGATGGCGTGGTTGAGCTGAGAGTTGTCACGTGGCTTTCCTATTTTTAAATTAGCTAACTGTGCAGCATGCAGCTCAGATAGGAAATAAACTTTTAATGACGACTGTGGCGTTATCGTTCACTTTTCACGCAGGTCTGTGACATCAATTAACAGCATTGTTGAGGTCTGTTCATGTCTCAATGATTTATTTTGTTGGTTAGTGAAAATATTGTTTGTCCAAACTGTCTGATACCACCTATGAACGGGAACATTAACTAGGTACCCACTAATGGGGCAATTCAGACCTTACTTCAGGCAATTAACTTTTAAGCCTTGCATAGGCAACATGGCGTGGTCAAGATAAAATCCGACATGTTGACCCTCATCAAACTAGTTCCGACCTACCGACAGACAGAAGTTGTTGTTGCTGTTTATGGATTTCCAAAGGACTTCTGTTCATCAGCCATATCCTAAATGCTATTTTTAAGGTTCGGAAATGTTCTTATCATGTCCTGATGACGATTTTAGGAAAATTGCTCAGCGCAAGAAGTTGCAATTTTACTTTTTTATTGGATATTTAGAAGAATAGACTCCATGGATTCGGAGAAAGTATTTTTTCCATATTTCTACGTTTAACAACAGTATATCCAGGAATTAAGATTAACTGGTGGTGTCAGTATAATGGACCGGCCGGGTTTAGACCCTGGTGCCCCTATGCTATAATGATAGAAATGTCGATGCACAGCATTGGCAAAAATGCCGGCAAATCCCATCCCATCCCTATATATATAGTACACAGAGAGGTCATTTAGGTCAAATACATCTCGCATGTGAAAACTAGTTTCCACCAGCTCATCCATCAGCTGATTTAGTGTATGTGGCATTTCGTTGCTCTATAATCATTATAAAATACAAACTATATAAAGCAACTTCGAGAAGTCGACTAGTTAGTGGAAATATTATATAAGTTACTCGCAGCCTTGTAAATGTTAATTAATGTTAATTAAAGATGATTTACCATTAACTTTACATGGAATTCATTCCCACCACGTTCCTCACGTCATGTAAGAATATAATAAAAGGGAATTTACCACCTGCTCAAGATGTACATGTATGCAATTTTTATTTTGCTATCAAATAAAATAAATGACTTTTCTATAACCAGTGATAAAAACTCCAACGTTTATTGTGATCAAGCATTTCATAAGTGCATATTTTCTATGACACAATAGATTTATAAGCAATTACAAGAGGTAATATAAGGGTATATCTGATGGGTCAATTGCGAAGGTAAATCACACTGTGGCTTTTCTACGTACTAGAAACCTTGTATTTGCTCATTGAAATCTAACTCTTAAATTACAAAGATAACTACGGAACACGCAACACAGTACTAGGAAATAGAAAAAATATCGCATGTTTTCTTAGGACATTGTGCTTAAAATATTACTGAAAAAGCATTATTTACTTACATTGCATTTCTTTTAATTGGTTAGTGGCATGAAAATGATGATAAGTGGCATTTCCAAAACTCATAACACCACTCAGGAATAGTGTAGAAAGGTGAAATGAAAGTAAGTGTTTGTGCCAATTAAACCATGCATTAACTAACGCAATACATTTTAAAGCACACACCCTTTCGTGACCAACTCACAATATAGACATTTATCTTATCCTCATTCCGAAAACTAGTACACAATCTGTAACATTAGAAATAATTTCCCATCTTCTGATTAAAACAGGTTGCCGGCACTGAGAATGGTCATTTTAGAGTATTCCCTCTAACCCTAGATAACATCAGGCTGTGAAATCACAGCTTGGCACTTAGTTAGCTTATCATACACAGAGGAAATGTGGTTGTAAAACAACAAGTTACACTTGATGCACACATATATACTGCACTTCTATTGGTCAGTAACACTATAATCTACACCGCCGACTTGATGCCACTGCAGCCAGAGGCCGTGTCCAGCCGCCTAGACCGACTCCAACTCCACTACATTCATCAAACCCATGAGTCTCACACTGTGATCACAGTGTGAAGCCAGATAACGCGATATTCTAATGTTCAATACCTGAACTCATATACAACGGTTATTAAGAACATAATTTCCTAAATTATTATATTTCGCTGTCATACTATCATCATCTAAATTCTGTAAGATAAAAGCTATGGTCTCAGCTAATTTCATCCTAACATGGTTAATGTCTCATCCAACATTACGTAAAAGCTGTGCGAAAATTTTTGATCAGGTATAGTGCAATATCCTATATGGAGGTATAATCATGAATATGTGGAAAAATTGTTCCCAAAATTGTACATGATTTTCTGTCGGGGAAACTTGTTGTCTAATAGACGTCTCTAGTGAACATTAGATTTTCTAATTCAACACTATTTTTTTTTGCAATTATTCCATATTGTGTGTATGTATATAAGTTAAGGATCGGAGAAATTTAAACTTTGATGGCGAAATGCAGGAGGCAAATAAGTTAACATGTCATTACAAAATGTACTTAACAAGCCACTAGTTAAGTATAGGAACGATCCAAATCTATAAGGGTGATAAATTTAAATAAATATTAGACGCATACTTTCGGCTATTTTATGGCATAAAATTCTATTTACTTGTGCATGAGTATTATACTCTGCAAGGATGTATGTTTAAATAACTACAACAAATAATGTTTCCTTAAATTTTTCGAAAAACTGTTCCATTGTATATATATGCGAATGCAGGTCATCTTCACAACTCACTCTGATACGGCACATTAACATTTGCATATTGTTGCAAATTAATTTTGAACTAAATGTAATAGAGTTATAAAGTGATTTGGCATAATTCTATAAGAAAGAACATGTGTGACACAAATGGTCGCGCACAGCAAACTGAATCATGTAAACAACGGACTTTCTACAAAAATATGTTAACTTTAACGACAAGCGCATGTCTGAACACCTGTCGTTGACTCATACATGTCAAACTATTAAATAATGTTTACAATTTCTTATAAAACATTTGTGCATGTATATATTTTCATGAGTTCAAAATAACCGTTCTGTCTTTTTTTGTCATTGACTGCATGTAGTAATTAAGTAGATACATTGATTCCTCGTGTACATATAAGTTGTCCATTGCTTACCAGGTGTACATTGTTTCGAAACAACGAAATAAAGGCTGTTTATTTGTATGGAATGTGACTAGTCTGAGAACTGGATCAGATTTTATATAATATTGGGACAAAGATAAGCGGTAGAGAATGAGTTTGCTTTTATATGGCATATGTCAACATGAAACCCTGCTATGAAATAAATTTCCACTTTGTCAGTCATGCCCTGAAGCCAGAAAGAATGCCCTTTTTGACTGAAAAGTTGTGTGTATATATATCTTAGTTCTGTGTGTATTACTCGAACATTTAATAAAGAAGAAAGAAAGCAACTTTCAAATTACATGTATATCGGTAATGTCTATATACTAAGATGAATTGTATAGATATTTAGTTTTTAAGATACTGATATACATATAAAGAAATATTTTTAATCCTGTTAAGACATTATAAAACATAAACACGGGCGCAAGCAAATTCACACGCACACGCACAAACAGCACAACACACGCGCACATACACTGACATTTTAATTTATGGTTAATAATACGCAGCTTATGTTTTCTTTTTTTTTTCTTTTTTATATAACACCGACACAAAAATGGCCATAGTAACGACATTTAGCTAATTATAGGTGGAGGAAACCGACAGATTTAAGTCTCGCTAGAACCACCGACGCACCGCAGGTTAACTGGAAAACTTCCCCACATGATAGGCTTCGCCCCAGCACACAACTGTTGCCATTATGTAAGTACAAATTCGGGCCGCAGATACAAAATGTCCTGGTCTTATTCCGCACACACAATTGATCAGTCAAAGGTTTCGTTTTATGTTGCTCATCTATTGGTCTTATTCGTCATTCTTTTTTGTTTGTTTTAATTGCTCATTTACTGTCACGAACTTTACTAGAATGATAACGAATAACTATCCTTGTCATGGAAGCGAGAACGATTCATTTACGAGGGTTTGGCACGCTCTTAGAATTATATACAAATATGCAACTTTATGTTAAATCGGACTATCCTTGGTAACATTTGATGGAAACTAGAACACGGAGAGCGCAATAAAGAAACAATTTAGGTTGACGTTTCAAGTACACTGAATGCGCATTGAAGCTTTATTGTGAAAGTTTATTTATTTATTTATTTATTTATTTAGTTAGTTAGTTAGTTAGTTAGTTAGTTAGTTAGTTAGTTAGTTAGTTAGTTAGTTAGTTAGTTAGTAAACAAAGTGAAATGTAACATTTGCGGGAACGATAAATAGAATTGGTTTTATTTTTAAAAAATGCCATAACATTTAAATATTATTAAAGCCGATTAATTTGCTAAATTCATCAAACACTGCATTAGACACTAGCATGCAAACATATAAAGAGACATATACAGATCTTTAGCCTACATAAAAGGTTTGTATTGATCTTTTACGACTTCTATCCAACATGCATACATGCACGCAGACACATATTAACACATATACGAAAGAAGGGGAGGGGAGAGCTAAAAGATATAATTAGAAAATTATTTTCACACGCACAAGCACACACACACACACACACACACACACACACACACACACACACACACACACACACACGCACGCAAGCACACACACACACACACACACACACACGCTGATTGGAGTGCAAGAGGCAAAGAAAAAAAACCCGAAACACATGCAGATGGATTAAAAAATAGCACATGAAAGCTAGGAAATTTCCTTTCAATGGAATATTGTTACACAAAATACATTTTATTACAAAACATGGGGAAAGGTGATGTGCACATTTACATTTTAAAAGCTACTGTGTAAGCAATTCAGATTATTGCTTAAAGTAAGTGAAAGCAGCTGAAGTGCATGCAGGTATTCTCGACCTAATGAAGTTGAAGGCTACTTAAGAAGAAATGACCATAAACCAATTCAATTACATTGTATTATCTATAGTTCCGTTAAAAGCTTTAGCTATACCTTTCAGATGCTCATCTTTCGGGTAATTGCTCAAAGCTCTTAGAATATATCATACATTCGGTATAAGAAGCACAATCGAACACGCATTTGTTGAATCACTGGTACTTATCTTTGTAAAATAATAGTTGAATCTAAAGAACTCAAGAAAAAATGCAACTAGACATGGCACTTAGACTTGTGCTGGAATAATTGTCTTTTGTTAAAAGCCAATTGGACTTCGTTCGACTTGGTTACTTCTGTTTCTCATCGTGATACAGCTATTCTCTCATAGCTTTAAACAAGTTACACATTGGCACAATACTTGTCAACACTCTTGTAAAATTGATGAACTGTTACTTTCACCCTATGTATCACCTATTACATAAATAAAATACACATTTGTTCAAATAGCCCGCATATAAAACCGACAGTTTACTAATCTTTGTCTAATTTTATATTAAGCCATGCATGATTCTAGACTCGAGAAAAGTACGCCCGTACATAATATTTTGTGAATCTATGATATCGCTGTCTCAAAAAGGGCATGTCAAATCTTAATGGTATAGCTAGCTTATTTTAACCTATTAATATGTTCTTTATGTCAGCGTACTGCCAGTTGTACAGTCGATGGTTTACGTTAACTACACCATGAATAGTCGGTAATATAAGTGTAACTATAACATGAATAGCGTTAAGTGTGATTTTAATTGAACTCTTACCAACTTAAATAAAATATTCAAATAGTAAAACATAATAATGGAATAATAAAAAGTATTTAGTGGTGGCTGTCAACTTTCGTTTTTTTTTTAAAAAAGGAATCGGATTGACTGGTAGTTTTAATAAACAAACTTTCCATGGCATTCATGCAATGCAAGAAAATAGAAAATCGTTATCAGTCGAAGTGGTGACTCTGACCCTAAACAGTTATTTACAAACCAAACGCACTCTAATGCCTTATGTACTTAGTGATTCGGTTCTTACAAAACAGGTTTACAAATGTATGTATTTTTGAGTTCAAGCCTTGGTATTGTTTTAACTGATTTTACCAAATATTCCCATATAATGCGCTTGCACCTTTGAAACGTGTTTAATGCGTTGCTTTGCTAATGACTTAACATATAAATTTCATTTGTATATATTGATCGTAAAAGTACGAAAAAGACAATAAATAACTTATATAAAATGATATTAACATTGTTAGGATTTTGATAAGAGAACTTCTGATTTGCACCAAAACTATTTATAAGAGTCCCTTTTGTAAAACGTGATAAAGAATATGTATACATAAAAGATGAAATAAATAATATATGCTCCTTAACACACAAAAAGTCTTGAGAGAATGCCCATTGAGAAGCTCTTGTTTGTAGTGGCTGTTGTGCCTACATCGCTATATTTAAAAACGAACTCGCTGTAGGCAGGGATAAGAGGAAAGTACAATTATTCACTTGCATTTGTTTTTAATCGTGGTCAGAGTTCATGTTTAAAAAACGGATTTTGTCGAAGAACACACATAATCACATAGTTGCCAAAGTAAAGGAAACAACACAACAAAGAGGCTACGTATATATCCGGCAATAATAAGTCAGCGCAAACCATATTAACCTCAAAGTTTGTAAAACAGTAACAGAATAAGTGTTTTCAAGTGGCAGATGAACTTTGAAGTCCATGAAATGTACACGTTTTCGTTTTTATCAGAGAAGCAGGAACTCAATTCCTTTGTTGTTACGGTCTTGGAAATAAGCTGTATTATAGATACATACAGAACTTTTAACAATGACACAAAACACATACAAAACTAACGAGTGCATTGGACTAATGCTAAAGGTTTTAAGTGAATTGGTTGTGATAAAATTTGTAGTTTCAATCGTTGCTCCAAATATTGTTCGATTCTAAAAATAGAATTATTACGGGATTCAAACGTAACCTTTGAGTGGTACGCTATATGCGAATGTAATGCAAATACTGTGCTGGAATATTGACTGAAATACAATTATAACTATTAATCGTGCAACATATTCATTTGCATTCATTGTCTGTCTTTCTTTGTCTTATATTTAAATGCTGATATAACGTATTACATATTTTACCAAATAGGCATTAATGATAAGTTGATGTTTACAATTAACAATCCAATTATGCCTATTACCATTAAATGTGTGTTGTGAATTTGATCTAACCATGATACGTTTTAGTTTAGACATCAAATGTAATGTTGGTAGTCCACTTGAAACTTTTTCTGACCTTTACACAGAGCTTTAAATAAAAGACAATTTAATGCAAATGAGTTTTAGCTAAAAGCTCTGTTAATCCTGACCTTACGTTTTACCGCAGAAATAACATTTTCTTTCTTTAAAAGTCACGTTGCAAATGGTTTTTCCACTTAAGCATCTAATAAAGACATTACATAACCAACTACAACTTGTACTGTGATTGCAACTTGCTCTGCTCATTACATATACAAATTTAACGAAGGTATTGAAACAGCTGTATGTTGATCAAATTTCACTTACGCTTCACACACAAATGCTTGCTTTTTCATGAGCACGTAGACTTGTACTTGCCATAGTATGTTATTATAATATTGTCAACAAACCTTGCCCCTAATGAATCTATTATTTTCACGGCATTGTAACTATACAAACAAACTCACGTTAAACTTCACTGTTTTCGGATCGTATGACCTATAAAGTGTCGGTGTGTCGTAAAACTCACAATACAAAAGTACAAATACATAACTTCACAAACAGACTTGAAGACTAATGTTTGAAAAGCTTCGGTAGCCTAAACTTAATTGGAGTATTAGGGATTGTATGTACTATAATTATGTAGCTCCAGCGTTTACGAAACAAGGGTGTCGAAACTGATGTGTTT
>CM017565.1:45534542-45559542 GCA_007844125.1 Sinonovacula constricta | reverse complement strand
TAATAATAATGATAATAATAATAATAATAATAATAATAATAATAATAATAATAATAATAATAATAATAATAATAATAACAACAGCTACACATTTATTATTTAAATTTTATTTTTAAAGTCATCTGGATGACGTGAGAAAATAAATATTACATTTTATTTCGTTTCAGAAGGACAAGAAAGCAAATCAAATTAAAAGAAGTGACACACAAATAAGTGCATGTAGTAAATAACTGTGTTTTTTCATAGTTTCTATTAGAGATGAAAATTAAAATTATTATCATTTTGTTTAAGTCTCGTCCTTGGGGGCATTATACACATTGTTTTCCCAGAATGTAGAAAACTAACTTTGGTAAAGTAACTTGAATTTCAAAAATAACTTGGAATGAACACTAATTGTTGCAAATGAATTCCATGTAAAAGCACAATTAAAATCAGAGTTAATTATAAAGAAGAATAGCACCACTGATTAGAAACTGTCATTCGAATATTTGAACATTACTAATTATTAAAAAGCATTTGTGAGCTAAGCCTACTGTTTAGAAATCAGGCGTGTGTTGTGTTATTAGAATTTTTAAGACTTTTGAATGTTTTATTAAATTACAATTGTATTTATTAATTGTTATAGTCAAATAAAACCTTTATTTGACATACACAATAAAATACTATTTACATTCTAAATGGTTTTACGTGTGTATTAATAATTAAAGTAAAGATTATAATAACTATGTAAATTAATATGAAGCTATTGTAATATTTGTTTTGCTGTCACATAAAATAAGACAAGTATGATAAAGAAAACTAAGATTTTGATGATAATTATAATGATGATGATGATAATGATGATGATGAATATTTGTAAATTATAAAATGATGAAGATGATGTTTCTGCTGCCTTTGTACCTATTGCGTTAAGAAATACAGGAAATGTGCAACATAATGGTTATACACTTTCAAGAAATTAACATTAAATTTATGTGATTAGTTTCATCACCCACACACGTGAATATACTCAATTTTTAGCATAATGTATATCTAACTTTTATTTTATTTTTCATGTTCGACATAAACACTTACCTTTTTCAAGTTTACCTCATGGATAAACGATTTATGTTGGCATATTGATACACATTGTGTGTACGTAAAAATCATTTAATAGCAAGACATTCCCACGTCGAATTGAGACAACGACGTAATTAAAGATTTACGTCGTTATATAAAAGTATATTTTCATTACAATATTAATGCAGTGATTAATGTTAGTAAAATATAGTGAAAATGACAGTTAAAGGCACTGGAAACATTGAGTTATTTCTTTTTGTGTTTGTATGGAATATATCATCAAGAAAAACGGTGATGGAAAACATGCTGTTTTGAGTTAAATGCCAACAACAGTATTTAGTTGTTTGTGTTTGTGTTGGGTGTGTGTGGGGAGGATGGAGAGAAATTGAAAGTATAGTTTAAAATATGCACATTAGAAAATTTTTTTTTTTAAATACATATATATATATAATATATTGTGTACTTTACGATAGTTGCACGTCAATTAAAACTATTTGGGTTTCTTTGCATATTTTGAGCTTCATTCATCAAATACAAATCATTTACACTATAAGGTTTTCGCATATAATTAAACATTTGCGTATACTTATTTGTACTGAAATATCATTTTTGTCACATAGACAGTAGTGAAAGCACGAAGGTAACTATGGCAATGTTGATTATTACGTTTATAAGGTTGCTGTTGTTGATGCTGATGTTGGTGATGATCACGATGATAATAATGATCAAGAGTTTTACACATTCACAGTATCTGCAGTTGTTACATGTACCTCTGCCAAAGCCAAATTTTCCACAGCAATGCGTTCTTTTAATCCTACCAAGTGGCCCAGCAAATATATTTCCTTGCAGTGGCTCAGAATCTAATACTGGAAACGGAGTTTTTTATTCATCTTTATATTCAAAAAGATGACACGAGCCCAGTATATTCGATTTGCTTTGACGATATCATGTAATCAGCTTCGGTTTATGTAGATTATTAAATAAATGTCTCATGTGGTTCTGACATTCTTTGTTACTTAGCACATTATTGAAACAAATGTATTCGGTAAAGTACAGGAACCCAGACAAAGTCATCATCGAGGGAACTTTGCCAAGGTTTTACATAATGAATGGCAAGTGTGGATACACATTTCTTTCTTCTCGACATAATAAGTTTATGATAGATAGTCTATGAAAAGAAAAGAAACAAAATAGTTATATATTTTTAATAAAAAAATAAACAACAATCACGAAGAAGTTTCCCTTCATATTCAAATAAATTACTTTGATAAATGGATAATAAATTGGAAAAAAACACAGAAAAATGAATAGGTTATTTCATAAAAAATGCCACCACGCGAAACTGTTATGGAATCTACTGCGAATGTGCGCTGAAGATCAAATAGAGTATGCTAATCTTATTAGTTTATACTGTTTACTAATGTTTGTTTTGTATAACGGATTGAATATTATGTTTTTCTAAGATATTGACAATGAATGTTTAACCTGTACAATATAGTGTACACTTATATAAACGCATCAGTATTTAAAATATATTACATTTCCTTTTAAACGAAGGTATGATTGGCATTCATATATGGTTTTAGTTACTAAACATTTTGCGATTGACATCATCATGTAATGAAGAATCTTGACGTATTGATTTGAACACACACTTATATAAGTATGAGAATCTTTCTTATCAGTATATATCCTAATGCTCAAACACATGCTCATGTGAATCTTTCTTAAATATTAAAACACGAAAACTGTCTTTTGAAATTAAATGTATTAAACTTATTGTTCTTATCTAAAAGTATCAAACTGAGGTGCCACCTTTTGTACGTTTTCGCTTTGCAATGGTTACTCTGATGATTCAGTTTATACTTAAATTTACAGTACGTTAAAACCATGTTTTCGATTGATAGAAGTCTTTAAATCGGCTCATATCTACATAAGCCCATCCTCGTGACCCTTTTAACAAAGAGTTTTGTCATTTGACCTACTTCGTAATTACTTCTCTTTATTAATGGCAGTGTAGATTCTAAATTAAAATAATTATTCTATATATTATGGGTTGTAATGAATTGCATTCATTGGAATCTACTTGATATGCTATTAGACCAAGTCAACTTCCCTTGCAACAAGTTTATCTATTTGTGGAACTTTTTTATTTTTGCTTCTCTGCTTTAGCATTGGAACTACACATATTGTTACTGGGCGTTTTCTAGACATTTTAAAAGATTGCAGGACAAACTCGCTATGACGGAATTACTTCCGGCCATTTTGATATAGTTGGAAAGAATCCCCTCCGTTATTTTTCTTTCTAATAAACTAGTTTAGACTCCAAACATTTAGGATGTAGTCGCTCATTCATCTAATCATAACTAATTTAATCATGTGAACGCGATATCATTTCGCTAATAATTATATTTCCCTGGCAAAGTAATGCTTTCACTGAATACAATAACATAAAACGACACCATTTTTGTACATGGTAAATATTATCATAAGTTCATTGAGAGTATTATGCACAAATTTGAACCGCAAAGGTCTTATCAATTTTACGTGTTTTATTTACAATCTTTAAACCTAAATTTGTTTGATTTATTTTATTTCTAACATTATCTGTACATTTACAGATTAAACTAATTGCTCTTTTATTATTTTGTGTTTTTATTTTGAAAATGATTATTACTGCGCGACTTCGGTAGTTATTATATTTTTAATACCAAAATGCTTTGTCAAAGATAGATATTTCATCAAACCGTTTGAAAATGGACGCAGACAATAAACGCATTTTTTAAGAAAAAAGATATAGGTACTGATTCATATGCACTTCTCATCCAAAACAGCGATAAAAGCTTAATTGTGTCGTACTTCCGGGGCAAAACAGTGACGGGCAATGTTTGGGTTTAAACAATGTCTGAACTCTGCGCAAATCCGCAACAAAACGTGGTAGAACTTTGCGCTTTTGCGTAATAAGTACCGTTAAAATAACAAATCGATACTTTGTTTTACGCCAATCACTAGTGTTATTGCATAAAATTACAAACCTTTTTTTAAGAAATGTTCTCAGCGTGTTCTGTTTATGGACAGTTCCATAGACTTTTAATGAATACTTTACACAAATAAAGTGAAAATAAAAGGAGTAACATATATATTTTCTATTTACTTGTAATATAAATCTCCGAAAACTTAACCAGTGAACAACGACAAATTTATTGTGGCGTCATCCTTGATTTAAAAACATTTATCCTTAATATTAAAAATCTTATTTATTCTTACCCAAATGCTTTATTTTTATGCGTCACTACTTTCGTCACAACGTATAGAAAATATCAGCGCATGGACATTTTGTTTTCAAATAGATCGAGATTTTTCTTTTCGTTGCTTGCATTTGAGAAACTCGTCAGGAAGTGCGAGGTTAGAGCTCTGTAAAACCGGTTTAAGCACCCCAGTCGGTCCATATTGCCGACTGACCGTTCCAAGGCGGTAACTGTCGGGTTTGCTCTTTTCCTTAAATGACTCGTCACAAATTTGTTCCTACTTTTCGCTTGGCTTGCATTTGAAATACCTTTGTTCTGTGCATTTTCGGAGTTTGGTATATGTTGCAATACTCATAGGACTTTGTCATATATTCTTTTTTGTTAATCAGTGAACCCAACTAATTTTTGCAATGGACTGGTTAATTAATATGTTTACATACTTAAACATCGTGTCCAAACGAATGACACATTGAAAAGAAAGTGTACACTATTAGAACTTCAACATTTACCGACTTTGTAATAAGTTTGTCTTTTCATATTCAACCTAATCCATACGTCTCCCATACGCTTTTTATGACTATATAATATTGCATGTTTAGATATAGCCAACTATGTTAGATATAGCATCGTAATACAATATCATATTGAAACAAAAACAAGCAAAATTGTTTGTTTCCACGCTGAAAATATGAGTTCAAATGATGGAGAAAACCCCATTTATTACAGAGAAGACACAAAAGAAAATGAATTATTGTCTTTGTGTTCTGATGATATTTGTCAGCACGAAGCCTTACTGTCACAAACAAGGTGATGAAAGTGTTGATAACATGCATAGCTTTGAGTGCTAGAAAATCACATGATAAAAAAATTATAATCAGTGCCTAATATTTACGGCATTTGAGCAAGTCCGAATTAAATTAAATTATTGCATAGTATATGTCCACCATTGTCAAACTTGAATATTCGGTCACCCGCTATGTATGCCATTGTTATTATTATTTCCTAAAAAGTTGTTGTTGATATGTATTCAAACAAGCACCCTAATCATTGGGAAGCTTAATGCGTCAAGATTTAATAAACAGCTGTACAAAATAATTTTATCTAATGTTAAATATAAACATGATCATAAGTAATGGGCTTAATTATTTTAGTTTAACTTATGTTCGCTTTTATTTGCGAAGCTGTACATTAAAAAAACTATATATCCTGTACTGACTGCGTTTAATATCAATGTCAAATGATCAGAAACGAGTTATCGATTAATACAAACATGTTTTTTTTTAATTCAGGAAAAATCCAAGCGAGCAAGCCTTTGGCGATCTTACTATATTTTTTCCTGGACGAGTTTTATAAATGTTTGCATTAAATGTCAGCGAGTGTCAGATTATTTTTATCACATGATTTTAATCGTTAATACACGATATATGCTGGGATCTTCATGTGACAATATTTGAGACAGGACGCAGGTGTTGTGCACTACAGATTAATGACCACATACCTTCACACAACCCGTCTAATGTGAGTAAAAACGTGGTGTCATACAAATGGCAATCAGTGTGTGGGCTTATTAACGCTCACGTGATTTATAGGTACCGAATAACCTATATGATTGCTAGCTGCAAGAAAATAAATAACAACTGAAACATACCTAAGTCAAGCACTAATTATATTATGATATAATAACATATGCGTCCACCGGGAAAAAACAACAACATTGCTTGACAAACAACACCGATTTCAAAACGAAGCTATTAAAATAATATAAGAGAAACACCATAATTAAGGCACGGAACAAATACATTCAGCGATAGGAGAAGATTATATAACATACCAACTAGAAATATGCAGCTTAAGGTATTGGGCACTCTTAATTATACTACGAAATCTATTAATCACAAATAAAGATGTATATTTAACAGGGTAGGATAGTAGCCAAGCCAACTAACAGAACCATACACACAAAAGATCATTATGCTTTTATGAGACAAAATGGGACTAACAGCCGACCAATGAACATATCCACTTAATCTAATCCGCTCCATGTAAGGATCAACTCCGTTAAAATTAAAAGAAATTTATTAGAAGTAATCAATGACAGATTGTCCCTTAGTATTGAGATACCGCTACTCACATCTACGTCTATACCGACGGTAGCAAGGATACAAACAACAGAATTATAGAAGCAGGAGTAAGTTTGATTGAAATCAATAGAATTATACACGGGGCCAAAAATAAACTAGACAGTAAGCATTCCATATATAGATGCTATGGGCTATTGTAACCAATAAAATGTGCCCAAAAAGAACAAAAAGCCGATCAACAATAAGAATTTACCACTGCTATCTTAGTTCTTTATACGCGTTTCTGACAATATACGGACAGAATAGTTGAAAAACCTTTTGAACCAACATTACAAATAGGACATCCAGTAAAGAATCGTGAGATTTTTTAGAAGACTAAGAGGGCACAACCCACAACACAATCAGCCAATCAGCATTGATAATAAAACGATAGAAAATCCGATAGGTAAAGCGAAAATATTAGTTGATAATTGCTCCAAAACGAGCAGCATTGTTTGATAATCACATGTTAATTATGTAAAAAGAACAATTCTCAGCATAAAAAAGTCAAAATATAAAAAAGGAACAAGGCCATGACTCATTATACTAGAGCCAACCATTCTCCATCACTGAGCTATTTATAACACTACATGCGGTAAATGGGCTACTTGATATGTCTATATACTTAATATACCGACTCGCTTAGTGCATTTCCAGTTCTTAAACAAATTAAAGGAATGAACAGATAAGAGATAATCAAATATATAAGTCTATTGCCATGACAAAAAGTAACTTTAGCACAGAAATACATCTTGTCTGGATACAAAGTCATGTAGAAATTGTAGGCAATGACATTGCCGACAAAATAGCGAAATAGGACTCCTTTAATGGCACCCCACTAATAATCTAAGTATCAAAGAAACGTACAGCTTTATGTTAAGCCATTTTAAAAAGAAAACAGATGATCAGTTTAAAGAATATAAACATAAACATAATTATGAATAAATGAGATTGAAACACCAAGGTCACAACTCAAGATCATAATATAGCCTGTGATTGAATATTTACTAGTCTCAGACTTCGATCCAGCTACCAAGGTGAGGAAAAAAAGCCCCACCCAACACCACCACCGACAAAGGCAGAAATAATAAAAAACAACACTCTCATTAATTATGAGAAATCAATCAAATAAATATATTTAATTCAATAAGATAACAGCTACATAAACTTAAATAATATTATATCCAACCAATATCATATCCAAATCAAACAATAAAGTTTCCAAACCCAAAGAAACAAAAGGTGGGGTGAAATGTCTTTAAAATCTAAACATTCCTAGCAAACTCATTCCCTAATTGGCTGAACCCAATTTTGGCAGGAAGATTATGACAGGTCTTTGTTTAAAGGCATTATACTTTTATGAAATTATTTCTTGAAATTTTCACCAGTGAAATGTTTTCTACTCCTGATAAGAGCTTGCACTTTTTCAATTTAAAGCGGATTTACAATTGGACAATTATGTGCAAAGTAACACATTAGGGGTAAAGACCTAAATAACTAATCAGAATACAAAAAAGGGCAAATAGATGGAGGGTAGCTGACATAAACCCGCTATCACATATTATATATATATAGTATATATATATATAGTATTTTATTATATGATATATAAATCCATTTACGCTTTCTTTTAAAGGTGGTAGCCGAAACTTTGCTTTTGTCGTATATGATTATGTAACAATATCTTACCTCTGCGTGGTGTTGTATTTGCGCATAATTTCTGCAGAAAAGAAAAGTCATACTTCAGTTTACGCTTAAAGGATTACAAACAGTATCTTCATTTTAGGGCAGTAAAACTTTTTAATCGATTCTTATATGGCTATTCTTTTCAATCCTAAGAATAAGAACAATTAAAATTTCTGCTAAAAACAGACATCGATGTCAGAGCAGATGACGTGGATGAGCTGAAACATGAGTGGTCACGTGGCTTTCCTCGTTTAAAAATAGCTAACTGTGCAGCGCGGCTCAGATAGGAAATACATTTTTAATGACGATTGTGGCCTTATGGTTCACTTTTACGCAGGTTTGAGACATCAACAAACAAAATTTCTAAAATCTGTTTAGGTAACAATGATTTATTTTTTGTTGTTAAGTAAAAGTATTTTTGTTCCAAATTGTCGGATACCATCTTTTTACGGGTATATTAACTACGTACTATGTACCCACTAAGGGTCTAACTTAGACCATACTTCAGGTAAAAACATTTTAAGCCTTGCATGGGCAACATAGTTGCGTCACGATAAAATCCGAAAGGATGTGCTGATGCTCATTAAACTAGTTCGAATCTGCCGACAGACTTGTTTTTTGTTGCTGTTTTATGGTTCTTCAAAGGACTTCTGTTCATCAGCCATGTCCCAAATGCTACTTTTAAGGTTCAGCACTTTTCTAATCATGCCTTGATGAAGATTTTACGAAATTTGCTTGGCTCCAAAAAGTTGCGATTTTAGTGTTTGTATTTGCTTATTAAGAAGAATATACTCCATGTATTTGGAGTAGGCATATTTTTTCCATCTTTTCATGTGTAACTATATTTAAACTAGGAACTAATATTTATTCGGTAGTATCGCTTTAAAGTAGTTGTCAATTGTATTTCCCGCCAAATTTGGATCAGCCTGTTCGGACAGGCTATAGGATTATTTTAACGTCGTACTAGTTACGATGGATGTTTCGAAGTGAAAAAGTACGTATTATTGTGAGAGACGTTAAGCTTGGGTTGGTTATTCAATTAGTTTAGTATATAGAATAAAATGGATAATTTAGTAGAGAATTAAATATGTTCTAGGTATTTAAGTGTTGTATTTTTTATCAAATCTGCCATTTTCGCAGGTACATAAAGCAAAGTCATTATAATTATCAGAAATAGTCGTGTGTGAATATCTGAGCTCTTTGTAGCTAATCTCTTGCTATTGTGTGCTGCCTTAACCATAGGTAAATAAGAAAAGGGCCTATCAAAATTTCCGCAAATATTTAAATTGTATCTACCAGTAGACAAAGGCAAACAAGGTTAATGTAAATGTGACAAAAACACAGAGACGAGACATAACGCACAAAAGAAAAACCGTCAGTCACCGTCTTGGAACGGTAAGTCGGTAAAAGGGCCAACTGCAAGGGGTTAAATAATTTCTCTAGGACACAGTAAGAACTATTTTAATGGGTTAACTTGCATTCTTTACCAAGGTAGTTTGCTCCTAGTCTTTATTGTGTGTAAAATATCCTAAACTAACTATATTGTGGTAGTACATTCTGACCTTAGTCTCAATTTTATGCGTTAATTTGTATTCCGTAAATTTATATACTGCGTACTTTTTGTAATGTGCTACGATGAAATTATAGCTCTTTCTATATGGCTTGGTATCCACACTAATTTTATAAAAGAATTGAGCTTTTTGCAATACAATGTAGTTGTATTAAAGCTGTAAAGTTCTTTGATAATCTCCATTGCTAGACTGTAAAGATTGTAAGGCATTAAAGAGTAAGCTTTTTGTATATGTATTTTGTCGACTTTATTCTTTCTCACCCATCATAAAGCATTGTTCATAGGGTAAATTTCTCATGTGCAGATAAAGTGTATCCTAACTTGATCGATTTTGGAATGATTAAATGTATCATTTTCCATTGTTTCCCCCAAGGATATTATTTTCAGTATCTATACTACCGGCAAGGTACATTCTGATTGCGCTAGTGATTGACTTATGTTTTAGGAGAGTATGTAAATGGCATCTTTATCCAAAAAGACTTACATGTACTAAGGATCATTTCGTTATTACAGTAAATCGATTATAGAACAGAACAATTAACACCTCTGGTCAACACGCTATATGTAGGGATCAAACCAATTAACATAATATCGGTAAAAATCCTACTTCCTTTAAGATTAATGGTGTCATAAAAGTGTCACCAATTAATTGGAATTAACACACGTGCACGTGATTGGTAGGGCGGGAAAATGTACGAAAGTTGCAAGATCATGATGTCAGATATTAAATGCCATTTATTATACAAGCACATTCTTTTGACAAACCCATTCATGCCTTTACGCATCACAGGTAAAAAGAATGGTTTCTTAATATTAGCTTGTTTTCTATACTAGTCAACTTACTTTTTATTCAATTTCCATCTAGCACTAAGTTGCTTTTAAGTTTATTTAATAAATAATTGGGCGAACCATCTAAAACAGTGTTGGTTGTGCCCAGTGATGACATAGGTAAGCTAGCTTTACAATTAACTAATTTGTCGGAATATTCGAGATGATTCAACACGGTCAAATCTATTATTAACAATGTTATATGAGCCGTATCATTCGAATCCCATAGACAAGCCTCTTTTCCATAACCTAACCTAGCGCTAGACTGTGTTACAGCTAGTTTTTCCAGCTGTATGTTAATTCAAATTACATCTCATTGCTCTTACTTTTTCAAAAAAGCGTGCGTACATGACCAGGATCACTTCCCTAGTTTTCATGGTTATTTTCGTAAACGTCCATTCATTTCCAATCTACGCATCTTGTCATTGAAGTAATAAGTAAGAATGTGCGTGTGTAATTCGCTCACCGATAGCGTGCATGTACCGGAAATGTAATATATAGTTTAGTCTCTGTTTACAACCATAAACTTTTTTGTATTTGTATTTATTATGGCATTTATAATTCCGATTAACTATTTATGAGCATGATAATTATATTAGAAAAATGTAACAATATATTTATGTACGTATTAAAGAATTATGAGACGGCACAGTACAATTATCCTTGTGTAAAGTTACCATACCATACGTTCCGTTACGCTACAACGGTCTAGTCATAAGCGTTACGCTCTGTTACGGGATGATGTGGTTCGTTACGTCAATTTACGAAGCGCATATAACGTTACACGATACGATACATTACCATACGATATCTTTACGATAGAAATACGCACGATACACGATGTTTTGGACAACTGGTTCGGTATCAGGACTGTAAGTTCTTATCGCAACGGGACTCAAACCAACGCGGGGAGAGCAACGGTGTGTCGGCAACACGAACTGACGGGACAAGGACACCCAGTGGGTTTTAAAGGTCAACCGCATGTCCGAAAAAATAATCTTTAAACATTGGCAATATATATTCTCTATAGACTTTCCCCACTTAAAAAAACACAGTTATTAAAAAAACACAAGGGGATACCCTTTAAATTTAAAAATGCTAATATCCCGAAATACCCACATTCTAAAAAAGACCCTGTTATTCATTTAGATGTACTTAGATCATAGCTTTTGTTTGTTAGATAATTAGGTAGACATGATTTTAGAAGATATGTTTACCAAAATAACTTTCTAATATTAGCTGGTATAGTTTCCCAGTTGGGCAATTACTGGAGTCTCTCATGTGAAATAATGTTCATGTTGGACATAAACGTAACTGTTCTTGTACAACGCCATTCTTAAAGGTGGCAACCGATAGTTTGCCTAGATTAAATACACGTACCAATCTCTAACTACTACTTTAGGGGAATTTGAAAATAAAGTAAAGAAGATGTTGAATACTAAATTTGTGGTAAGACTGCACTCATCGCAAAAATACTCTTAATGTTTCAAATTCTATAAAAAGCGTGAAAGTTACCTCTACTTACAATAGATATCGACATCACAACGGATTACTCGGATAAGAATTATAATAGTAAGTGGTCACGTTGTTTTCTAACTTTAAAAATAGCTATCTCTGCAGCGTGGCTCGAATAGGAAACACCTGTTTGCAATGGCGAGAGGGGATTTTTCCTTGACTGTTCACACAGACCTTTAGCATTAATGAACAACATTTTTGCAAGATTTTTTCCGTTACCAATTAATTATTTTGTCATTTAAGAAAAAATGAATTACAATGTCATATGCCACCTTCGAGTGTTAAGCTTAATTGGTACCACCAAATTATTTGAATATAATATGATTTATAAGGCATTTGAAAGCTTAAGAGGAAAAGGCGTGCAGGCCTACAGTCAGAAAGCAATACGTCGTTAGTTAATATGAATGTATGAAAGAACACAATACTTCCTTGTAGAATTGGGAAGAAATTTCCATTTGAATATTTGTTCTTGTTCCTTAAATACATTGACGTCAAACAAAGACATTAAACAAAAATAACCAGTACTGCATAATGTTATTAAGAACATCTGTGCATGAGTGTGTACAGTCCCGATCATTAATGAATTGCTTTGCGTCAGCAAACCACGCCGTGTTTGCAGACACAACACCTCGAGCACGTGTATTTGAAATATTTTTAAAAATTAAAAGGTTGTTTAGCTAAAATAATGATGGAGGATATAATGAATACAAAAGTCGGAGGAGACACGTTATAACGATAATACTATTAAGAAGAATAAGAAAAAGTAAGTGATGAAGCTATGATGTTTATTAAAAAGAGTATGAGGATGATAAAGGTGATGAGGGAGATTATGATAATAGGAAGGAGGATGGTGAAGAAGGTGATAAGTTTAAGGAAGAAGATTAGTAAGCGGGGGAACTGTCTGAAAATATTGAGTTGTTATAACACAATATTTGTAATTGCAGTGTTCTTCTACTAAATTTCTAGTCAGTGGTTGCACATATGTAAGCAGCATTTATATGTAGCAGAGTGGTATTTTAGCATTTTTAATTTTGTGTAATTGTAACATAGTGAGAAAAATGAAGCCAGTCCGGGACTCGAACCCGGGACTCATCGCTAACAGGGCGAATGCTCTTCCGACTGAGCTAACCGGACCGCTTACACATTCTTTCACTATCACCCGGCTACATATATTCGTTTAGTTTTGCAGAATATCCATTGTTTCTGAAATAGTATCTGATACGTTTCTCTCTAAGTCACGAAAACATAAATGACTATAATGTTTATGCATTTGAACTTTAGGTTGTCTATGCACTTATTTGATGTGACAACTGGCATACGTGCTAAGAAATAGTTTACAAAAGAGCTCGTACAACCAACAACACTTATTTAGTCATTTAGGATAAATATGCCGTTCATATGTAAGTGGAATACATTCTGAATTTAAGCCACTTTAATAGCGCACTTATTTCTAACAATTCAGCGGTTTTAAATTGTCCTTATATTAGACTTAATTTAAAGAATAAATAAATATTTATATTTACATTATCCCCACGTTGTGTCAATATCAATATACACGTATGTCACGAAATGTATTCTTTTCTGACCTACTCACTTTGATAAGTTTTACTGTGTCGTGAAACTAGTTCAGATCGTCATACTTAAAGAGAAGCTTGTGGAAATAGAGGCATTAATATTCTACAAGGGCACACTTTCTTCTGTATAATTAAATTTGGATAACGTTATCAGTCTCTGTTCATGCAAATGCACAGAATTGGTTCATCCAATTATATCATGTGATACTTGCCAATCAAAGGATATTAGAGAAACATAATCGGTAAAGTACAGGATACATGACAAAGGCAATATCATGTTCATATTTTCAGCATCGTACACACACTACCATTTGTAATACTGCTTTCAGAAGGTTTAACTTATCATTTTGTAAAACGTAGTTAATTATTACTGTATTTAGTAATCCAGCTCGGCTGTTTAATTTTATATGACACTGTTCAGTAAACGAAACCTAAAACAATGCAATATTCAATGTATGTATTTTCAGATCTTGCAACATTAAAATACCAACGGCGGTCACTTAACAATAAAATCTAAATTTATATTAACAATGTAAGTTTTTTTAAGTAGTAAAACTACTTAAATAAAGAATACAAAATAATAATACAAACTATTTTTTAAATATTGCCAGCTTATGGTCTGGCTTTAATTATTAAAGAAACTTGTTTCTGTGCTTATGCTAGACAAGAGAAAACGTCAGTCTGTAGCATCGTTTGTAACATATTTGACATGAGATTTACACACATACACACGCCAATTCTTTTAGATCTAACTTCAAAGGATCATACATCTGTGATAAAGAAAGTGTTCAATTACATTACATTACAACTGTGGTGTTTCTAACGTTCACAATCTGTTTGCATGCAAGATGAACATTCTGTATCTAATGTTAAACCAAAGCTTATTAGATTAAATACAGAACTTTTAATTTAGATCATTTAACTATATCTAAAATAATTTGTTAGATTTTGCACATGAAACATATTATGTTTCATAAGCTAGGCTAGATTATATCAACGCCCTATACAAAGAGTAACTCCAAATCTCCCCCTTACATGATTTGAAAAAGAAAATCCATAAACAAGTACAATATCGATGCGAAGGTGCGAAGGTGGTTGAAAATTTATTCACGCATAGCCAACCGTCATAACTTTTTGACAGATGTACAGAGCCACAAATTTTATTTAAATATATTTTATTTATTATATTTATTATAAATATTTATTGAAATAAAAAATATATAATAATCAGGATAACGAAAATGTATACCATATAATCAATTATTTATTGGTAAATGTTTCTAAATGTATGGGTACAAATCATATCCCTGTAGATGAAAACCATCCAAGTATGATTAAATTGTCATTAAACAAAAAGAAAATGATTCAAAGTTAAAAGAAAGTGTTGACAGATGTGTCCGCAAATAAGGCGAAGAAGATCTTAGTTTTTAAGAAGGCAACTGACAATGATGGTATACCTGACAAACGCTTGTAACATGCCCATTCATATATGGTTATTTTTTTAAGAATGCTTTTAAATAAATTGTTGAATAACTCTACCTTTCCAGATGGTCGTAAAATCGCACAAGTTGTTTTAATATATATATGACCAGTTTATTAGACAATAAAAAAAACCCAATGAATATGTTATGAGTAATGTCAATGCGTTTTGAGACAACCAGCAATTTGAAGTTCTTAAATTGTTTGATACTCGTTTATTGTGAATCTCACTGCGTTTAAGGCCCGTGTTAACCAACCATTCTTAAGCCTAAGTTGTGATTTTTATACCAACAAAATAAGCTTATTAATGGAGTTTTAACGTGATTCCAAGCTCAAAGTAGCATTGTTGAAGTGTCATATACAAATACAGACATGTAGTTAAATACAAAATGAAAATATTATGGATTGAACTCCATGACTTAAGCAAATCTTACTTAATAATATTTGGTGAATCTGACCTTAGACTGGACAGGTTTGTCGGACTACACTACTGAAGGTAGGATCGAAAAACGTCGTTGGATGACAATTTGTACATTTTGATGAATCGATCTAAAGCGTGTTGTATTATTAAGATTTAAACATATTATACAATGTCCGTAAATAGCTTATCTATACTAATGTTACAAAACCCACAATAAATAAAGTTTGTTATGGACTTATTAACACCTATTAAACCACAAACAGTTAGTGGTGGTTAAAATGGTAGACATCGATGAGAGAGTGGGGATGATAACATTTGATGCAATTATTGAGAATATAAACATTAGTACATGTATACTTGTACAAACGATAATCGAATATTTTTCGTCGTCGTTTTAAGACCTTTCTTATATAACGATGACTCGTTTATCTTATTTAAGAGACATTAAACTGAATTTAAAAAAAGGTAAAAACCAGCTTGCCAAATCAGTCGTATTTAAATTGAGCTAGTCGGACAGGTTTTTTTTCTATGTACGGATGCTTTCAAAAAATATATCGAATAACTTCTCGATGACAAGTTCAATTCATATAGCAATTTGGACATTGATGATAATATTGTCTTTAAAAATACTCAAAAACCTCAGACAGTTTAAGTCTTTTTGTATAAAGTTTACAAATGCAATTAAAATCCCACTATAAGCTCTACATTTCATGCCACAGTCAAAAAAGGCATACGCAAAGATATATTTTACTCAAGTTTAGGCAGACACTGATTGTGATAGTGAATAGGCCACAACATACAGGTTTCTCATAAAAAAGAAGTATAGACAGTTTTAAATCAAAGGTCCGAGCAAACACCTGCCTTAAAACAGTCCATTTAATCTGTTGAAGAAATGTATTGCGAAGATGAGCCTAGCTAGCGGAAACTTTGAATTTGTGGAGGGCATTTTGCGTATATATAACCATAATTGCTACTGTAGTAATTGACTAACTTCGTGTACAGTCAAATTGTATCCTTAACGTTAAGCAATTTTAAATTATTGTCTGTTACAAATAATACCCTTTTGCACATATGTGTTCTGTTAGGCACGTACTAAAACATACAAATATAACAATTTTTTTACATTTAATAACTAAAAAAATAACAAGATAGAAGGATAAACAATCTTTTTGCTGTTTGGTTCAAACGTATCCTCGCAATCGGCGCTGCAGTATAATCGTCACGCCTAAAGATTTAGAGTTGTCACAGCCTCAAATGAAAACATTTTCAGTTTTCAAAAAAAACACCTTGGAAATCTCTATATTTTACACGTGCCTACCCCCGCCGAAGAAACATTTATCAGGTACAAGACTATCTACAATAATGTAAGTGTACCAATAATACATAATACTAATAGCTTTTTGGTGGAATAGTAATCGACCCGGCTACTCTTCAAACCAAATTCCAACTTTTAGTGCATTAATTAAGCTTTAAAGATTGATATTCGCATCGACGGTCGGAAGTACTGGGCACAATGATAAATCAAAGCGCTCAGAAGTGCTTTGATGGGCGGTGTAAGTTTTACCCTATGAGCCATTACATGTATGCAAACAATTTATGCCATGGTATATGAGATGAATTCAGCTGCAAATTTTAAAACAGTTATCTTGAATGACAGAAGAATTAAACTAAGGCAAACGACTAAAATAAAGAGTGTGCATTAGGATAACAGTTTATATCAGAGTTTATATTATCTATTATTAAATAACTATGTATTATTAGCCCTGTAAATTGTTTGCTGCCTGGCATAATAATGCAGTGGCATTTCAAATAAGCGGGCCAATATCTATATCACTTTCCGGCCTGGGGCCGAAAAGTCGTATATAAAGCCCGCATTTTGGGCAATTTGATTGGTTGCTAGAGCAGGGCCAAAAAGTCATATAGATTTTAGCTTAAATGGCGGCCATCTTGTACTTTTGTCGATTGAAAAGTTCAAACCTTAAACCATTTGACATCATTTGACAACATGAAATAATTTTAATAATCAGACGATAAACGCTGTTAAAGAAGTACATCGTAAACAATTACATTTATAATATTTGAAGATATGTCGGAAGGAGAACATACGCTGGAGTTGTTGGCTAACGACATTTTAGAATTAGAACGATTGAATGAATGTCAGGCAGATCAAATCATTGCCAAACTGGAGGAAATCCAACATTTAGACTCTGCACCCCACCCACAATTTAAAGTTAAACGTTTCCAGAATATTTCAAAGGAAGATTGTGAATCCTTCATTAAAAACAATGAAAATAAAAATACCATGTACAAGACAAAAAGTGATCTCAAAATATTTGAAGATTGGAAGTTATCCATTGGAAAAGAAAGGGGCCTTGGATGTATACCGGCCTCTGAGTTGGATTTCTTTTGGCAAGATTCTTTCTAGGTAAGTTAAAGTTTTCATTTGATATCCTTTTTCTAACAGAATATATAAATATGTTCCTTTCAACTAATTAGGTAGTGCGGATTCGGCTCCTTACTTCTTTTTTATTGTTTTATCAGGCTATTTTAAGTTGGTTCTAAAAGCTCTGCAGAACTTTGGTGTGTTTTTTTTTTCTTATCCGTTTATAAATAAATATTACTTGACTTGACAATGACAGTGATCGTTTTCTAGAAAAAGACTAGTATAGTTGGGGACGTGTGTGGCAGTAGCCCCCATGTAATGTGACATCATGATGTTGCACTTCCAGGGATCGAAATAGGTCATTTTAGTTAGGTGTAAATTATAGTATTTTTAAATAGAGTAGGTCATGGCCTTGTTGATTTCTAATATAGCTGTCTATGTCTTTTCAGCAATCCGTAAGCGTGACGGTACTGAGTATGAGCCAGACACACTTATCAGTATACAAAACTTCGAAACGGAAATATCTGAAAGCACAGGGAAAGGGAAATTTAAAATCCAAGGCAGAACCACTGACTAGTGGAGAAATTCAGAACCTGGGAGACAAAAATATTTTAGGGAAAGGTAAAATTAAGATGCATAATAATACCTTTGGGTAAGATAACTTGTGAAAATAACAAAATGATGATCATTTGCATTAATTACTTAAACATTATACTAAAAACATTGTTTCACTGCACTGAATAGCAGGATTAAGGATTAATGATTATTTTAAATGGAGAGCTAAATACAAATGAGATAATACAATATTAATTTCTTAAAAGTGATTTGTCATTTTACCAGACTGAGACAGAATTTCTCTGAAACAGGAATTATAATGGCTATTTGTTCTAAGGTAACACTATCATTTATTTTTTAAGCTGACCCAATGATGCTGCTTCAAAAAGTATGGCTGAACAATGGGGTGTACTTTGGGATGCGTGGCCGCCAAGACCACACAAACCTACTGTGGGGCGATGTGGAATTAAAGAGATCTCCACACGGTCGAGAGTATTTGGAATTTACTGGCATATATAATTACAATTTAAATAAAAAAATAAATTGCTTTAAGTAATCAAACTGAAAGTTGTTTTAATAATAACCCTGTACATATGTCAGCAGCTAACACAATAATAAGGATAAAAGTTTATATCCTTCATAACATCAACAAAATTATCTATTTGTATCGAATTTATTTTCAGGGCGCCACAATGTAATTTTGTTACAAAATAATTACAGATTTTGGCCTTATTTGTTTAATAAGAAAAGAATTAGGTGGTGTTGGAATAAGAAATATTTTTATGGAGATTAAATGTTTCTTTAATCATGGCTAGAAGTTCTAATGTGTAATTAGATTATGAGACCGTTGTAGAATAAGAAAAAACTGCACTAGCCTTTGAAGCGTGTGAAACAGTGGCATTATTAAGTAGCATTGCATATAAATTGTTTTGTTATTGCAGGAGAAATATGTGCGGCAATATTTTTTTCAGAGAGAAGAAAACCAGGAGTGGTGCAGCCAGAAATGCGCATATACAAGTAGCGCCAAAGATGTTTGCTAAGCAAGATGATGAACTGTGCCCAGTGTCTGTGTAGAAAAAATACCGCTCTAGAGGCCAGCAGATATGCTCAATGATGATAGCAGGTTTTACTTGCAACCGCTCAGTGCTCCAAAGTCTAAGGTATGGTACTCTCACCAGCCTGTCGGTAAAAATAAAATTAAACAATTCATGAAAGACATGTCAGAAAAGTCAAACCTAGAAGGGCGTAAGGTCAACCACTCCACAAGAAAGACTTTTGCCCAAACACACGTGGAGGCAGGAAGACCACCAACAGAGGTTGCTCACCTTGGAGGGTGGAAAAGCGTACAGACTATTAACAATTACTCAACACCTTCTCTTCAGCAGCAAGCCAATGCATCTGATATCATATTTCATCTTATGAGTCCATCATCGTCTGTTCTTGTCCCAGTGTCAGAAATTTGTATCCAGGCTTCCCGCCCTGAGAAACCAAGTGTGCTGGCAGAAATAAAAAAACAATCTTGATGGAAGCAATAATGTGTCATCTTATGTTTCAAAGCAACATTCGAATCATTTTGCTGTCCTATGTGGGGCAACCATTTCTGGCGGAACTTTTCACATCAACATAGTTTCAGGGAAGAGGAAATTTTCAGACATTATTGTGGAAAATTCACAGGAATCACAATAAAGTGTCATGTGATTAAAGAGTCACATTTTATGCATACCATTCTTTTGTTTTCAATTGTGCTTAAATTTAAGCAAATATTTTTAAAGTTACATACTTGAAGATTTTGTAATTTAGCAGTTAAAATACTAAGAACTAAATGCATTTTGTCATAATGTTATGTGTTACTGTTTAAAGTCAGCAAAGCTATGGATGGATATTTGTTGTTAACAAAGTGGTTACTGTGTTGATGTGTTAGTTTCATTAAGAAATAACATACCTTTCCAGACATATATGTTCATTTATAATATTTATCTTTACCTTGATGATCCAGCTTCCTTGAGCAGAATATGTTCTTGTGAGTTATTGTGATCATGCTTTGTCTGTATTAAACTGTTATTGCCCCCCTTGCATTGTCCAGTATTTGTTTATACGGTTGTTTTAAAAATTTAAAATGAAACTTAATTAGATTATAAATAGTTTTTTAATAAATAGTCAATAAATAAGTGATTTGATGTAGGTCCTGTTATTTGTCCTGGGACAGTCGTATTGGCCCTTGACTGAAATCTGTAAACAGAAGAGTCAAATCGGTTACACTCTTAGAATATGCGAAAGAAGTGGGATAAATATAAATCCCACAAATTATTTGAAGATTGTTACATTAAATGATGTCCGCAATTAATTTGTTTAATTTTTACGTGTATGTTATAGGTATGTAGGGTTTTAGTTTACACCCGCGTAGTACATTCTGCCAAGAAAGAATTCCATAGTTATTGCTAAATGACTACTTTCCAGACTAAACCACAATATTGTTAATTTAAACAGTAAGTGCGTACTATGCGTGAACCTCAAAAACTAAATAATTATGTTTATCTTATTTGCGTAAAGACTCTTAATATTCGTGAGCTTGTTGCAGGGTTTATGAGAATAACGAACGATAACTCTGTGAAGGAGAATATATAGATTGTGTGTAGTCAGTAGAACACTGATATTCCTCGCGCCATTATATTCGTACGTGGCATTGAACATTCGTAAATCTGAATCTCATGTATATCTTATTACATAATATGAGGAACTTCCAGTTTAAACAGATAACAATATTGAAGTTAACATTTGAAACATACCTGACACAATTGACTCGTCTAGTCTCTTAAGATATATATATATATATATATATATATATATATATATATATATATATATATATATATATATATATATATATATATATATATATATATATATATTCTGTACACGCACTACTTCTTTCCATGCATGAAAAACTGACCGCAAGTAGTCAATGTCCTGTAGAGTCCATCCTGTGGGCATCCGAAATCCAGCTTCTCATAAGTCTGTTTTATTGTGTATTTATTTGTATCTTATTAAGATAAGCAAGTAGCCTTAAGCATACTATCTAACAGAACCTTCAAACAAACGTTAGCGGACAGTTCGAGCTTTTCCTGAGATAGAAACATACAGGATTAAATTGTATTAATAGGAAAAAGTCCGCTTAATATTGAAACAAGCATTGACTGGGATTGGGCTGAAGAAACTTTTGTAGACGGTTATTTGTCAACTGTCAACAGGAAACCTTGTGATGGATTACAATAAACATCTTTTAAGTATAATATCTGTTTTAGAATAAGGAAGAACCATCTCATAAACATTGATTGATGACAGTCGTTCGCCTATATGTAGAGGTCCTTTTGTTGGTGTTAGCGATAGGTTAATTGTATATTTTGAATTAAAATATTTCAAATGAAAAACACCGCAAAATTAAAGGCCGTTAAAAGCAACACGATTATGTATTTCAACATGTACTTATACAGGATTTTAAGAAATAATGCTATTTGTATGAGTGCAAACAATGAATTATCTTTTGCCTACAAACTTCATGACTTCGACTGCCGGTATAAATGTAACGTAAAAAGCTTTCAAATGAAGCACATTTGTTTCTATCTTTGAAAGCCGAATTCGTGTATGCCTATACATAATTATTTTAACGAACGTTAAATTAAGCTTTTTAGATACCTTAGCTCGTATAAACGAATACACTAAACAATAAAACTAAACTCGGTCAATCACTATAGTATGAGAAAAGTACATTTTCTTTATTTTGCAATTTTGTTATAGAAAACGTATCAAACGCCCGGTTTAAAATCAAATAAATGTATTTTGTCAATCGCCAGATGTAACTCTTTTTTGCATGTTTCGAGTTGCAATAAACCATGTTAGGGTTTAATGCAAGTAAGTCATTTAGTCTGCATAGAAATATGAAAAACATCTCTTTATGGCAGGTGGCAAATGGCAAACATATAAATTACATGAAATACATGTAAAAAGGCAGGTCATTTTTTAAATATGGTCTGACAAAAGTTGTAACGAGGAATACAATAACTGATACGCAATTTATAGATAATTTTATTTAGGTCTTTTTCTAATTGTGTCAATAACAGTGTATTGTTTATCGCTGAAAAAAGGTACACACGACGTAACGTACAGAATTATTCGCAAAATTTGTTTGAAATTTATACGATTTATACGCACCTGCTGATTTTGCATTGGGTGATTTGGCCCAAGCGCTGACGTAAAGTAAGAACAATTTAATGATTTCATGCAATGGCAAGTATTGGGTGCTACTGTATGCGCAACCTTTGGTGCTACTGATAATAAGTTCTATTCCCTGTCGGTGTGGCATTTTGTTTAGTTGTGAAATATGTACAAGCAGTCATTTTTTTGTTTCTAATTGTGCATGTACATTTATCGGAAGATAAGTCTTCATGATGGGCGAAGTTTGAAGTCCAAATACCGACATAAGCATCCTAATAGGTCTTTGTGCAGACTAGCCATTCAATTGCCAAATGATCAATTATAATTGTAAACACTTTGTTGAAAGGCGGATATAGTAATTATTAGATATATTATTACTGGACAATTCAAATCGAAGCTAAACAAATTATTACTCGGAAACTGTGCGAACATCGTGAGTACTAATTCTGTTATATGAATATATGAATATGAATATATGAATAACAATTATATTGATCTACTGGTGTCTGTTTCAAGTACTCTTGTTTAGCAAACTACATATGCTTTGCAGTTTTTTTTATCTGTATCATATTTACATGATCTCCTTTGAAGAACGAGCGATACTCTTTTGAAATCAAATATTCAAATAAACTTACAAAGCTTGAGCAATTCCATTACCGCAATACCAAAACAGTAATTAGTTTATGACGGAATTCGATTTTGTACGAGGGTTTTGTATTTTGTTTTATATGTTTTTTACTCTTAACTAAATGTTAATTAACTTGTAAAATTCAGTTTTATTAGAAATCCAACATGTATATCATATATTCCAATATGCATAAAAATATGAACAATTAACAATAACATTTCATAAACTTTAAATAAAAGACGGGGAACCAAAAGTAAATATGATTTATACTAGTCTTTGTATTTAAATAAAAATGTCAGATTACAAAGGTGCTATCATTGGAATAATTTCTGTTTAAATGATATTTGTGTTACTAAACATTATTATATCATCGGTTTACCAAATATAATAAAAAGTGTATAGTCAGTATAGTTTTGACTCTCGTTTACAAACGTATATGATAGTGAATTAACTCTCCAGATAGTTAACTCTGCCTTGTTAATTAATATCTTCTTTTTCGACTTACATAAATAATTTAATAATAACATAATTTGTTTTGAGCATAAAAGTCAGTTATACTTATAATTTTGACTATGCTGCTGCTATGCAAAAATGCCATCTACATCAAAAGTCTTTTAATGTAATAACATGTTTTCTTGAAAATCAAACCAACTTATCCGTGAAATAATTTGTTTTTAAATTGTTATACTATATTGAGGCTTTATATATAAGTTGTGCTGCCATCAACTCTTTTCAAATCGGACAGTACAAGCAAATATTACCGTTCAATCAATAAAGAAATCATTATAAAGGATGTAAACACGTTGACACTTTCCTCATTTCCAATAGACTACAAATCATTGCAATACATGTAAGAGTAAAAACAGAAACGTAAAAGTAAATAAATACACAAGTCTCGAAACTGCAATGCGTCTCATTGCATTAATCTAGGATAACGTTAATGCATTTTGTGATGTGACTTTTCGAAATATAGTCTACAACTTAATCTGGAGAGAGATTATATTGGTTATCTTTCCTATTATAACAGACGATTATTACTGCAAAACGAAAACAATGAATAATAATTATATAAAAACAAACAACAATCATAAAATAATATAATTAAATAAATACAGTTTCGCAATCCCCGTCGAAGGATCCTGTGTTAACGTTAAACTTGTTGATATAAAGTACCACGGACACAACGTTCGATCGTTATTCAAAACATATGAAATAATATAATTTGTTGAAGACCATAATACAACATTTTAAATGAATCGTCTAGAATAACAAGCAGATAACAGTTCAATGTGTAAACCTTGTGCCATGTTATTATTTCTAGCCTTAACAATATTGTGTCAGTATTAATGGCTTTAATGATTATAGATCAACGCGATCATTTCTGATTGAAGATTCCGTTATCTTGTCCATGATGATTTAGGTTTAAAAAAATGGTTTTACTCTGAGTTCGACTTCATGAAACTATAAATGAAATTTGCACGTATATGATGTTAAATCTCGCCTCTTTGAAAAGGTGATGACATAATGGACAAATGATAAACTGAGACAGTAACAACTCGTTCATAAATATACACCAAGTGAAAGAAAACCTTGAACACAATATTAAAACAATATTTTCGAAAAGATATAACTTTATCTGAAAATTATTAATCATTACATGTGATATTCTCATCTCAATGAAATCATGCGAAAGAGTTTTGATCTATTGTTAATAAACAGCTT
>CM017565.1:44709558-44887058 GCA_007844125.1 Sinonovacula constricta | reverse complement strand
TCGTTGTTTTCAACATTTTAAACGAGATCGGAATCTATAAATGACACGAAACAAAATGTTGTAAGTAACGAGAGATTTAAAAAGCGTAACGACATTTTTATCAGGTTGTGTATATAAATGCACACATACGCATGTCTGTGTTTGTGTGCGTATTTGTATGTGTGTGCGTATGCGTGTGTGTAAGGACGTGAGTGCGTGTGTACGAGCGCGCGTTATGTGGACTTGCGCGTTGGATGTGTTTGTGTGCTGGTGTTTGTAGATGTTTACGTGCGGGTGTGCGCCTGTGCGGGTGTGCTGGTGTGTGTGTGTGTGTGTGTGTGCGCCTATGATGGTGTGCTTGTGTGTGTGTGTGTGTGTGTGCGCCTGTGAGGGTGTGCTTGTGTGTGTATGTGTTCGTGCGTGTGTGTGTGTGTGTGTTTGTGCGTGTGTGTGTGTGCGTGCGCGTGTGTGTGTGTGTGCGCCTGTGCGGGTGTGCTGGTGTGTGTGCGCCTGTGAGGGTGTGTGTGTGTGTGTGTGCGTGCGTGCGTGCGTGCGTGTGTGCGTGCGTGCGTGCGTGTGTGTGTGTGTGTGTGTGTGTGTGTGGACGTACATGTGCGTTTTGGCAAACAGAAACCCATTACTAACAAGGATGTTTGTAAGTAAACATGAAATAAGGATGTTATATCTATTAAGTATTGCCACAGTAGTTACAATATGCTATCAAAAACGCAACTGTTCACTGGATCAAAAACATTCTTGACTCACAAACATCTCCCTTGTTACCTCCCCTGCGTGATGCCATTGGACTCCTGCCTAAAAATGTTTCCCGCAGTTTGTTTCCCATAACCAAACTACATGTATTTTGATATTTTCATGCATTTCAAGGATAAAAATATTTTCGCTGGAATTTACTCAAAACATTTTGTTTATCTCAGACCGCAAAATTGTGCATCGAGTTCCACAGATTTTTGAAAAAAAACTTTTATCATTTATCGTCCAAGTCTTAACAGATACAGAAAGATATGGCACGTTATCTTTTTTTACTAACTCTTGTGCTGTTTTTATTCCTCTAGATTATACAACTTGAATGTTTTTGGAAGGGATGTGAGGCCGGTTAACACAGAAATAAAATTGTTTAAATGTTTTAGCATATGCAAATAGAGTAGCATCTAATGGAAATTTATATTTTGCTTTTAAAATAAGCACATGTTGATACCAAAAATAAATGGTTTAAAAACTTTTTAAAGAAGACGAAGCCGGTGGTTACATAATTTAGTAGATATGTTTGGAGCATACTTAAGGCAGTATCGAATAAATTTTAACTGTTATACAATTAAAGTTGTTTTTTTTTGTAACGTCTTTGACATTTTTTATTCAAATTAATCGGTTTGCTTTTCATTGCTTTAAGAAATCTCTCAGGAAATGCGAGGTTAGAGCTCCAAAAAACCCGGTTTAAGCACCCCAATCGGCCATTTTTGCCGACTGACCGTTCCAAGGCGGTAACTCTTGGGTTTGCTCTTTTTGTTAAAGGACTCATCACAGATGTGTTCTTGTTTTACATTTGGCTTGCATGTGAATACCTTTGTTCTGTGCCTTTTCATGGTTTGGTATATGCTGCAATTCTCGTAGGACTTTGTCATATATTCTAATTTACACTTTCTTTCAAAAACGTCTAACATCATTTAGCTTTACCACATATTTTCTTAAATCTATTCTACAGTTTAGCTCTAACCAACTAATTTCAAAAGGAAACCCCCTAAACTGTCGATAAAATACCATCAAAGAAATTAATAAATCACAAAAAAATACCAGGTCCTATTCGTTTAAACATCCTTACAATCCAGCGATTTATATAAAGTGTAGCAAATTCAAAGTAAATGTTTACCTTGTTGGAAATAAACTTAAAATTAATCATCCTTCGCAAAGTGATGTATACGAATAATAAACCAACTTCAGTGAAAGAAACTAAAATGAAAAAAAAAAACCTACAACACATGACGTTGCATTATCAAAATTTACACCTGGCTTAATTGCTCATGAGTTGCCCTAATTGAAAAAGAGATAAAGCAATTCATCTCGGAATGTTATTAAAACGTGGTGAACATCTTTTGAAATTGATGACCTTTCAATTTATAAAAGGGGCGATGCACAGTTGCTGTTGAATTGTGAACTAGTATCATCGGTTTTTTTTAAAGTGGTATTCTTTTCTCGTGTTTTATTTGGTTTCGAATTGTGTTTGCATAAAGGTTATGGAACGTTTGGAGAAAAGTGGATTAATATGTGTATAATTTATTAAATATTGACATATACAATGAAACAAATTTCATTTTGACTACATTTTGTTTCTTAGTTCACGAATAATGAGTTCATTTAGAATTTTCTTTTTGTGGATGAGTTTACTTAGACTGTATTCAAAGATTTTTTTAAACAAATGAAGAAAAAATATATTATACAAAATGGATTAGATTTCTGGAATGTTGTTTGCTTGTAAGGGTTGTAAACGGGGACTAATGGTTGTTTATAACTGAATTCAATATTGATGACAATTTTTGATACAGGTGGATAGGTTTTATTATCTACCTGTGTCACAATGTTGTAATACTTGCAATCATTCGTTTCTCAATTGAAAATAGAAACTGATTTGACAGACGACTGTCGCTTCATATATTTAATGGTTTTACAAATAACCACTTGCTTGATGAAAACACCTCTACATGTATGTTTTAGATAATGGGATAGATGGTGTTTCCAGCATTTTAAAGATTAAATTGTGTTTCCACCATGTAAAGGAATAAATTGTGTTTCCAGCATTTTAAAGATCAAATTGTGTTTCCACCATGTAAAGGTATAAATCGTGTTTCCAGCATTTTAAAGATTAAGTTGTGTTTCCACCATGTAAAGGGATAAATTGTGTTTCCACTATGTAAAGGGATAAATTATGTTTCCACCATGTAAAGGGATAGATGGTGTTTCCACCATTTTAAAGATTAAATTGTGTTTCCACCATGTAAAGGTATAAATGGTGTTTCCAGCATTTTAAAGATTAAATTGTGTTTACATCATGTAAAGGGATAAATTGTGTTTCCAGCATTTTAAAGATTAAATTGTGTTTCCACCATGTAAAGGGATAAATTGTGTTTCCAGCATTTTAAAGATTAAATTGTGTTTCCACCATGTAAAGGGATAAATTGTGTTTCCAGCATTTTAAAGATTAAATTGTGTTTCCGCCATGTAAAGGGATAAATTGTGTTCCCAGCATTTTAAAGATTAAATTGTGTTTCCACAATGTAAAGGGATAAATTGTGTTTCCAGCATTTTAAAGATTAAATTGTGTTTCCACCATGTAAAGGGATAAATTATGTTTCCAGCATTTTAAAGATTAAATTGTGTTTCCACCATGTAAAGGGATAAATTATGTTCCCAGCATTTTAAAGATTAAATTGTGTTTCCACAATGTAAAGGGATAAATTGTGTTTCCAGCATTTTAAAGATTAAATGGTGTTTCCATGATGTAAAGGGTTTAATGGTGTTTCCAGCATTTTAAGGTTTATGTGTTGTTTCCAGCATTTTAAAGATTAAATGGTGTTTCCATGATGTAAAGGGTTTAATGGTGTTTCGAGCATTTTGAGGTTTATGTGTTGTTTCCAGCATTTTAAAGATTAAATGGTGTTTCCATGATGTAAAGGGTTTAATGGTGTTTCCAGCATTTTGAGGTTTATGTGTTGTTTCCAGCATTTTAAAGATTAAATTGTGTTTCCATGATGTAAAGGGTTTAATGGTGTTTCGAGCATTTTGAGGTTTATGTGTTGTTTCCAGCATTTTAAAGATTAAATGGTGTTTCCATGATGTAAAGGGTTTAATGGTGTTTCCAGCATTTTGAGGTTTATGTGTTGTTTCCAGCATTTTAAAGATTAAATGGTGTTTCCATGATGTAAAGGGATACTATTAAAGTGACTATATTTAATATATTTAAGCATTTAGTAGGAATGCGGGATAAATAAAGAAATGGTTATACTGTAGCTTATACCGAAAACGATTTCATTATAAACAAGGAAACCTGGGATTTATTGCACCGACACAGCGTATCACATCATTGGGATTGGACACAACGATAGATTTCGAGTGGATTGAAATTTGCGACATGATGAATACGTTGTGTATCCGAAAGCTACAATGATGGGAGTGTGCAACATTTGCTCCTCATTTTGCTCGCGAGCTCTGCGATGGTCATTAAATCTCAAAGCAACTTTATGCTTCAGCAAAACTCCTTATCGTTATTTGACTGATCTATTTTTTTTCAGTTGTCGATGCATTCTTCATATTCAGCACAAGCGGATTTACAAGCATTTATTTCATGCTATACAAAAGTTATAATGAGGACAAAGTTTACGAATAACTTAAAGTTTTTGTTTTGCGTATCTTGTAAGATTATGCAAATGCATGTTTACTTGAGCATGTTTACGTGCATGTTTACGTACTCATGAACGCGTGCACGGGCATTTACAATGTTTATTATCATATTTTCTTTCATCTGTTTGGCAACGACGTCAACGAGCAACTATTTAGCATTAAATCATTTGCTTATAAGCGCTGCTCTGGAGCGCAGTGCCTTGTGTGGAATTATTTTGTTTATGGGTACCATAAGACAACAGGCAATAACAAGAAATCGCAGCTGTTCGGAGAAATCTTTTGAAAAGAAAAGAACCGAGTGTCCGATGTTAACAGTATAGCTTGAATGGGAAATTATTATATATAATAACATCCTGCAAGATAATAATGCCTTTTTCTATGAAATATTGCCACAGCAATTGCATTTAATTTTTTTTAATGAAATTGTTTATTCGTACACAGGGATACATCCGGGGGGGGGGGGGGGGGGGGGGGGGAAGAATCTGGGTAAAAGAGTAGAGCTGTATAAACACATACATTTAAGCTTTAAAAATGCTAGCTTTTAATGTAAATTTTGTCTGTTGACTGCTTAGGTCGGAGTTAGGGTCCTTTGTTGAGTGTGTGTCTATACTCCATATATAGCATTTACGCGATAAAGTTAAATGGGTCTTGCTTCATACCCGCCCCCCCCCCCACCACCACCACCACCACCCCCGCCCCCAAAAAATTAATTAATCAATTAAAAGATAAAAATAAAAATAATAATTTCTGGATCCGCCCCGGTTTGTACGATAACAGTTTGGACTCACAGACGTTTTCCTTTTACTTAAACAAAATGACGTCATTTGGACCCCAGCCAAAATGTCGTAACTCACAATTTGTTCCCATTACCAAACTGACAGTTATGTTTATGCTTTACAAAGATTCGCTGCCGCTGGAAATCGACTGAAAAATATTTTATTTATCTGAGCGTGCAGAAATATGCCTCGAGTTCCATAAATTATCTGGAAATGTCTGTAATCTCTAATATTTTATGTCTTTATTATTATATCGGATGGAAGATATGACGCCTCACAATTTCACTTGCAGTTTCCTATATTTTCTTTTCAGAATACATTGCTTAGAGAGTCAACACAAATAAAAGTGTATAAAATGTGTATTTTTTCCAAATAAAGTATAATTATGGAAATTGGTATTTTACTATTAGAATGATTATATTTTAAAGGTTGTATCCGAAAGTTTAGACCATTTTTTCACTCTCATGCAACCAAATATATAAATGGGACCTGAAAAAACCCCGCGAAATTCAGTTTATTGATGCCTTGCATGCATGTATATATATCTTTATTTCCTCCTTTAACAGAAGATTGCATTACAATACATAATATATATAAACATATACAAATAGAATTACAACATGAGCTACTATAAATCAAACACATGTCGCATCTATGATGAGGAATAGGCGTACAAAAACATCAACAACAAGAGAATGAATAGCACGTGAACACTGGAAAGGATTAAAACACAACATTCATGCGCACATAGACACTCACAGATACAAGCAGACACGCACACGCGCGTCACACACACGCGCCTATTTGCGCGTGCACCCGCACGCACACGCATACACATGCACAAGACACGCCCACATGTGTGTCAGAAAGAAAAAAAAAGACGGAAAAAAAGAATACATGTAATTGAAAAGAACCAGTACAGTTATTTTACGTTTGTAGCTTTCACTTACTTAGAGCTTGTAGAAACAAGAACTAAAAGTAAAGTATTCATTAGTAAAATAAACTTAACAAATGACATTTTATGCACTTACGCTTATATGCTCAAACTTGCTCAAAGGTTATCTTTTGTCATTTCAAATAGGTATTTCCTATCCGAGCCACGCTGCACAGTTAGCTATTTTTAAACTAAGAAACCCACGTGGCCACTTACTTTTTATATCATGTTACATGATCATCCGGGTAATCAGCTTTGGCGTCTATTTCTATTTTTAGCTGAAATCCCGATTGTGCTTATTAATAAATTTGGAAACAATTGACATTTAGTGCGACATATTTCACGATTTGCACTGTCTAACAATTTCAGAAATGTTAAAGCACTTTTTACTTAAATTAAAGTACAGGCTTATGCAGCAATTATGCACAAATTACCCAGAAAATCGGTACTTTGGTGTTACATGTATAAGGTATCGGCAAACTGTCGGATACCAAAGTAATGCCAAAAATAAATATTGAAAAAAAAAACACAAAAAAAACAACACAAAAAACCCGTTTAAAGTGTGTTGCATGATTCAATACGTTGGGAATCATACATAGGTAGCAACGAATGTTTATAAGAGTCTTGTGTTTTTAATATTATTTTGGCAAAATATTTGGAGAATGTTTTTTTTTTTCTTTCTAGAAGCGTTTCCAAAACATTGTTTGATTTTGTCGTATTTTTATCAACCTCGTTCATGGTTGTAGTTCAATTGAACAAATTTAAATTTCACCCCCACCCCCCTCCCACGCCCAAATGTTGATAAAATACATTCAAAGCATAAATACAGATCAACACTATGAACTTAAATTTCTCTACACTTTGGGTTTAGGATAAAACGTAGACAGGCTAAAGAACATGTTTACCTTGTAGAGAACATACTTAAAATTAATCAGCCTCGTAAAATGTTGTACATGATTTGTAAAACATGTTCAGTGACAAATAAAAAACAAACTAAAATGTTAGAATTCGTGACGATGCATTATCAATGGTTTACATCTGGCGAAATATTTCAATGAGATGCTCCCATTGGAAAAAAAAGATAAAGCTGTTTATCTTGATAGTGTATTTAAAACATGGTGAACATCTTTTGAAATTGAATGACTTTTCAGTGTATGCAATGGGCGATGCACCGTATCGATTAACTTGTTGAATAATGTCATGGGGATTATTGATTGTGGTTCTCTTTTATGATTTTTTTCTTTGGTTTTAATTTTTGCATGTAAGTTATGGAACGATGAAAGAAACGTGGATTAACAAGTGTACGATTTATTATTGACATTAATCTTGAAATAAATTTCATATAAACAACATTTGTAATTAAGTTTATTAATTTTTTTTTTTTACTTTATGCTTGTAGTGTATATATACTGTATTCAAAATTGTGCATACAATTTAAGGGCGTAATATAATCAAGATGGATAACATATCTGTATAGTTGTTTTATTGTTTCTTGTTATAATCGGCGACTTATTTGAATTCTTTGTGACAGAGTTAAATACGGGACAGACATGTTTGAAAGTGTTAAATAAATAAGTGAATAGGGTTTTTTTATGAAATATATACGGCACAGTTTGTAAAACTGTTTTGCGTGGTCGTTTGAAAATAGAAATTACCACGTCATATATACTACGGACTAAAATACCGGTAAACATATTTGAAAGTGTTAAATAAACGCATGATGTGTTTTTTATGACACATATACGACATAGTTTGTAAAACGGTATTGGGTTGGATGGATGGATGGACTGATGAATGAATGAATGAATGAAAGAATGAATGAATACATATAAGTATTATATTAATATTATATTTTATTAAGAAAAAATATTATAGTTAATGGTTAATGCAATTAGAATTAAAGAACAAAATTGTTATAAAGGTGTTCTTCTTGTGGTCGATGAATAACAACTGGCTCTAATTAATAATACATAAAGTACCTCATGAGGGGTGTATTGTCTACATATTTACTAAGCACACATGATGTTACAGGAAGACAAAGAAGGAGAGTTTTCTTAGTCGATTAATATACAAACAATAGATAGTTTCCATGTGATGCCATCGACACTGATAAGACAGTTTTAGGCAGCCATCTTCGTGGGCAGAAGCCAATGCAGGCAGAAATCGGGAAATATGTGCTGTATTAAACTCGCTACTGTGTTTTTATTTTTCAGTCTATTTTACTGAATTTTATATCAAATTTAACAGCTTTTATAAAGCATTATAAATATCAAAACTATATTTTGATAGTTAAAAAGGTTAAAGAAATACAACCGAAAATGATACACTGTTCATTTTGTTTTAAGTATGAGCCAATAGTTTTATTTATTTCTGTGTATTATTTCTGTGTGCATTTATCAATTGTAAAAATATTGTATTCTAAAAATATGAATTTCCAGAGCTTTTCAATGGTGTATAGCTTTTAATTTTCGGACCACAAATGAAGAAATTACAAGTAAATAAAATTTACCCTTCTATACAATGCATACGAAAATCCCTTGAAGTTACCAACAAAGATGGCTGCCAAGATAAGGGATTTTCACTGATGTGGAAACTATCTTTATTACAAATAAAAAAAGTAGAGACACATATTTATTATATACTTCCGACTCATAGCAGTGATAAATAAACAGAATGGATAAAATGGAGTGTTGCTTATGAAAATGATGTGATTGCATGTTCGACCATCTTATCATTACTGTTGTTTGTTTTGTTGTAATACATTGCTGACAGTGACATGAAATGATGAAATCATTTATCCAAACGTATACAATCTGATACAACTAATAGGACACAGCTATCTCTGCCAGTGGTGGAAATTACCATTTACCGTTAGAAAGTATGTTAATTTAGTTTAATTGACACTTTAGACGCAATTAGTCGTGGTTCATAAAACTTGTCAACCACATTCACGCTTAATCATGATACCATTATGCAGTTGAAAGCTTTACGTCACGAACAAATGTTAGATGTGATTTACGGCTCGAAGTCAGGCAGCATTATTGTTTATTGTAGACAGGGAAGACGGGGCGGGCGAGGGTAATTAATTGGTGCGTTAATTTGACAATGGTTTATCTGCATTTGTATTTACCTTGGATATTCTGTCCACAAAATACGTTACATTAAGAGGCATTACAATAAACATAGAGATATATTGCAAATGTGTTATGAACATTTGCTATAGTAATTGTTGATCTAATCTGTGAATATAATACAAAGAAAAAGGAAATATATAATTACCAATACAATAAAAATACATGTGAATAAAGCAGAAATTTCAACACTATAAAACAACTAGTTGAACATTAATTATTCACAATTTAAACATTGATTGCATTCTTCTGAAGTTTTAAAGAGTTAAATGTGTCAATTGCTGGTTTATTATTAACAGATCTAATTTCACTAACATTAACTAAATTTTATCAAATTCTATATTTACTATAAAGCGGTTTCATATATTGTATTCTTTGTAAATCATACAAAAGGCATAACAGGAGACAATGATACGTCTCTTCAAGTACAATACAAGTTTAATATTTTCAAGGTGATATTTATATCCAAATATAGAGAAATTCCTCTATGTGTTTGTTTTAGGTGATGAATTTAAGTTCTCCAACCAGTCTTGTAAATAGCAATAATGAACTCATTGTTTAAAATATCTGTATGTCTGTCTTTTACAATGCCTGTCTGTGTGTGTGTCTGTCTGTCTATCCGTCCGTCAGTCCGACCGTCTGGCTGTGTGTCTCTGTGTTTAACTCTGTGAGCGTTGTTTTTGTCTGTCTGTCTGTCCGTCCGTCCGTACGCCTATCTGTCTGTACGTCTGCCAGTTCATCTGTCACTCAGTATGTCTGTCAGTATGTATATGTGTATATATGTCCGTTTGTGTGTCTTTCTATATGTCTTTCTGTCTGTCTGTCTGTCTGTCTGTCTGTCTGTCTGTCTGTCTGTCTGTCTGGCTGGCTGTCTGTCTGGCTGGCTGTCTGTCTGTATCTATTGTTCTTTTTAACTGTTTTTCGTTTTGTGTGTCTGCCTGTGTGTTTGTGTGTCTGTGTCTGTCTGTCTGTCTGTCTGCTTGTCTGTCTGGTCGGTCAGTCGGCATGATGAAAGCCAGTCCATATAAACATGTTCAATGTAATCAGCCTCACATAATGGTCTGTGATTTTCTTCCCTGTTCTGGCTTCGTTTGCATTTATATTTCCTTGTTGAACACGAGAACAAAATTTTATTTCCTTTAAAACATTTGTCATTAATTAACAATTTGTAGATACAATTATTTCTTTATTTTGACGACGCCCCATCGTATGCCATGATTGCATGCATTTACTTTCAAAACAGGAAATAGTATAGTTAATGATTCTGATCATATAGCTTTTGTCAGTCGATGTGTCCACATCTAGTTATGTGTAATTTTGTTACGCGATATCCTATATATTGACTTGAATTTAAATGCTAGCAACACACTTAACTTAAGTGTATTCAGTGTAGACATATAAATTTTACTTAAGAGGCATGCGTGTAATCTTTTGTTAAATGAGGTACGAGGAAAGAATATATCTCACTACCTAACGCGACGAAATATGCGTCTCCGACAGGTACATATCATTTAATATATGTAGGAGACATATGCGAGTGTTTTTTGTTTTTGTTTGTTTGTTGTTGATTTGTTGTTTTTTATTGTGTTGTTGATTCTTTGTTTTGTTTTTGTGGGGTTTGTTTGTTGTTGTTGTTTTGTTGTTGTTTTTTTGTGGTGGGGGGGGGGGGGGGGGGGGGGGGGGGTAGGGTTACACAGTATTTTCTTTTTCAATTAATCTGGTATGGTCCTAGAGAGGGCGGGTCGTGCGCTGGGTCTGTCCCGATCTGCCTCTGATATATTGATACTAGTTTGGCTATTTATATAATTTTCTGGTATGCATCCATTTTCTTTTTTCAGTTTGTGTTCTTCGTGCCTATACATTGGAAGTCTTTCGATGCCCATTACCTAGTCTTAAAGGAAGACGAGAACTAATGCCATTAGGGTATGTTCCTTTCATCTTTGGTAACCCTAAACCAGTCGGCATTGTTGCACACTTTTTGTTTATTTATTTTGTTTTATTTTGTTGTTGTTTTTATTCGGGCTTGTGTGTTTTTTCCTTCGTTTTGTCAAAACTAAGTTTAAAAGAGATTCTTTGTTAAGAAATTTTATATGTAACAGCAACATGTTCGATCAATGTCTTCTATGTCAAAATTAAAACAAGTCCAGTTTTAAGTGTACGGTAAAATCCGATAGTGTTGATTTAAAAGTGGTACTGAGAGTTTGCCAATCTCAAATAATTGTAACAATAACTTTCCATTGTTTTGGGGAATTTCGCCATAATTTTAAGGTAATACGAATTTTAACACTACTTCTCTTTTGTTTAACAGTACAAGTCAGGGGAAAACACTCTAAATGTACATCCTTTCCCAGTCTATAAATAAGCATGATGTGGATTTCTGCTCATAAAATATATCGACGTCACAGCGAATTACCCGGATGATGATATATCAAAATCTCAAAAGTCAGTGGGGGCGTGGTTTTCTTAGTTTAAAAATAGCTACATGTAACTCTGCAGCGCGGCTGAGATAGGAAATACCTATCTGTAATGTTGTGTTATGCTCCACTTTACACATAGATATCAATAAACAGTATTTTTGGGGTCTTTTCAGGTAACAACAATTTATTTGATTGATGAGGAAAAAAAAACAGGACAAAAAGCAGCTGAAACTTTTGGCTACCACCTTTACTAATCGCACTAGTATAATCATGTGTTATATTTGGCAAAATGCTTGTCATTTTGATTACATAAATTATCTATAAAATCGCTACAGTAAGTACAAGTCAGCTCATATAAAGATATTCGTGTTTAGTTACACACGAACATTTACGTTCTAAATTCTATTAAAATTGCATTGACTTTTACTCCAAACTCAAATCCTATCTTTTCCTTAATTTCCATGATAAATAAAAGACATAACTCGAAAACGGTCATAAACCATCACCCTAAAACATACAACAACAGAATTTACTTTATTTGCAAAAAAGACTTTATCGGCCTTAATCAAATTTCGAAGCTTCCCATAATAACACTTTTCGCTAACAACCTGACTTACCTTGATCCCATCGGGAAAGATGACACCCTTATCGTGTTACCTTCAGTTCACTTCAACAACCAATACATGATGTAACATTTTCGCTAACAACCTGACTTACCTTGATCCCATCGGGAAAGATGACACCCCTAATCGTGTTACATTCAATTTAACAACCAATACATAATGTATCGGTGTGCTGTAAAACCCAAATAAACATAATGTAACATTTTTGCTAACATACTATAAAATACATGCGAGGATTAAACTTATCATCACTAGAGATTTTACACCAAACAGTGTAGGTTCTGATCAACAGGATATGCTTATAAATATTGATCTTCTCCGTTTGCCTAAGTTTAAATCAATTTCTGTTTAGCAGGTTAAGAAATATAATTATTGTTAAAGGTCGTTAGAAAAGTTGTATCTAATATTTTATACAAACACTCCAGCTTGAACGTTGGCTTACTAAGTTTAGATTCAACATTTAATACCCCCTGCATTATCCGAGTGAATAAATAATAGACATTTACGCAATGTATTACAGCGTGTTTGAAGAATTCAAATTACCGTATTTGTCCACTTACGCGGCGCATTACAATAACGAGTGTTTACATTTCTATGTCAATGCCGTAACCGACAATTATACACCTCTTGGATATTTTCAAGTATATACTTAAGTGGTTTAACTTTATTGTGTACCAACATGACAAGGTACAATTAAAACGTAATGTACAAAAATTAAACTCTTGTCGGTATGCTTTATCATTATCTAAATGACTTAGTGATATATTTCCTTCTCTACATTCTACAAAAAAAAAAAATAATAAAACAAATTAGCCACATGTTCGCAAGAATGCTGACATTCACAGTTTAGTGCGAGTCACTTTTTAAAAGCCGAAAGAAAAGTTTTAAATAAGAAAGAACTTTTATTTTGAAATGTGAATTTTAAAAAGAGGATAACTCATGAACACATCTATTTTAGTTTATTTTTAACTTTTTTTTAATATACTTTAACAATGATTTCTATTTCTAGATAGGTTTGATTATTCTCAACCAGTCAAAACAAATTTATATTTTCAATTTTTATTGTTTTGATTGCAGTATCGTCAGACCGTGCAATATTAATGACGTCACATGACCCTGTTCCAAATGGCATAACACGTGCGCACGTAGAGAGAGTCGACAAAATGAGGGAGTACAGGCGCCCGACCTTATGCGTCATTGACGAAAATGGCGCGGAGGTCGCAAGCGGGATTTGTGCAGACGACAGTGATGACATCAAGATCTCGTTCGATAATCTCGCGATACGAGACTTAAATTCAAATCTGACTAAATTCAATGGAAGTGATGTGCTAACTATACCCGAACCAGAAAAGGATTCAGACCTAGACTTTAGCAAGTTAAAAGCAACAACAACTCGGCTCAATTTGACCACAAGGAGACCGAGTACAGTTGCTTGGCAACAACAATATTTAAATAAATCAACCATTCATATAAAACCAAACTTTGACATTGATAAAAATGCAGATAAAGAGGATGACTGTTTTACAGAGGAGAGGAAAAACAGAATAAATGAGGCCCTTGCATGGCTTCGACAGGAATTGGTAAGATTATAGGAAAAGGGTTCAGAACGAGGCGTACCTAAGCGCAAGGGACAATTTTCGGCCGAACGTATGAAGCGTAAATGTGAAGTTATATCAGCATTATAATGTGGCTATTGTTTGTTTGTTTAGTGGGTTTATCATCCCACCAACAGTATTTAAGTAATCTGGAGACGGTGCCCACTTGAAGCCGATATAGTGCTGCCTTCACTATGTGCCGTGAACACCTGGCATTATACCCACACCCGGTCACATTTTCCTGACACCGCGCCGATCAATCGTGGAACTACCCTTATCATTGCTTGAGCGTTAGCAAGGGAGCTATACCACAACGATTTTTAACGAGTTTGCTTTGCCGCCACTCGGGATCGAACCCGGGGCTTCCCGTACCTGGAGCCGACGTTCTATCGATTGCGCTTCCAGATGTACTATTTTTTGTTTTTATGTTTTAAGATTGTTAATCAACTGATAAATTGAATACCAATTTCGCGTCAGTTCGGCAGATAACGATAAAGGACTGAAGCAATATATTAACAAACATTCATCAAGGTTAGCTTCTACATTTCCTAATGTCACGTGTATAATAATAATAATAATAATAATAATAATAATAATAATAATAATAATAATAATGACGACGACGATGATGATGATGATGATGATGATCGACGACTACGACGACTACGATGATGATGATGATGATGATGATGATGATGATGATGATGATGATAAAAATAGACCACTAATACAAATCAGTTATACGCTTCGTCTAGTCTTGTCTTGAGATATGATTCGTTTCGGCTGGCATTCATGGAAGTATATCATGACAATGACTGCATAATTGAAGCATTTCTCGCTGTGAGTATTTGCACAGATAGCATTGATTGTATACAGCATATAGTGTGCAGATCTTGTTAATTGAATCATTGCGAACCATCGCGCCAAGTTTGTGTTTACTTTTCCTCAGACAAAGAGTTTAGACACGCAAATGTCAGTAGAGTTTATATAAACATCTGTCAAGATTGGATGTGCATAACAACGAATGAGTGGCAATGATGATGGCAAAATGGTTTCAGAAGTGTCTTTCAAATGATTTTTTTGTTAAGTCCTCTGCTTGTAATTCTGTTACAACGTTTACAGAACAGAATAGAACAGAGCATATGTTTATTTTAAGACTTAAGCATAAGCGCCCATCGTCACATAATCAGAATATAAACAATGCGTGCAGACCTGATTATGATATCTGTAAACAGTATAGTAAATCCAAATAAATATGAATAAGAATGACAAACACATGGTAATCAAATATATTGACACTTATGTTGAATAAAACGTTGTATATTTTTTTTAATACTTTCTAACAGTATTTTAATTATTAATAGAACTTCTATATTTAAATGCGTGTTTACAGTAAAAAAGTTGGCCGTTTTAATAATAATGTGTGTTTGGTTTGTTACAAAAATATGAACAAATGATGAATTTAATCTTATTTCTGAATAATAATGACAACTAAAGTACCTCGTTAGGTAACATATAAGGACAACTAAAGTACCTCGTTAGGTAACATTAAATAGTGAGTTAATGCAACTGCGCAATCGGCTGCATTGCTGATATGGAAATTGTCTCCCTTGTTAGCTCATATCCGAGGTTTTCAAAACAGTTGGTAGGTCCTTTTAGTTGGAATACTTGGACTTCATCATCTGTTCTTTTGTAGATACTGCTGTTGCAAACAGTGAAAATTCTTACTTTTGCATAAATATAAGCTTAAAATTCCTTTAAATACTTAGAGATATGTTATTTAAAAAAAAGAAATGGACGTGTGTGTTGACCTTTGTAGCACAAGAAAGGCAGAAAAGTCAACATACACTCCACAGACCACAAGCATAAAAACCGGGTAAAACAAATGAAAGGACCTACTTGCATTTAAAGATTATTCAGGGGAAACAATTCATCAATGTCTGGCATTATGGTAACATTTTAAGTGTGACGTGATAAATTTCTAGATTATTTAGTGGACCTGGAAATTCATTTCGTTTTTCTAACTTTTTGTATTCCTGTCATTTGCAAACAAATATTACAATAAAAGCCCTACAAAACAATCGGCAGGATGTCCGTTAAATGATGAACATAAAAATAACGATAAAGTAATACTAAAATAACTACTTTATCCTTATACTGTACTGTGATATTTCTTACCAACAGAAATGAAATGAATAAATAAAATAATGTTAAAATGAAAATGAAACATAGATTTTATGCCATTTGACTTAAAAGATTTTCGAAAATGTTGTGATATAATATGTTATGATAAAACTAATCAAACAAGTAGCAATTTGCCGAAAACTTCTTTCTTAAGTTGTAATACATTTCTTTCTGCAGCAAGAAATGCGAAGCCAGGACGAGAGTCTAGCTCGGACGTTGTTAAGCATCCGACACGATATACAGCAACTGAAACTACAGCGCACGTGCAAGGAACATCGAGAGATGTTGGACGACGTTGCTATGGATATTGAGGAGGAGTCACAGATGAGTGACATTTGTGACACGCCCATTTTGGACTCTGTTAATGACTCGCCTCTTAAACATCTGGGAGTTACCCGGATGAATCTAAGTGCTAGACGATTCTCAACGTGCTGATTGGTTTATCGAGTTCCCGTGACTTTATTTGGTTCAGGCTGATTGGTTACAAGTTAAAAGACAACTAGGTTGCACACTTGTTTAAAACAGTGCTATACGATTGGTTCAAAATTTAGTCGTCGCTGATTTGTTTAAAAAGTTAAATGTTGCTGATTCTCTAAAATGTTCGATTCTGGAGGAAACTATCAGCGGAAAGTATTATTATGATATTGTTTATGTTACATGATAGTCGCTGTTGTAATCTTGCTCAAATTCCAACAGAAATGATTCTGTTCAACGAATCCAGTGCCCATTAAGAATAATAACTGTTGCAAATACTTACAATTTATATCATATACATGTGTGGCTCTTGATAGCCGTGAAACTTTCTCTTATGATTTATTAGGCAATAAAATGAATAATTGTAATTGAGTTTAAGATTTGTGCACTGCGGTAGAGTGTTAAGTACGAAGACACCCTTCCGGGCCGCGTTCGTCGTGTTTTCGGCCAACGACTGTGTATATTGGTCCTTATGTCGGATTACCAAAGACTAAAGCATCTGCATATGGTTGAATAAACATATACCGTGTTCAGTGTCGATTTAGAAACAAGTAAACATGTTTGTGTCATATATTTGAACGACGAAAATGTGTCATTCTAGCGACAAAACTGCTATTTTTAAAACGGGTAAAATATTGTTTTTGACAAACAATAGATTGGCTTATTAAGCCGGATTGCGTGTTGTGTTTTAAACGGAGATTCGAACAAAGGCGGCTGTAACACAGTAACATTGATCGCCGAGAAGTGCTCATTGAGTAGGTGCGGAGCTCAAATGCAGAGGACAAAAGTCATCTCTAGTTCTCGTCATTTTCTTCAAATCTTGTTTAACAATCGCATATTGCACCGTTAAATTTTAACTTACTCGGCAAATATGTAAGTAATAAGAATACATGTAATATAAGAACCCATCACGTTTGTTATTGTCGATTTGTCATTGCTTCGAACATGTAAGATAGAGTTGTCTTCCATAAAGACAATAGCTCTCAGTTATTACAATCGGAACTCCTCGGGTAATTCCGTCTTCGGGACAATCATCCCACTGATGTATCTGGTGCAATGATACGTACTGAAATCACGATCGTTTTGTTCGCCGGAAGTCGGAAGAAAATGCTTAAAATGTAGTTTGCACAAAACATAAACAGTGGCGTCGTTTGACAGCTGTGTCTTTGCTTCGCTGGGTAAATTAAACTTAGATGATTTAAATTTGAAGCAGCCACAAAGTGAAGTTTTACAGGCGTTGTACTATAGCGAGCTGTCAACCGAGCTGCCATCTTTGTTTTGACGTCTGTCAGAAAAGAAGTCCCATTTAGGGAAATGGCCGAGGTGATCCGACTACCTACATACATCCGAGAGATGATTCGTTAATTATCCGAGGTGTTCCGATTATCAGGGGATGAAGTATTACAACACTGTGATGCTAGTGTTTCGAATGTCAACCAGATATTATTGCAAACACAGAATGCAAGTTTTCTAGATTTTCAAAGTAAAAGTGTTTGTTATCATTCTTATGGGTAGGTTATAGAAGAAATGACAATAATGTATTTTTAATTGCTTCTGAAATATTTTTTTATTAATTCCCCAATGTATGTTAAATGTACCGTCTGGATTGTTGTAAACTGTTCATAAGGTGGATAAAGTCATACTATTTGTACAGGAACTACACACCACCAAAACACCTAAATGTAAGGGAGTTAACCCATTATAATTTGAACGGTTGGAGTTACGCCCCCGTCGATATTACAAAAGGAGGAAATATTACGCAAGTTGGACACATATTCACAACGAACCGCTTTCACTGTGGTCATGAACGTGTTCTTTGGCTCGAGCTTCCTTATTGATGTTTTATCTTTTGTATATCAAGTAATGAAAACAATTTTTTGCTTGAAACATGAGTAAGATGATGAGGCGGGATATACATTAAAGGTGGTAGCCGACCGTTTGGCAATATTAAATACATATAACAATATCTAACCACTGCTTTAGGGGCTTTGGGCTTTATTTCTGCATTACGTCATACTTTAGTCTTAATATAGACGACTTTGAAGACTAACAAGACTAAAGTAACAATCAAGAAAAAAAACCCTTTAAATGTTCATTGTTTCTAACTCTATAAAAAGCGCGATAGCGGTCACCGCTAAAAATAGATATCGACACCAGAACGGATTACCCGGATGACAATATAATGTGATTCAAAAACTTAAGTGGTCGCGTTTTTTTTTTTCTTAGTTTAAAAAAGCTATCGCTGCAGCGTGGCTCAGTTAGGAAATACCTGTTTGCCATGCCAGGTGGGAATTTATACTTGACTGTTCACACAGACCTAGAGCATCAATGAACAGCTTTTTTGCAAGACCTTTCCGGGTAACAATGATTTATTTGGTTATTTGAGGAAAAATGGCCCAAACTTTTGGATACTACCTTTAATGGTTATTCGATTTCACTTAAGTATTGTATTATACAGGTATGTTCGTACATGTCACCTTTCTCTGGACTCTATACGGGTCGCTGTGGCCGAGCGGTTAATGTCGCTAACATATTAAGCCCGTCACAAGGCGAATCCAGGAAATATTGATAGTGGGGAAGGAGGGTATGAATCAAGATCCATTCGACTTTATCGAAGTCATATGTATCCCTTACTTCGACCAAAGCAGTAACAGATAAGATGTACTTTAAAAGCGTATCATCTTTAAAGCATATATGTACATGTATGTGTTTTCACCAGTCTACCCTTTTCCCTGATTGGTGTGTGTGTTGGGGGTGGGGGGGGGGGGATGCATCCCGGCCCCACCCTGGATCCATCCCTGTTGGAGAGGTCTTCCGGCTGATCTTTGGTGCGTCTGTCGCTGAAATGTCCAGAAATATGTCCAGCTGAAAGTCGCAAAGATGACCATACGCGTGTCGTTGCGAGTTGTCCAAAACACCCCTATCAAATCCTCTCCTTTCATACGATACGGCATTATTTTTACTGCCTTGAAAAATGCAGCTTATTTTCTTCATTTGTTAAAAAAGTTATTTCTTCGTTGCTTCATTCGACATTATTTTCAAGACAATTGCATTCCGTTTTCAACCATTTGACCATGTTTTTATTAACCATATACAATATATTTAGTTGACATTTTATACCATAACATTGACCATGTATATCCCCTCGAAACACCTCGGTCTTTTTATATAATTTATAGCCAGGGATTGTCGAGTAGTTACTATTACATGAATTGATACAGCACTTGTAAAGTTACCAAGGAGAGTAACTGTGTCGGTATGGCTTTTCTTTTTGCTATAGTTATTTCCCTTTGCTTTGTACACGTTTATTTTCCGTAGTTCAAACAATATGCATGAAAGGTAAAATCACATCTGCAAGTATTTTCTTCTAAACTTATTTAATTTATTTCTTACCGAAATCAGATAATATTATAAGCTTAAGGAGAAATCAAGCCCTAAGTGTCTTATGTACGTTACATCCAAATTGATTAAAACAATAATAACAACAATAACAACAACAGACATACAAGTTTAATACAAGGTTATTTTTCCAATATAACTCGTTTTTTTATCTTATTATTTTCAAAAGGTAATGAAATTCTGCTCTGTTCCATTCTATGAGCGCATGATTTGAACATTTTATTCGAATGGAAAGGAAATTTATTCTAATTTTCTTTTTGGGTAGGTATTTCATATAATTTATTGAAGATTTATCTTGTTTTTATTTTCATGTCGTTTATTTTCATGACATTGAACTTTATGAAAATATTTTTTACATTGACACGATATCGATGTACACAAGCATGACCTACACTATAGTCACGTGCCTTTCCAGATGGCAGTAGTTTCTATCACACAGAGAACTCTAACCGGCTTGACAAGTATGGCCGCCGATAAAATATGGCCACAAGGGAGATAAGTCAAAACACACTGTAATTGAGTTATCAAGAGTAATCGCCCCGTCACCTGATGTAAATTATGGAATATAATACCACATGGTGTGACGATGTACCAAAATATACATTATTGCTTGATATGATAAGCCTTTCATGAAATTGTTTTGAAGTACGGAGGAGGCTCTATTATCTTTTACATTTTGCAAATATGAGTTATGCCAATAATCTTTTTTTAATGTAGGCTACTTAATTGTACACTTTGCTGTGTCATTTTTATAAATTGATAAATGTAAATGTGTACATTTAATAAATTGTTAAATCGGTTATTTTATGCTTTGCTTCAAATTGTATAAAAACAAAATAAAACGCTTATGGTATTTTCTATTCTCCAATGGACAGAATTGTGTTGGTTATCTCTTATATAAGAAATATTTGTTGATGCCTAATTTGTTAATATTCCTCAAACTTCTTGCGCATCACAAACTAATATCTTAAGTATTCAATAAAATATTATGATATGTGCATGCAGCAGACGGAATGCTGTCTGTAGCTTAAAAAGGAACACTTCTCAATTCTCTCACAGTAAGTGTATATCAATTACCTTACTCCAAGGGAGATAACACACCGCAACAATTACCGTTAGAGTAACGTTTCCTTACACGCAAAAACAAAAAAAACAACAACTAAAAACAAACAAAACAACAACAACAACAAAACAACAACAACGGGCCAATACAAAGAACTGTCGATATTTATTATATCTGAACGTCTGTAACTACGGACGATTTGTAACTCCTCTGACCGCATGGGTTCGAGCCCCGTTCTGGGCAAAGGACTTTATGTGGGAAGGTCTTCCAGCTGACTTGGGGTGTGCCAGTGGATCTTCCGCCATCAAAACAGCTGGACGTCGCTATAATGATCATAACTGGTCGCTGCGATGCATCTCAAAAACAACAACTAAACAATAACAAATATGAAAGAAAATATTGATAAGATATTTTCTGAAAACTTCCTAAACAGGGTAAAATTTACACAAATTTGCGAGAAAAAAATCTTTCACTGATATTAACGAAAACTGACCAACTTGTGTGATGTATTGGATGTTTTATCTAGGTTTGTCATCATTTTTATATCAAGCGTTTTTTTTTTAGTTTTTTTTTTTTATTAAATACAACAACAAACGGTTTGTGAATTTTGAAATCAGTATCATGTTTAATACACTCAGGGTGGGAAAAAGACAACAAAACAGCGTCTCTGTTAAATTTCTATTTAATAAACTTCAAACATAATATGTGATTAAAATAAAATCACACATTTTTAAGTATGTGGAATTCATAATAAGAATTTGTTCTTCGCTACAAATTGAGCATAAAGTGATCAATACTAATAAGAATAAACACAGATTTAAAAATAAACTTATAAAATGGTAAAACTGGGGTACACAATGCATAATTAAAAACTTAATCAAAGCTCATTAATATAACACCAACGACTTAAGTAAATAGCTTGTTAAATGATATTTTCTTTATTGCAAAAACACTAAAAATATCTAAATATCTGTAACTTTGAAGCACAACAAACTTTGTAAGGAACTATAAAAATCTATAAACTTATCATAAATCGTCTCATTGCACAGTAAACATTAAGTATAACAACTGTATACAATATCTAAAATAGAATAATTCTACACAAATGATCTCTTTAACAATAGCACAAACTGTAAAGAAAATACAAAACATTTTCTAAAAAAAGCAAAGACATTATATGCTATATAACGGCAGGTCTGTGTTTGTAATCTTCTTCCACCAAAATATATCCTTACACATAAACATAACTTTGAAAAGGAAAATGCGATCTTAGCGAATTTTCATCTACCTGTAATTACAACAAAAACAAATGATGCATAGCAGATGGCAACTATATATGAGTTGTTTAATAATACTTGATGGCGGGAATGTAACCCGGTCTAAACCGGCACAATCCGGATAATTCCGGTATATTTTACCTCGCGGATTTTAAACCGAGATGAGTGAGGAAAACAACAACAAAGCACTCACAACATCAACAACTTTGAAAACATTTTGTGAGATCAAATCTTCTTTGGTTGTTTGCTACAAAAGCAACTTTTTGTTCTCTGAAAGTCTGATAAAATAGTGTAATATGGAAATATGGTATTTAAAATATCTATGTTCAATTTTATCATTAAAATACGTAAATATAAGCAAGATCAATAATTTTGAAGTTCCAATTAGTAGTAAAGAGAAATACGATGGCATATACACAATTGACCTATTACAGCACTATAAGTAGAACTATTGACATTTTCAAATTATTTTACATTAAAAGCGCTCTACGTTCAAAAAACACTCCCGATTCTTTTTTGAACAATGATAAAGATTCTAACTGCAACAATAACAAATATAAGCACTCATTAGCCAACTTCCTTTATATCGTTAGAAATGAAGAGTACAGATAAGTTGTCTCCCACGTCTTAAGATTAATAGAGGATGGCTAAGCGCAAAGCTTTGACAAAATGACAGACCTTTTTTCCAAAAATATGCTGGCGATTTTATACATCTAGATTATGCAGCCTAAGTTTATTTGCAATTTTGACATTTGTTTTTTCAAATATCTTTTAAACAGGTATTATATAATTTTACCAATTCATTTTTCTTCGTTCGAATAATATCAACAGAGAAATGGAAACAAGACGAACAAATCTTGGTTCAACTCGTTTGAGTTATCTCCCATGAATAAACGATAACTTTGTCAAGATAAGATCAGTTCGATTTTGAGTTGTCTCCCTTAGGGTATTCAACACAATTTTGATATTTTGATGCATGTATGAACTTATATGCCAATATTCTTACTAGAAACGCGTTCTTTCTAAACAGAAAGATGCAATAATGTAACCCAGAAGCTCCTAACAATTGTTTATGATAATCTAGTTAAACACTGTCGTACTTAAATACATAAAAACACAGTATTCTATGAACGATATGTAAATTTAACAATTCTATATTATGTAGTGTAAGGATTTCCACAGTGATCCAGGATTTGCAATGAAAACCAGAGTATATTTAACAATTCTATAGGACTGATCATCTTTCTACTTGAAGGATTTGCTGAGTTTTCTCTTGCCTAGTTGAAGAGGGGGTCTGAAGTTATCAACCATGCAACAGCCGTCGGACGATTGCAGGTTTCTCAGCTGCGTCAACTGAAAATATAAAACATCATCATTAATATCATCATCATCATAATCATAATCATCATCATCATCATCATCATCATCAACAACATCATCATCATCATCATCATCATCATCATCATCATCAGCGTCATCATCATCATCATCATCATCATCATCATCATCATCATCATCATCATCATCATCATCATCATCATCATCATCATCATCATCATCATCAACAACAACAACAACAACATAATCATCGTCGTCGTCGTCGTCATCCTCATCGTCATCAACACCATCATCATCGTCAGCGGCATCATCATCAACAACAACATCATCATCATCATCATCATCATCATCATCATCATCATCATCATAGTCATTATTATCATAGTCATCATCGTCCTCCTCTTCCACCTTCTTTTCATAACGAAGATAAATCTTTTGCCATTTACAAGCCAAAATCAAAAGCTGAAACAGCCACCGTGGCGTCGCGCAATAAAACTACTTAAAAGTTATTATCTTTCCTGTATGTTTACCCAAGTCCTAGATTAAACTGTTCTTTTAATTATACAGAAAAGTGAATAAATTTAATAATCCTAGATCTATGTTTTCCTAGTATTCTCACATTACTGTATAACTGTTTTCTGAAAGTACAAACTGAAATCACAAACAGAATGCAAATGCTTGGCTTCTGTTTGCATGTTCATTCACACTCCATTAAGTTAACATTATTCAAGAGGCATTCACAATTATATTATTATTAAAAGATCAAACTAAGAGTAACTTAAAACATTGTGAAATCTGTAACATTTAATGACCAGGTTAAGGTGCAGAAAGGATACTGCTGATGATTAATCATTACTATTTCAAATTTATCATGGAGTGGTACGAAACATGCGGGTACGAAATTTAACCATTGCCCAGGGTCAAAATGTCGGTCTAACCTGTTTTTTAATGGCTGAGTCTCTGCTTCCGTTATCGTGGAATGGTTGTGATAAGAAACAACAACAACAACGACAACATTAACAATTCTTGCAGCTATGACACCAATTAACCCTTCTACGAACTACTTCTTGATACTGCGTTGTTCGGTGCAGAAAGTAAACACAGCATGATCCCTTTATGCTCCCGAGATTCGCTCGACGCCATAAAAAGTAACTGCCATGTGTCGGTTGTTTTTCACCGTCGGTTGTTTTTCACCGTGTGTCGGTTGTTTTTCACCGTGTGTCGGTTGTTTTCCACCGTGTATAAGTTTTTATGAACACACCATTAAACCCCGTGCTCGCCAAATACCATAAGGTGGAAGGCGAGGGTAAATAAAACCAACTCACACCAAAAAACCTATGACGGGGCATGACAAACCTTCGAAGATTATTGATAAAAGTTATGTAATTATTAAGGTGTACATTAGTTGAGTATATATATATATATCGGACAAAACAAATAATGTAAATTATGTTGTGAATTTGATTCTGATATATTACACGAGTGCGAAGTTTTCAGAAAAAAATTGTTGTGCAGTTACTGCAACTAGAAACATACATCATGAGTCGTGGATACTGTGATACTGCCAAACTGGGGCTTTGACCTACCTGAGTGCTGGAATATTCTACAGGTTCTTTAAATACAATCCACGTGACACTCTCCAGAAGTGGGGGCGTGGTTAGAGAGCCTAGGTACGTCCAGTAATCCTTGATGTTTCCTGAGAAAGCAATAAAAATTCATCAATCATTAATAGATAGCGATTAATCCATTAATTGATCGATCAATCGATCAATTAGAATCATTTACTTTTGATTGATCAATCAATCAATCAATCAATTAGAATCATTTACCCAATCACATGAATCAAGAAACCAAGCAAATAATAGCGTGATTAAGCCAAATATAAAACAATAAATCCATTTATCAAACAAAATATTATATCTTTATCATTTATAAATCACTCAATCAGTGAATGAGATAGGAAACTGAGCTAGCAAGAACGCATGACCTCGAGAAGGATACAAAGCAACCAAGGTTACATTTTCTGACTCTAAATATAAACAATATAAGTTAGAGAAAACCTTAGAGAAAACCTTTATAGTAATTTTAATCGACAAAATTCAACTTTTTAAATATAATGTACCATGGCTTCTATTTGAACATTCATTTAAATTTGTCAAAGGTAATCAAGACATAATTGGCAAAAGCGGTGTCATTTAATCACGATCATTCTTTGACGCACGCAGATTACTGAGATTGATAAGGTTAATTATATAACAAATAATCATATAAATTAAATGATCTAAGATCTTTATTCCAAACTTTTCTTTTATGTTCGCATTGAAGACATTAATAACGGCAACATAAAGAACGTAAAATCTGTTTCACGGTGTCCGTTTCTATTACACGCTAATGAGTTTCACTAAGAGAGACACTCGAGTAACCCGATGATAAGAGAGAATCAATCTGCTTTGGTTAATGATATTGCTATCGTGCAGAATGTTGTTATCGTCCAGTTAGTACGAACCCATTGATATGGATATCTCTGAGACAATCTGGTTCAATAAGCAGGGTTACAGATATATAACTGTGAGCGAAATATGACTGTAATGCTTTTTGATCCACTGTTGGAGAATTGCACCTTTGCAAATCCATTAATTCAATTTTGTCATAGATTAAAGTTCTCATCGGCATTTTATAATGAGGTATATAGAGAGTTCTATATATGTTACTCTTTTTGTTTTCTGTTTGCTTCTAAGAAATTTAATAAAAAAATTAAATTTCTCCTCTCATGACAGCGGGGCCGACTTTGACAAGTTCTCTTGCAAGGTTCTAACGATTTTAGGCGCCACTTTGGAGAGCTATACCTTTTATGGAATAACATATTTTATGGGGGAAATAGCGCAGCTGACAAAAGCAGGAATTCGCAGCTTTTTGGCGCGATACTTTTTAAGAAAGCAACCGAGTATTCCGATGTTAGCAGTGCAGCTTGCAATAAAAAAGATGTTACAGACAAGTCGTAAAGCAAAGTAGCAGAAATTCTAGTTTTCATTCTAAAAGGTGTTTTCCATGGGTGTCAGAGTAGCAGACAACATCCATAATGCACAGTAGGGGCGTAACAGCCGATAGCGAAAATGACTTTTCTATGTAACGACCTTATATCAACATTGTTGACTGCGTGTCATAGAAAAATGACAGAACAGGTTGTCATTTTTTTTTTAATTATTTATTTAGCTTTTCAGTGTTGATCGCAACTTTTGCATAGGTATTTTTACCAATGAAATCGGAATTTTTGTCGTCGTTTTTTTGTGTGACATACGTCGCAGCGACCGTATATCAACAGTAACGAAGTTCAGCTACGGTTGACGATAAAAGATGCTAGACAGATGTGTTGACAGAACCACTGTTTATTACCGACTGACGCACAGTCAAATTTCTTTCAATAATAATTTACAATTTAACTAATTACCGTTTTCATTAATTATTTTTAGTGTCTGCAAAAATTGTATTGTTAAATTCTACAGCCTTGCTTTGCTCCCCGTTGCGAAATGGATGTCGCACATCCACGTATTTACATGTCTTTAATGTAATAAAAATGCATACATGACGTAAACCGGTTGATAAGATTTATAAGGATTATTTTAGATTTTTTTCTGCATCACGTGACCCTTCAGAAAATCAGAAAACCTTTCGCTTGTTTCTTTTTATGTAAGTACATAAGACCTAAACATTATTTAATACGAGAACTTTATACGTTTAAATCCCTGGTAACGGTGTCCATATCTTTGACACGCTGATAAGTTTCACAAAGATGGTCAATCGGGTCCTATCGGTGATAACAGAGTTAATCAATATACGCTATAAAATTAATGCTTTATCAGTGCGAAGCCACACAGACACGAATATTTCCTAGAAAATCTAATTCAACGTGTCAGGTTATAGACAAAGCTGTATGGCACCTTAAGCTAAAATTGCTCAATGAAACATGTTTGTTGGAAGCATTTTGGGAAAGTAATAATATTGTTGCAAGCAAACCATAAGTCTTTAAGTGAAGTGGTCGCAATTGCGAATTGCTCTGCACAGTGAGTATTCATATTTATATTAATTCAATTTATACTGGAAGTCTTAAATATAAAATGGCTTTGTTTTGGAACTTTTCTAAAACCAGGGAACGTTCCGCTTAAAGAACGTTGCCTGAATATGTTTTATTAACATTATATATAGAGCTTTATTATTTATGTCGAAAAGAGAAAAAAATTGTATTTCACGAACATTTTTTTATTGTTTTATAAATTAATAAACTTCATTTGGCGAGCAATCTTGCCGGAAAAGAGCAGTCATAAATATTTGCTGAGCAGGACTGGTTCAATAATGGTGTCACGTTTGAGGGGAAGCAATCGTGTAAAACGCAATCATTTTTTCTAGTTTCACATCCAGGCTTGGTACCATTTCTCATCATCCAATGCATAGTAAAAGTACGGGTAGCATATGACAGCCGTAGCCCTTTTAGTTAACTAGATACTTGCAGTGGACGCCCTATAAAAGCTTTTTATCGGAATATATTTTTTACCCTTAGGCCGCCGAAGTAAATGCAAATGAAGCAAAAGATTAGAATAAACAGTTTTACATTTAGTCCTTGCATAATTTCTTTGTAAGAGTCACAACCGGGGCGAAAGCTTAATGTGGGTGGGTCCTCCAACAGACCTGCGGTGCGCCAGTAATTTGTTTCCAGACAGCTGTCTGGGATTTCCAAGCTAGACGTCTTTTTAAAGACCAAAATAACTTCTTTGATGTGTTTCATAATTAAGCCATCAATATTCTGTCGCAAATTTAACTTGTCACAACCTTAAATATGCCATTACTTCGAAATTATCCCAACCACAAACTGGGTCTAAAGTCAAGTCAAACGTGTCACAACCTCAAATTTATCCCAACCGAAACGTGTCACACTTGTCACAACCACGAACCTGTCGCAGCCATCAACTTATCACAGCCACAACCATGGCATTAAACTAACCTGGCAACAAGCACTCCGGGTTGAAGTCACTGGTCAAGTTCGTCTCACCGTTGACGTCCTTCACTTTCTGTAACTGGTCAGAGATGGCGGTGAACTTGTTTGGCCCATTGCCTTCCTGAAAATAGTTCCAGCAACATTTTATGGGCAATATTCATAATATATGTAAACTACTTTATAGAAGCAACATTATGTGGATAGTTATTATAATACAAAGAAAAATAGTTTATGGACGCCATATTTTATGGATAATTATCATAACACAAGTACAAGAATTCATATAGTCGTTTGTGTCATTAAAAAAAGATGAAATTTATCTTAACGATAATTTTAATTGCATTCACAACGTTTATTACGTCAGTTCATCGATCAGACGGTTTAACTTGACGATGACGACGTCGATGACGACAGCAACCAGTTATCAACTAGGAGCCTACCTTGATGAAGATGCCCAGCACAGCAAGACCGTCTGGCTTGTCCACCGCCTCAGCAAAGCTGGAGTACTTTTCGCAGTTCCAGTGGACCAAATGCAGCTGCAAAAAAAGTCAGTCAATGTCATACAACGAATATATATCCTCTCTTGTTTCATGATAAAACAGGAAATGACGATGTAGCATGTATCTGCACTGTAGTCCGTAATACTAACTTCCTGGGTAGAACCAGTACTCAGGTATTAACTGCCTGGAACAATGCGTAGTAAATAGTCTCGTGGCTCAAAACTTCGTGTCAGTTGTGGTTTTGAACCCGGAACCGTATAGTCCCTTGTCAATTGTCTAAACCGTTCGATCACAAACCCTCCAATTAATGTCATTTTATGTTTTTATGTGGGTATTTTTACCAAAGGCATATGCATACACACACATGTATACGCTTTTTCCGTTAAATCAGCAACGATGAACGCATATTAATAAATAACCAATATCCGGATTGTGAAAGATTCGATCCAATCCAGCCTCCTCCTGGACCTATTATAATCAATGTCTCACAGTGACTCAAACCAACCGAAAAGTGGATTTAATTGTTTACAAACTCAACACGCTTATCAACGATTTTCCCATTTTCCCGTCTTACTGTACTTTATTGCAAAAAGCGCCGAGCTGTTGATAGCCATACAATATATTTCAGTGTTGCCCAAAATGTTCTACGTAATATTTTGGCTGATGCTGCAAAATAGTAAAACAATTCACCGCATTAGCGAATTGTTATCACATTTAGCACAAATCATACAATTAAATTTACAAAAATAAAATAAAAAAACTAAACATGTTTCCTTCTTAATCTGGTAGAATGGTACAGAAATAGCTGTCAAAGTAAAAAAAGAAGAAAAAAAAGTTGACCATTCGTGCCCTCAACCCCAAGTTTTGAAGCATTTTTAACCTAATTTTGATACTCTTCAATTGTAGGCGCAGCATTAGATTTGCTCTACCTCAAGTATCAAAGGCGACGCAAACACTAGAACCGGTAAAAACGTTAAAGCAATATGGGAACAAGTTAGAAGACATATTTGAAAAGTTATGGTTTTAGTGGATAGTTTCCAGTAACAATAAATCAAAGAAAAGTATATATAATGTATAGGGATGTCAATGAATACCGTTTTCCTAGCAGGACACCCGTAAACACTATTCGGATAGTATCCGGTTACCGGATATTACGGCTGCATAAACATTATTACGACGATATAAAATGATCAAAAATAAAAAATCGAAATTAAACATATTCGACTCCCATTACCTGACAAAAGTTTTTTTTTTTGTGACAATGGATTTTTTAGACATTTTTTTAGATTATTGCTTGATGATGAACCGTTTTCTGATTACCGCTTAGATAATATCGGTAAATATCCTGGTCAAATGACTCTCCAGTGGCAATCAACAAACGTGATCACAATAAACTCCGCGCTTTGGCGCGTCGTCAATAAAACTACTCCAGCTTTTATTATTTAATATTGGTTAGATATAAAATTTGAAATACGCAAAACGCCTACTCGAAGAACATTATTTCAATGTTATTGTTTACTTTAAAGCATCTAGCAAGATTTTACAGCTAGCGCAAAACTCACCTTGCATACTAACATCGTTTAACTCAGTTTTATATCACTCTCGAGAGCCTGATTTGCATTTTAATAGATTACAAAGTAAACAATGTCACGTGACAGGATGAAAATTGAACATTCAGACAAACTGATACAACTAACAATGTGTCAAGGACATTGATTCATCGGCGCTATAGCACGTGGTGGATTTGTTCATACAATTCTTTACAATGATTGTTTTAATGTAATATAATATTCTCTGCTCGAAATTGACCCATATATGACAATTCTTGAAATAAACTGCTATGCAAGATGCAAATATTTTAACCAAACGATATATATTCACATTTCGTATGTCTATCGTGGAAAAAATATTAAAAAAAATTAATTATTTTCTTCCTTAATGCGATAATCTAACTGAAATCTGACAAACACACACTAGAAAATTGGGGAAAACGGTGCTAAATTTTGATAATCATTCTAGATCGTTTTCAGCTTGGAACACTCCTGTCTGTAAATCATGATATGCACTTGTCGGTCAAATTTTGTCAATTTGGATGACTTAATTGACTCTTAAACGTTATTGTTTCTTTTCCGTTTTTTTTATTACAGTTAGAGTATCTGGATAATGTGACAGGATGTGGTATCATGCCATGTGTTCTAGTCAAGATATGCAGAGTGAAGGCAGGACTATGTCTGCTTCAAGAGGAAACCGTCTTTAAAAATACTGTTCATTGCGTGCCGTACACAGTGAAGGCAGCACAATGTCTGCTTCAAGTGGACACCGTCTTTAAAAATACTGTTCACGGCGTGCCATACACAGTGAAAGCAGCACTAAATCTAACGGAAGTGGATACTGTCTCCGCATTTATGAATCACTTTTTATGGGGAGATAAACCCAGCAAAGCAAATTACCTCAGCCGCATATGATTTGCCATCGACGAAGTGTTCGGAGCCCTTGTCGGAGCTGGCTCCCCAATGGAGATGGAACTGCTCCAGCTGGTACTTTTCCTTCAAGGGTCCTCCGGTTAGGTCTGGAAAAATGTAGCAAAATAGGAACACTGAATATATATGGAACAGCTAGATAACTGAAATAATCTTTAAATTTATGATACAAGTCTGCAATTTGGAAAAAACATCAATCATGCACAAATAGGAAATATATACACGCCACGTAAAATTTCAATATTGTCATTTTTTTTTCAAAATGGCCACAATGCAAAATAATGAATGTTGCTAATTAGTTTACTGCATAAATTCTAAAGAATTGTTTAGGCAAGATTTTCGTATGCTTCGCTGATATATACCGACTAAATAAAAAACGCTATGTTTTTGTTATATGCACAAACGTTCAGCTCATATCAAAACGTATGTAGTTGTGTTGTTTTAGATTTAGAACTGGCGGCATTAAAAAAAACTTAAGTATTGCTAATATACGATTTGTATATCGTTCAATATGGGGTCTCTGTGCTTATGAAGGAAGCCATATGAACCTCTAGTTTGTATGTTTTATAATTGTTAGAACAACAACTTTTAGCCAAATGGCCATCCTATTATTGCTTTTTAAATAATGGCATCTGTGCAATTTGGTGATTGCTAATGTTAGTTTTGGACCCCAAATACAAGTTGCTATGTTATAACACATTAACAAACAATATGTGGCCGAGAGGTTAGAGTCGTGAACTGTCTTGTGGGGGTGGGGTCCGGTGATTCTACCCAGACATAGGGTCTGGGGTCTTCCTCAATAAATAAGTAGATGGGCGTCGCCAAAACCCTAACTTGCGTTGCACGATGTAAAAACAACAACAACACAACAACAACTACAAGAACAGCAACCACTTACAAGACTTTTGTTTTATGCTAGCACACACACTGTGACCGTTGTTCTTTAGACCCATGCCTTTCTCCGTCTGGTACTCGCACGTGAGCGGATTGGCGCCCTGTAAAGCCGGGTCATAGACCGCTTGTGACGTCACAATGTCAATCGGAGACTGTCGCTCACCCTTGGCAATCGGGAAATCATTGCACCAGTTTTGTGGGCCTTAAATAGAAAAAAACGTCATATTTATTATGTACTTAAAAAGTGCAATGTAAATCAAACATTCAATAATATACAACTCTTTACTCATGTAGGTCGCTATTTTGAATGGTAAACCGAACCTTAGACATAAAACGTAATTTCATTGGCTAGTTATCCATGGTGGTTTCCTTATGGCACCAATGAAACTGCCTCATTAATTATTCATGACTACGAGATTTTCCTAGCCAATTGTCCCACGGGTACAAAACGCAGCATAGCGGAGTAATGTAACGGGGGATAACAGACGATGACAACTCTTAAGTGTATATGATGTATAATATGACGAAAATAGCGAAACCGTGAAGAAACGATATGACAGAGACGTGCCACCATATTAATTGGAACGACGAACATCGCAGACAATAACAATACCAGCGGTTGGAAAACAATTCGAGTACAGGAAGAAGGAAAATTCAAAGTTTATACTAAATATTAACAACCAACGTTGGCCAATCCTTATCTTGAACATAACACCAGTCAACAAGGCAATGTTTTGAGAAAAGTCCATTCGGACGGGCCGCAATAGCTCAATTGGTAGAGCGTCCGTCGGCTTGCGGATCGGAAGGTCGCGGGTTCAAACCCCGGCCGGTACAAACCAAAGACTTTAAAGTTGGTAGTAGTGGCTTGCCTCCTAACGCTCGGGGCTAAGGGGACAGCATTACGCCTGACTTGTCGGTGTCAGTATAATGGACCGGCCGGTTCAGTCCCTGGGCAGGTCATAAGTGCCCCTGTGCTATAATGATAGAAATGTCGCTGCACAGTATCGGCAAAAATGCCGCTAAATCCCAATGTAATCCCAAAAATCCCTTCGATTTCACTTTTTCCCTCCACCCACGATAATTGCTGCTGATATTAAAGTACCAATGTAAAGTCCGTAATGATGAACATCACAAACAAAATTGTCCTGCATAAATGTCGAGATAATAATAATGTTGGAGCACAATATGACGAGTAAAATATTTTGTTGACGATGGCATGTGTCATGACATATTTTTGACAACAAAAGTCTCAAGGGACTTGGAAAGAGTTTCTGCTGTCATTATTTACGGATGCTCTTATTACTGCGTTGAAAGATGATGGCGATGGAAAATGTTGGAAATATGCAGGCTTGGTGATAAAGTAAAAGATACGCCGTTACAATTATAATCAGTCGTCTTTAAGAAGAAGAAGAAGAAGAAGAAGAAGAAGAAGAAGAAGAAGAAGAAGAAGAAGAAGAAGAAGAAGAAGAAGAAGAAGAAGATCATCACCACCACCATCATCACCATCGTCATCATCATTGTCATCATCACCACCACCACCATCATCATTGTCATCACCACCGACACCATCATCATCATCATCATCATCATCATCATCATCATCATCATCATCATCATCATCATCATCATCATCATCACCACCACCACCACCACCATCACCATAATCATCATCATCATCATCATCATCATTACCATCAACATCATCGTCATTATCATCATCATTATTACCATCAACTTCACCGTCATCATCATTATCGAAAAAACAACAACAACATGGCAGCCATATTACCGATATTACACCATACCCTAGAGGTTTAATAACTCGAGCAGTGACAATTGATAATATTACATATAATGTATAGAAACATCAATACACGGACCACAGATTGTTTTCCACAAAACGCATTTGTATGGCAGCCCAAAGCATCAACAGTCATTATATGATTGTGTCCAGGATTATTCAAACTCGTATCCTGGTACATGTATTATACGAGTTTAGATTTCTGTCATTTCGCCGAAATACTTCAACTTTTGTAGAAATGTGTTGACAACGTCATGCGGATTATAAGAAGGTAAAAGAAATTGATCGCTTTCATAGCAAAAATACTTTTAATTTCCTAAATCGCAATGTCGCTGTTTATAATATAAACATGTGCATCGTCGTAGTGAAATAATCAATATCGGCTGGATTTTCTACTTCCGGTAAACGAAGAGCTGTCCGTTTACTGCGCTTACACTGTTCTCAGTCCTGAATAATAAAATGAAAATTCTAAGTGAAAAGCTGGCATAACTCTGTCAAAATTAATTTAAGGGTTCCCTGACTTTTTAAAATAAATTATCCCTTAAAAAGGGAAAAGGTTTTTCATTTTTGAAGTAAATTTCTTTGATATCTTTAATTGCATAACAAACAAGATTAGCTAACACCGACGCCGACGACAAGGTCATGACTATGGCACCGCAGTTTGTGTAAACGTGAAGCTAAAATGTCACGAGCGAATGCAAAATAGTTAATGCGAATGTAATATATATAGGGATGGGATTTGCCGGCATTTTTGCCGATACTGTGCTGCGACATTTTTATCATTATAGCACAGGGGCACGTATGAGGTGCCCAGGGACTGAACCCGGCTGGTCTATTATACTGACAACGACGAGTCAGGTGTTATGCTGTCCCCTTAGCCCCGAGCGTTAGGAGGGAAGCCACTACTACTAACTTTAAAGTCTTTGGTTTGACCCGGCCGGGATTTGAACCCGCGAACTCCCGATCCGCAAGCCGACGGACGCTCTACCAATTGAGCTATTGCGGCCACTACTACCAACTTTAAAGTCTTTGGTTTATATAATATATATATATTAGAACAATACTGTCCTTTGGTTTAACTAATTTTATTTCCATATATTACATGGATTTAATTTCGTAAATTACACATCATTGAACACCGAACATATTATGTATTCTTGCCAACTAATAGAAATGTATGTAATACTGAACCTGTTTCGAAGCGCTTTCAGGTGAAAATTAGAAAAAATATAATTAACGGTAACATAACAAATAAATCATATATCACAAATATACGATGCCCTTAATGTAGTAAAACTCAACTAGAACTAATTGGATTCGGTAGCTAGATTGAATCGCATGATGCGACCTGCGCAGCACTGAATAATGGATTCAATTGCAATTACAATTATAATAATCAGAAATATCAGCACAGGCTTAAAAGGGGACCTGTGGAATTTGGTAAAAATTATATAAAAATAGACTTATTTTGTATTGTGTCGATAGTGTGCACTTATCTCGAAATACCGATAACCATCACCGAAAAATAAAGCTTTTTTTCCAGATTTGTGCTTTTATTTACAAGTGTATAGAATTAAAGGTATGTTCGGGCGAAACTGGTTTCAAATAGTAAATTGCATCTCTCTTTACCAAATTGAGAAAGGAACTATTTTACAATATGATGTATATTTAGTGTATCATTCTTTTCAAAAACGGCATTGACATCTGCACTTTTTTTTATATTTACCATGTTCTATTATTTTAATGTAAGAATCAGAATAAGACTTTAATGAACAATTTAACGTAATCTCCTAGTCAAGTGCAAGTGAGTAAACTACAGTCAATTTAATGGGGTACATTGGTGAAATGGAAATTGTCTCCCTTGTTGGATAAAGCAGAGGTATTCCAAACGGTAGGAAGGTCCTTTTAGTTGAAATCCTTGGACTTTATCGCCAGTTCTTTTGAAGACATTTCAATAACAAACAGTGAAATTTCTTACTTTTGTGTAAATATCAGCTTAAAATCCATTTACATACTTATAGAGATTTGTTGTTTAAAAAAGAAAATGGAAGTATTTGTTGATGATGGATCGACCTAAGCAGTAAAACAGACAAAATAATATTATATATATATATAGTATTTACTGCGATAAAGTTGAATGGATCTTGATTCACATTCCCGCCCCCACCAAAATCTTCTAGATCCGCCCCTAGGCTTATGGTGCCAGAAGAAAGAAACTATGAAGGATGTATAGCAATTTCCTGTACCATTTTACATTGATAGCACCAAATACATGTAGTTTTTACGACATAGTCGAGTTAATTTAAGACAACTAGCAGTCCGAACTGTTGACCAGTACTCGTCGAGAAATGTGATTAAATTGTTGTCCGCGATCTGTAAGACATTGAATAATAGATGTCAATTTAATTGTAATTAGCACAACAGAAATAATCGATGCGCAATAAAACGTCACAAGAACGTTTCGCGATCAATTCTTTACGATGGTTGAACCATGCATTTAAAAGCACGTGTATACAATGCGCGTGATTATCTAGTCTGCGAAACAAAATCACGAAGTAACTTATTGTGCAAAAGTCATTCTTTTTAAAGGTAGTAACCGACATTTTTTTTTATATCAAACAAACGTAACAAGATCTCGTTTTTGTTGTTTGTTGTTTTTATTTTGTTTTGTTTTTTGCTTTTGTTTTGTTGTAGTTGTTTTTGTTTTTCGTTTTGTTTGTTTGTTTTGGAGTGAAGGGGAGGTGTGTGTGTGTGTTTGGGGGCGGGGTGGGGGTGGGGGTGGGGTAACTGGGGCATACTATCTGCAAAAGCTTAATGTTAAGTCTCAGCAAAGACGGTTTTGAAAACTACATTAAATATAAGACAGTAAAAAAAGTGAAATAATCGCTCTTAATCTAAAGCTTTCCAAATCTTTCAATGAGCAACTTACAACTTAAGTTGTTTGGGAGAAGAATAAATGGTTCAAACTGTCGGATATCACTTTTAAAACAATGAACAATTAATAGTTTACTTCTTACAATAATTACATGGCTTGAGCTGAATCTTACTTCGTTTGATGCTGTTTTTTTAGAATAGTGTGCTAAAATACACCAATCAGCTTAAACTAAAAGTAAGTGCAATAATAATTTCATTAAAATAAGACTGTTCTGGAGAATGGCGTAAAATATGTTTTATCGGCGATTTTCGAGATTTTAAGAAAAAAGACAACTCGTCTTACATTAACTGTTTAATCAACTGACAAATGTAATCAGGAATGTTTATGCATGTAATAGAGCAGTAAAGATTTATATATTTTTCTTCAATAAACTAGTGAATGTGCCTTATATCTAAATGGTATCAAACATTGCATTGTACGTTTAATCTGTCATTTGAACCGTTTTGTTTATAGAATTGCATTATAAATTGGGGTTTTAAATGGGTTATGTTCGAAAATAAAATAAATAAATAAATAAATAAATAAATAAATAAATGAATAATGGATGATGCATTAGTATAGGGTAGACAAAAACAATTGATCAAGTTCCTGTATATCCCTCCGCCGGCCAGACATTTAATCTGGCCAGTTTCTTACACAGTATTCTAAACAGAACCAGGGACGTTTGTATAATGGCCATTAAACAGCCATAATGAATGTTTGCACGTGCGTAATGGGCAAGGAATACTTGTGTTGGTTCGCGATAACGCTAAGGAAATAAACACACGCGCATACAAGCGATTAGAGCGGGAAATGCGTGCTGGTCGCATTTAGGCGTTGCCGAGTTCGTAAGTTCATGTGCCTGCCAGAAAAACATTGATACTATCTACTGGGGTATTCTCTGTTTAAGTCAGATTTTGCTGATTTTTTTTTTTTCGGACATTTTTATTTGAGTCCGTGCGTCATCGAGTTCATGTGTTCAAGCAACCTCTTACACCGAGTTATCGTTCGTTATTCTCATATGTTCCCCTGTAACAGGCTCACGGAAATGAATGTCAAGATTTTTGGCGTAAAGGAGATAAAGTTATTTATTAAGTCTTTTGAGGTTCGGCTGTATGTATGGTGTTAAAATAAAGTTATTTGTTTTGGTCTCAAAATTTCCAATTACATAACTTATAAAGCAATAACTATAGAATTATTTTTTGTACTTTTGACTCATGGCAGATTAACACGTAAATGCTTCACCATATATATTAAAGCAAGCATGTACACGTAGGTTCAAACGTTAAATAAATTACTAGGTGAGATTATTAAATTAAAAGAATGCATATAATTAATCTTTATTCCACTTATATTCTCAATTGTAATGTGTAGCCGACTTGAAAGATCTATTTTAAAATTCCTAACCGACATTATAAAAGACGCCATATTAAGTCACGTGGCCTAATATACTTTGAACCTGAGACAGAGGTAAATGTAATGAGCCGATAATGTATGAGGGTCGAGGTCATTTACTTACCAGAAGAGAACTATTTTATCTTCAAGGCTACTTTGTATCGTTACATCCTTATCAGTTTTTTTCGTATGTACGGCTATATGTTTTTCTTTCGGACATTTCTTCCTCAGTCCGTCTGTAAACGTTATCGAGTTCATGGGTTCATTCGCTCAGAGAAGCGCCATTTCATCTTCGAGACTGGAATCTTATCAGGATGCTTTAGCTAGTTCTAAATAATTTGCTATGTGTCCCCGCCCCCACCCCTCCCCACACACACCCATTTTGTAAATATTCATGCGCGTGTTATTTACTTTTGTAGAGACCGAAACGTTGCTTTTTAACATACATGTCTTTGTTGTTTATAATTACATGCGATTTCGAACATCTGAACTATTTAAGCTATACTGTACGGCGATTATATGAACATATGCAGTACATATACATACAACATTTATATTTGTGTTCAACATTCCTTATTAGTTTGCCCTAACAAGGATTCTGTCTTTATTGTTTTGACTATTAATAGATGTCAGCACCATGATCCTGCAAGTTGCCGTTAATAGATGCCAACAGGTTAGAAACATTACCATCTCGATAGGAACAGGCTTGCCACTAAAACGTGCAAAACTCGTTAACAGAATATGCTAAAAATAAGCGCGCGCTACTTTGTTGTGGCTTTCAATACATCGCACAGTCACGTCCATGGGATTGTGATTGGGATTTTTGGGATTGGGATTTGCCGGCATTTTGCCGATACTGTGCAGTGACATTTCTATCATTATAGCACAGGGGCATTTATGAGGTGCCCAGGGACTGAACCCGGCCGGTCCATTATACTGATACCGACGAGCCAGGCGTAATGCTGTCCCCTTAGCCCCGAGCGTCAGTGGCGGTACCATGTTATTATTGGTATATGGGTATCGTTCCCAGACAAATGTCTAGGTAGAACCACCGGCGCACTTACAGTTTAGAAGCGAGACCTCGTGGAAGTGTTCGCCGCAACTGCTATTGACAAGATAACATTTATACGCCAAGGGAGTCTGTATAAGTTAGTATATTATAAGTTAGTACATTTTGCATTTCTCATGATATTCCTGCCCCTTTAATTAAAGCGAAATTATGATATTTTAGTATTATTGAACACAAATGATTCTGAAGACAATAAAGGCTCGACATAATTTAAATTATTCAGCTAGAGTTATTTTTAATACATCGTGTTCACACACACAAAAGAACAGAAGAGATTACTTTTATTATATATTGTTTGTCAGAAAGAACAAACAGCTAACAAATCGGAATTATTTCTATATAAAACTCTGTCATTATTGCAACATGTTGCTAAGAAACGACTGCTAATTTGCCGATTAATAGCCTACTCTTAAAGGTGGTATCTAACAGTTTGTCTATATCAAATATATGTAACAATATCTTATCACTGTTTGGGATGGGATTTGCCAGCATTTTTGCCGATACTGTGCAGCGATATTTCTATCATTATAGTACAGGGGCATTTATGAGGTGCCAAGGGACTGAACCCGGCCGGTCCATTATACTGACACTCTCTATTCAGGCGTAATGCTGTCACGTGGTTTTCTAAGTTTAAAAATGTCTATCTCAGCAACGTGGCTCGGATAGGAAATACATGTTTGCAATTACGAGTGATGATTTATGCTTGACTGCTCACATAGATCTAGGACATCAATGAACATCATTTTGTAGGAACTTTTTGTATAACAATAACTTATTTGGTTATTTGAGAAAAGAAATTTAGGTCCAAATTGTCGGATATCACCTTTAACAAGTTATCATTATACGTATGTTTATAATAAATGCAAAAACTCTGCAGCAAATAGTACAGTTCCTGATAAGACAGCAAATAGCGGAACAATATTTCCATACGCCTGATCAATTTGTGTTTAGAAGATTAAGTGTAACTGAATATTGAGTCGTTAATTAGTAATTACTGCAGATTTCAAATAGATAACGATCGCCGGTACATTCATTTACCAGCAACTTTTGAAAGGCTTTTGCATTTTTGTTTTTGAAATAGTAAATAATTTCTCAATAAAGTAAATTGTTGTCATTTCAAAATCACATTAATAATACACGTCCCAATGGTTAATTTACATGACGTGTTTTGGTAAGAATCTAGTAATACACTGTCGTTAATAACTGTTTCTGTTGTCATTTTTTTTACTTTTATTTCTGTTCTTTGTTATACGTTTTATACTTGTAAATACGTCTTCGCCATGATCTCTACTTTGTAAATGGCCAAAGACTTATAAGTCGATTTGCAAATAATTTATGTATGTTTTTACCAGCAACGATCACATATGCGTGAATTAAAACACAACAGTTTTTATAATGACTGGTGTAATACATAGTGAAACGATATATGTGAAAACAGACAACACCTGCCCTTAATGGGCGCATCCGCCAATTAAGGCCTAAAATAAAACGTTCATAAAGTCATATACATGTGTATAGATTAAATGTACGTAGTACCATGGTTTTTCTTAGCATATTCATTGTATTAGAGTGTTATTTAAATGCAGTTACTTGTAATTACCAAGTATTGATTTATGTATGCATATCATTATTCACGTACATACTAAATCGAAACAAATATTTTTTTTTATAGAAACAGACATTTTTATAGAAACAGAGAATTTTTATAGAAGCAGAGAGAATTTTTATAGAAAAAGTTATTTTTAATTTAACAATGACATTATGATGAACTTAAAATAATCTAAAGCTAACTAAGACATAAATCTCATGGTAGATGTTTTATAAAGGAAAGTTAATGACATTTTTAAACAGTTTCCAACTCGCACCAGTTCTAAAGAATCCTATACATGTACATTGCATAAGTTTAATTCTTTTTTCTTCCACGTCAACCTGCGCTCCGGGACTGTTTACAATTTCACAATTGACAAGCCCTTATCTATTGGGGTTGTATTTGAACATCCGAACGCTTTGCATATTCCAACCTTAAGAAAATCCATGAAGGGTAAATAATGATGAAAAAAGAAAGAGAACATAAAGAAAATAATAATAATAAAAAAACGGTATGAAGACATGCGCTGTCAATATAGCAGTAATAAAAGCAATCGTAACTGACGTCAGGTAGCTAAATCCTTATCTCAACTGTTTTATATGATCAACTCTCATCAATCGGCATTTATTAATTAACAAATTAACACCAATTAACACAAAGTCTAAGATAACAGTTAACAACAACATGCAAGAGTTACGAGACACGTTGCTAAAGACTCAGATGAAAATAGTGCTGATCCTGACAGCTCACAGCCGACCTGGATCTACACTACTCACAATTTAACATGCGTGGACAGTTCGTGACTAGCGGTTAATGAGATAATAAATGAAGACTTTTATATAAGAAGCATGTTTATCCTCATGTTTATCAACGCGTTTATCCTCATATTATCCAATTTTTTAACCTCATGTCTATCCTCGTGTCTATCCTCATGTCTATCTTCATTTTTATTATAATGTCTATCCTCACATTATCATAATGTTTATCCTAATGTTTTTCCTCATGTTTATCCTGATAGTTTATCCTCATGTTTATCTTCATGTTTATCCTCTTTAATTTGTCCAGTTGTCATCGTTAGCTATTTATACACGTAGAACTGCTGTAATTCTAGGAATAGAGCTCGTTCACGGTGTCAGGATAATGAGGTTGAAACTGATTGTCAAGTTTATTATTTTGACACGCTATTACAGTGACGACAGCACTGTGTATGTCATCTTCGTATGAAGTGTAAAAAAATCGCCAAATAACTCTTTAGAACGGTGCTTGGACGTTAATCCCAGCAGACCCCTAAAACACACTCGTCGGTGTCAGTGTAATGGACCAGCCGGGTTTAGTCCCTGGGCACCTGATAAGTGCCCCTGTGCTATAATGATAGAAATGTCGCTGCGCAGTATCGGCAAAAATGTCGGCTAATCCCAATCCCTCGGATTTTTTAATAATTACGATATACAATCAACCAAATGCACCAAGTATTTATGACAAATGGCGAATAGGACTACATGTTAGTAGCACAATCGCTCATTCTAACAGCGTATTAGATGAACTATGAGTGAAACCGAGTGGAATGCACATAGCTGTAACACTATAGAGCACTTCAGCGAAGGAAATCTCTCGTAACTTTACGTCAAACGAGATGCCAGCAGTGCTTATTATTCTGGGACTTTTCCAATAAATTGCAGAAACAAAAACACCGTAGAAAAATACTAACAGTAGATATTATTTGGCAAAGACATCATAAGGCATTTACAAACATTCCAAAAACATTGCTTATCTTCATGAACGCCGTCATCGTCGTCATCGCCGTCATCATCATCATCATCATCATCATCATCATCATCATCATCATCATCATCATCATCATCGTCGTCGTCGTCGTCGTCGTCGTCGTCGTCATTGTCATCCGCGTCGTCGTCATCGAAAACGTCGTCGTAATTAAAGAAATTGCTTCCCGAAAGTTAAGCAAGATAGATTTTTATTGTAAAGAATAGAAATGTAAACAATGAATGAACATCTCCATTGCTTAGTGCGTATTTTTTTTTTTCATGGCCATGCAATATTTTGTCGCTGGCAACAATACTATTGTTTACCAAAACATTCCTGTTGTTGCAGCAGTTTTTTTTAACAATTTGTAGCAAATGTCAAAGTGACATTTAAAACCATAATTTGCTACATAAAGGAACACGGTAGCATTATCTAATTTGATATGTTAATAAGTTTTCGTGGATAAAGTTCGTCACTAAAGGTCAAAGTCACCCAGCAACTTCCAGCTATTTTAGATGAAGGACATTCCTGTATTGCCTTTAAGCCGACATAGTACCAATTTAGCGAAGGTACATGGCACATAGATCCACACAACCCGAACTTCAAACAAGGGTCGGATCCAGAAAAGTTTGGTGGTGGTTTGGTAGTATCAAGATCCATTCAACGTTATATATATATATATATATATATATATATATATATATATATATATATATATATATATATATATATATATATATATATATATATATATATATATATATATATATATATATATATATATTAAGAGGCCCTAACTTCGACCTAAGCTGTCAACAGGCAACATTTACTTAAGAAAGGTTAATATTTTTTAAGCTTATATGAATATGTTTTCACAATTCCACTCTTTTACCTGGTTGGTGGGGGGTTGGGATGCATCACCCACCACCACCTCGGATCCATCCCTGCTTCAAACACGTTTATGATAAAATGATTGCGTCACTACTGAGCCAATTAGTACACTGTTATTATTGACGTAGATTATGACTTAGGCGCAGTTAGGAGATATATGTATACACGTTTTTGAACAAACAAAAAACGGCTAAAATCATTAGAAACTCGCTCGAATGATGGTAAAACAAAAAAATTTTCAGGTCAAGGCTGTAAGATCTTACTGAAAGGTTTGTCAGGAACGCGCTCAAAACCAAAAAACGACCAGTCTGATCATTTCAAGTAATTGTTTTTATGATGCACAACTCACTCAGTCGTATAAATTAAGTCGTATATAATACTATGAATTACACATGAATAAAAGGTTACAGTAAATAAATAAATAAACACGACACAATTTTCATTTTTATAATTATTCGGACTTGACCTCACACTGACACAATGCCTCGCCATGGTGTTTCGAACTGTGTACTATTGGATCGAAGAACAATGTAAATTTGAACAAGCCCAAGAGTAGAAGGTTATGGCAGATAGTAACTTTAAGCAAACAAATACTAAACTAGATCATGACTTTATCATTACTTTATACCCGGGACATGCTATTACCGTTATTGTTTGGCAAAACGTTACAAGTGCGGTCACATTTTCGCATTACGAACACCGAGCTTTCTTCTCTTTCTGTTAACATGTTATATTAAGTAGATTTTTTGGCTCGTCTAATTATTTGGTTTAGTTTTGGTATTTGTGATTTAAGTAAATAAAAAGAATGAAAAAGGTAAAAATTAATTTATTTGTCTGTTTGATTGATTGTCCCTCCTTATAGTATTTCAGTTATCTGGAGAAGCAATAATAGTGCTGCCGTCGCTATGTAAAGCATGCCGTGAACACCTGACATGATACCACACACAGTCACATTATCCTGACACCGGGCCAACCAGTCGCGGAACTACCCTTATATATGCTTACGAGTTAGCAAGAGAGCTTACTACTACCATTTTAAACCACGTTTTCATGTCGCGGCTTTGGATCGAAGTTGGTGTCTACCGTACCTGGAGCCGACGCTCTACCGATTGCATTTCTATGTTCGGTAAATAAATAATAAAAGTACATGTAAAGTACATGTAATAAGAAATACAAATACGATGTACGGATATATAAACGCATCATATCTCAACTGAAGGCGACGAAAGTGATAATACCAGTGATAACTGAAAGTAGGCTTGCGTTAATTAGCTATCTTCTCAAGTTCTCATGTACATAACTATATATCAATTATACATTATTACACCTGTAACATTTTGTGAAACATAAAGGTAAACACACAAAAGAAAGCCACTGATATAACGCATAATTGAAAAAAAAATTGCAAGTTGTTAAAACTTAAAAAAGTTCCACATATAAATATTGAAGAATAATTACAACAAAGTATATGCGAGCACAGTAACAGTCGCACTGAGTTGTAATTTCTTAGTGCTTGATCTCCAGTTCGAGTCCTAAACCTGTAAGTTGTAAAACATTGAGCTAGAGTCAAAGGTCGTCCTCATGGATCTGATTGGTTAATTTGTTTGTATTTATTTAGGAATATGACCAATCAAAACTTGAAAATCATCTCGGACTACAGCTTATTTTTGACTCCCGGACATAGGCTAAGGTAACTTTCTCGCGAGTATGTTTTTATTTCTCAGCTAACCTGTAACGTGCTGATTGTTTTACCGAGACATGTGTCTGTGATCTTCCTTAATCAACAATAGAACCGCATAGCTGTCTCCATAAAAATTGCAATTTTGCAAGTGTGTCGATGCAATGTATTTTAAAAAATAAAACAATGGTCACTTATAACGGTCATTACGCATTGTGTAGCAAAATATATGAGAACACCAATACGTCTATGATATTTTTATTACATCGCACCAACACAATTACGGCCATGTTATCTTCGTCCAGCTAATGATTGGTAAAGAAAGATCACAAACTTATGTCTGGGTAGAACCACCAGTTCCCCGCAGGTTATCCGGAAAACCTCCTCACATGAAAAGTCTCCCAAGAAATAAACTCCAGAAATTTTGTCGGGACTTAAAACCTACCATACAAACGCCCATTTTATGTAATAATGTCGTTACAATAAACAATAAGAAAAACAAAATCAGTATAGACAAGAAAAAAGAATACCAAAAATAGATAAAGAACTTACCATTAGCCAAAGTGTATCCCCATCCGTGAGCCATGTTTAGAAGTCCGCTTGCAACTCAACTGAACGTCTAGCTCTCCTGTGTGAAGATACAAACACACCAATTGTAACAGAGAATGTATAAAACGAATACACCCAGCTTCCTAACAGTCCACCGCAATCAATGTTGATACTAAGGACAGCGGACTGTAGGTTATGGGCAGATAAATTTTATGTGCCAGGATCCTAATTTGCTGGACATTTGTTTTGTAACGAGTTTACTTTCCATATTGCAGATAATCGCATATATCTGTGGTAAAAACCACTAATCGAAAATCGTTTTGTTATGTCGTTTTTCAAATGTGATGGTTTTGGCTTACATGTCGGTTTGTTACAGTTTGTTTCGTATTTTGATCGATACCAGGGTTTGTAATCTCGTAGAGCATAATATGTTAATGTCAGTTAAGTTCGGACATATTCGGATTTCTTCAGATTATCATGCATTTAACGATTTGAGTAATTATCTGATAAACAATTTGCGGTAGCTATATATGTAGATTAGACGCTCATTTGTTTCGCCATAGCGTATATTTGGATTATCGCTAATTTATAAAAATAGAAACAATTATAAATAAGAATATATATGACAAAGTCCTATGAGCATTGCAACATATACAAAAATTTAAAAAGACACAGGACCAAAGTATTCACATGCAAGCCAAATGTAAATGTGAGAACAAATCTGTCATGAGTCATTTAACAATAAGAGCAAACCCGACAGTTACCGCATTGGAACGTTCAGTCGGCAATATGGACCTACTGGTCAATTATAAAACTTATAAGATTCTTTAGAAGTTTTTAGATATATTTTTGCGCTGTTTTTACGATCCGTCCCACTAATGTAGGCTACTGAACGAATAAACAATATTCGATGGTAAAAATGTTCTAAAAGCAGATTGTTGCACTTTTGTATTGATCGGATTGTCGCTACTTCAACTTACTTAATCCCCAAAATGTGAAATGGAAATCAGTACTAAACACATCGGCACTTTCCATAAAATTGGGATTGTGCGGAAATGTTTGAGGTCATCCGTGCCTACATCCAAAAGTTTGTAGGGCGGTTATCACATTTTTTAATTATGACATACTCGACAGGCTACCAACCGATAATTTGTGGTTGACAGTTTAACAGAGATTGGGAAGAAATATATATATTTTAAGTCTATAATTACAGGTCACTTGACACCAATATAAGAAAATAAAATACAGAAGGTTATCGAGTGATAAATTATGTGTAACAGGCTCTTATTTGCCTAGAAATTTGATACGCTGGTTTTTGTACTCTTTGTTTAACATGGTTTTTACGACGTATACCGACTTATTATTACCAGATGTTGCTAAGGAAAGATTTAACACATTTAAGCTCTAACCAGAACTGTTTATGTCAGTTTATCGAATACATTGTCTTAATGAATATGTGATAAACAGAGCAAGTTAAACACGATTTTTAAAATGTTTATAACCCTCCAAATCACAACACATCAGTCGGTACTCTCCGTCGAATTCCGTAGCACTAGCTCGGCTTTACGGAAATTTGTCGAAGTAGCGGACGACAAAAATCGAAGCCCGATCAATCGTTCAAACCCACCGTTTAAATAACGCTCACATAATTTAATATAAAAGTTAGTCCAATACAGAACCAATTTGTAAATATGATAGAAAAAGCGAAATCAGGAAATTGGTATTAGATAAAAACATTAATATCCGTCTTTATGCATAATTAATAGAATCGCGTGCAAATATTCAATGCCAAGGAATTGAAAAGTATCATTTACAGGAAATAATATTTAACTCAATATATCGTAAAATATGTCATTATATTTGCGTACCCTTTTGAATAACAAAATAACAAAACAAGTTAAAGTTGCAGCGGTGTAGGAAACTTTCTGTCGCATTACAATCGACCAGGAAAGAAATACAATTATAACATAATGGTATCCTACTTCCTTACACTGTCCACAATGTTTCTAGTGTCTTTCTTTGAATAGACTTTTATAAAGAAATTAATCATGACTAGATTGGATGTTTACAAAGTTTAAATTGAGTGGTGCAGCTCCAACAAACTACAAAGTTACCGTCAGTCCAAAATTATCTCGCGTCTCATAAGGCACGTCAAGTGGTTAAGAAGATTAATTGAGTTGAAGATCATAAGACGGCATGTGTGCGGTGAACAAACTGTTATAAAACCACATCCAACTGATCTTATGCAAACTATGTTTTTTTTCAGCTATACACGAAACAAAAATCACTTTTCTTTCCTTATGCGTTTCATCCTATTAGGATTGTTACGTGTATTTACTTTGATGGACATTGGACTTTGGTTCTTCAATTCCATCTTCACATAAACAGGATGCTACAACCATTTATTCTTTTCTGGTCATGTTAGTTCAGAAAGTTATTTTTTTGTAGTCAACTATTTTTGTGTAGTTTTTCAAATCGAAATAATACCATATGTTGACATAATTTTTCAATGACGTCACTACTTTCGTTATAACTTATAGAAAATATCAGCGCTTGAACATTTTGTATTCAAATAGATCGTTTTTCTTTTCATTGCTTGCATTTGAGAAACTCGTCAGAAAGTGCGAGGTTAGAACTCTGTAAAACCGGTTTAAGCACCCCAGTCGGTCCATATTGTCGACTGACCGTTCCAAGGCGGTAACTGTCGGGTTTGCCCTTTTCGTTAAATGACTCATCACAAATTTGTTCGTACTTTTCGCTTGGCTTTCATGTGAAATACGTTTGTTCTGTGCCTTTTTCGGAGTTTGGTATATGTTGCAATGCTCATAGGACTTTGTCATATATTCTTATCAAATATATCAAAGGCAAGAAATTGTCAGCAACTTTGGTAAAATTAATATATAAAATATTTACAAAACTCATATAATATACACAAGTTAAGCCAGCCCCAGAAAGTCACAACTTGTCAATAACACCTTTATTTGTTTGCTTCTAAATTTGTTTTGTTTGACTTTCGTAGGTCGCATCGACACAGTTACTGTCATATTAGCGACGTCTAACGATTCTTAGCGAAGAGAGACCCGAGATGTCCATTCTCTCACCAGAGGGCGTGCTACACAAGTTTCGCTTACACCTCTGTCAACGCCCGGTGTACAAGATTCTTGTACAAGATATAAATAATGAATAAAATGCTCATGGGATTATTTTGATCTCTGTATATTTTACTTAAAATGAAAATGGGTATTTTTATTTTTTTTTAGAACAATGTTTAAGATATATTTTAACCCAAATTTTCGGGGAACTATTTTGCGACATGTAACGATAGAATATCACGTGTATGAGAACTACTTTTCCCGGCGTTGAAAGAGGTGTAAGCGAAACTTGTGTAGCACGCCCTCTGGTGAGAGAATGCCGAGATGTCGTGATAGAACCACCGGCGTATCAGAGGTCGGCTGAAATATTTTCCCAGGATGGAAATTATTGCGCCGAACGAAACTCGAACCAACGCGATAATGTGCAGAGAGGTTACAAGTCGATGAATCTAATCTCTCGGTCAAGGCCGATCTCAGTTTTTTTATTTCCTGTTTTGTTTGTTTTAAGAACTCGCACATCCCGGATCAACATCGCCCCTTAAAACCACCTTTGATAATTTAACCATCAAAGCCTGAAACGAGGATGTCACATTTTTCATTGACACGTTTATTGTACTCTCACCTGATTAGGATATAAATTATAGTTCTTTACTTCATGTATATCAATAATCAAATACTTTCGTGGCTAATCCGGGGAGAGTTTGTGTCTATTTTTATCTTTTTATCAACTAACGAAGAGTTATCATCTATTTATGATACTTTGTTTGCTAACGCTTCAGACTTTCAGTTTATGTGGGTCATTGTTTAAAGGTGTATCTGCGTTAGATGAAAGTTTTTCTTTTCTTTTCAAAATTCAAATACATATACAGCAAAGTTAAACAAAGACAATTTAACTTAAATTTCGTTTTAAATAAATTTTAAAAGTTATTTTATTAAAATGAATATGTTTTTAAACTGTCTCTTAGTTTAATTTCAAATATTTACAAATTATATAAGATTAAATCAATTATTTACAACTTTTTTTCACAGTTTTAATTTTACTTTTAATCATTATATAGGAATATTGCAAGCGTTTCATTGCAGTTGTTGTCATTTTTGATAAGGCCATTTCTTAAGAGAATTAAAACCGAAGCCGCCTTTAGCTTGTTTTAGTACAATTATAAAATTGGTTCTTGCATTTGCTTTTAAGCATATTAACCCTATTCATACTTCAATTATCAGAGCATCTTTTTTTTGTAAATATATTATGATGGTGCGTTGCAAAGAGCAGGAGCTTGTAAATGATTTAACTTACAGACACACACACAAATAAATATAAAAATGACAAAACGCATTTCCTTAAAGGTCAAACAATCACATAATCCGGCTTCCTGGAAGATACCAAGGCAACATGTGCGAGGGTTGTACAAAACTGTTACACGAACTCTCATGCGAGGTGCTTTGGTTGTTCACGCACATACATGTATCATGGCTACCAGATGTTGCGATTATGAAATATCGTAAACAACAGCTAGGTAGCAAGATTTCTCCGCCCGCCACTTTTAAAAGGGTGTGTTTTCATGCGTTAATGCATTATTCCATGATCCAGTGTTAAACATTAAACTGTATTTTTGTTTATCTTTAATAATACAACTCTTTGATAAGGCCATTTCATAAGAGAATTAAAACCGAAGCCGCCTTTAGCTTGTTTTAGTACAATTATAAAATTGGTTCTTGCATTTGCTTTTAAGCATATTAACCCTATTCATACTTCAATTATCAGAGCATCTTTTTTTTTTTGTAAATATATTATGATGGTGCGTTGCAAAGAGCAGGAGCTTGTAAATGATTTAACTTACAGACACACACACATATAAATATAAAAAATGACAAAAACGCATTTCCTTAAAGGTCAAACAATCACATAATCCGGCTTCCTGGAAGATACCAAGGCAACATGTGCGAGGGTTGTACAAAACTGTTACACGAACTCTCATGCGAGGTGCTTTGGTTGTTCACGCACATACATGTATCATGGCTACCAGATGTTGCGATTATGAAATATCGTAAACAACAGCTAGGTAGCAAGATTTCCCCGCCCGCCACTTTTAAAAAGGGTTTGCTTTCAAGCGTTCATGCAATAGTCCATCATCCAGTGTTCAATTTTAAAATGTATTTTTGTTTGTTTTTAATAAAACAACTCTTGTGGTGTTCGAAGGTTAACAACACACTAATAGTACACTAGTTACATATAAATCATATGACCCTTCACCTGTTGAAGGATAAGGTAAGTTTAATGTAACACCAGTCACACCATAGTGCGTCTAATCATGTATTACGAAACACAAGGCCATATTGTCTAATCTGGCGCCTAGGTAGAGATATGTGAAACAATGTGATATTTTCATATATAATATGCATGTGCGGTTCAAGGATTGTTTGTCGATGTGGGGTGGGTGTGTCCTAATTGCGCGAGCACCGGAAGTGCTAGCCGTGCCAGTAGGGGCCTGGGAGCATGCTTCCCAAGAAATCTTTTAAAGTGTAGGAAACAAATAAAGCCATTTCCTGCATTTAAGAAGCTACAAGCAAATTGCAAAGATGATATAAACTCACAGTATTTTTCATTGAATGAGAGGAAAGGACATATTGCGCGAGAACCATAGGGGTCTAGGGGGGAGGTCATGCTCCCACAGGAAGAGTGTTGACATTCGGAGGTTATATTACACTTCAATCTTCAATCTTATCAAGTAGTATTTTGCAGGGAGATATATAATTAGGCAAAGTATCAGATCTACACAAAAATGTGTTTATACACATATTGCCAGAGACTAAGCACCAACTAAAGCAGATCCTGATCTGACAGTTCACACTACACTACTTGCATTGTCCGATTCATGCATAACATGTTAAGATGTGTCAAATAAATGTTTCTATTTAGACATTGGCACGAATTTAAAATACCTTTGCAAATGTTAAATTTTCATCAAGAAAAGCAAATGTCATTATAAATATACCATTATTATTGCTATTGCATTTTGTAGGTTGATGTTTGCGAAAGAGTTGAATTTACATTATAATTTATTTAAAACATGTTTTAATAAGCAAGTTCAAAAGAAAAATAAAGTAAGTATATAATGGACGTGATTGTTGTTTAATGGCAAGGATGGATCCAGGCGGGAGGATGGGGGTCTGCATCCATCCACCAACCAGGTAAAACAGTTATGAAAACACATACATGTAAGCTTAAAAATTACTCTGCCTTTAAAGTAACTTTTGTTGATTGATTAAGTCAGTGTTAGGGTCCGTTACTGTGTATATACATGTATATCTAGTATTTATTGCGATAAAGTTGAGTGGATCTTAATTCATACCTCCCCACCAAAATTTTCTGGATCCGCCCCTGTTTAATGGCCTCTTTTATTAAGAAATGAAGTTTGACCGAGGAATTACTTGCCATTTAGAATGTAAGTGATATTAATTAAATACAATTTAAGGCTACAGCCAGGAAAAATTAACTTAGGTTGATTTTAGCTCATTATGTATGAAAGTGTGTGCTCCTCAATTTCTACAGCTATTGCTGGTTTTAACATTGATTCTTGAATATCAGTGAAAATGTATGGGGAGTAACTTTTATGAATTTGTTTTTATATAAACAAAAATGGAACCGTCTAGATGCTTTAATGAAATCAATACACCACTGAGTAAAAATTCTCATTTTTGAAGGACACGGCTTTCGTCATAAAACTGTCTTCTAATTCTTCCCTAAGAAACTGCCAGATAAGCAAAATGGACGTTTTGTAACATCCCTCTCAGCTCACAGAAGGTGTAGAATATACATCATCTCTATAACCTTGAAGTGTCACCTTAAGATTGCCATGTCAGCTGTTACGATTTGACACGGATTAAAGATGGAATCCGCTCTCTTCTCTTACAATGCAAGTTCAAGGATGACCCTACGTTTTGTTTGTTTGTTTGTCGGTTGGTTGAGCTGTTTTTGTTATATATATATATTATTTACTAGGATAAAGTTGAATGGATCTTGATTCATACCCCCCACCCCACCCCCATCCACCACCAATAACCCAAAATTTTCGGCGTCCGCCCGTGGTGCAGTATAACCCATATCCTATACTAGAAACATAAATATATCAACACATACATTCAGACAATCCTCTCTGTATTACTTAATAACTGACTTGTCAGGGTATATAGCTTTGTTTAGGATGGGGGGCGGGGGATGTAAAATCTATGCAATTACTTATAACACGAGTCAGAATTCAGTTAAAAGCATATTCTCTATTTCAACCTTTATGCATATATATATATATATATATATATATATATATATATATATATATATATATATATATATATATATATATATATATATATCTTTATAAATTCCAAAGTCAATTTAGCTTAATTAGTGTGACATTATATGAACGTTCTAAGCTATGCACGTTTATTTAAACTGACTCACACGTTTAAGTTTGGCATATGTTATTGCAATACACAACACGCCCTTGCAATTGACCTTCACGGCACTTATCAACAGATAGTAAGTTATACATGACGATGAATATGACTGGTGATAATTTTCTTTGTATTTAAAAACTTGAAAGCGCCTTCCCTTATGTCACCATTATAAGACGGTTAGAGTAATCCGATCCCCTTGCAGTCCACAGTACGATTAAGACAAAATGGTGATATTTTCTAACATTCATATCCTATTAGCACACCTATTCAAGGACGCCAAAGATTTACATGACAATTCATGGTCACGCATAATGTTGCCTAATAATACATTATATTTTTTTAATCCTTGGCAAAGTGAAACACATCATGTTTTGTGGTTTTCATTTCGCTTGAGTTTTATTTATTTTTTTCGCAAAGAAAACAAAACAACAACAGCTGTGCTATTAAATTTTGCAATTATTCAGACAATGATTATTAAATTTAAATCGGCAATCTTGTAATAGTTATTTATTGCATTTAATTTACGGTTTGACGACATTTACACGGTATGTATATTACGTTAATAATCTTATCATCACCATCACCGTCACCATCATCATCACCATCATCATCATCATCATCATCATCATCATCATCATACACATAACCATAACAAAAACAATGTTCAAAAAGTACGGGCAAACAATATAATTAAACGAGATTTCTTCAGACCCTCCCCCCCCACACACCAACAAAAACACACACAAAACAACAACAACAACCAACAACAACACAATAAAACCAACAACAAAAGTCATGCTTAAAACGTTAAACGGTTGTGAAAAGGTGGTGCAGTTGGGAATTCCTTTAAAAAGAAGGATATAATTCAAGATTTATAGTATACACAGACGGAATTCAAGCACAGAATAGTACGACTACAAGCCTACAGTAGATAATTACAAAGACCTATCGGTATAAGATGACAACGGCAACTTTGGCAGAAATACGCGTTCATACATAATCGTAAAAACGGCGCTGGCCATTCAAATTTCCATAAATGGCGAATATTCAATATGGCTGACACACGCAAAGAGCAATACGCATCTGTCGATTTTATTCCATTTGAATAAACTACACATTCGATTTATTTAAAAGGGGCTGGTCATACAAATTTCCATAAATGGTGACCATTTCTCAAGATGGCCGACATACGCAAAGAGCAACTCGCATCTGTCGATTTTATTGGAGTATTCCATTTGACTTAACTACACATCTGACTTATTCGCGTCCATTGACACCAATAAGTCACTTGTAAACAGCATGTGTTAAACTTCGCTTTTAGATTAGCTGACTTTTTTTTCTTAATATCATAGCCATATGCAGGGAACGTTTTATCTCGGTCGATTTCGTTTATAATTTCATGAGAATGTAATATAAATCTTTTTTTTTTGTTATGTGTGTTTATTGTTAGCGATAATAGTCAGTCGTATATCAACCTGTGTTATACATTGCATCGCTTTCACTCGACTGAAATATAAACGCCAGGAATCACCAAAAAGGGAAGTGACACTCAATAAACGAAGGTAATGATGCTTGTCCCATTTCACGATGTACATTATACCACTGGGTGTGATACATTAAACCTTTCTTGATTTGAAGCCATAACAGCGTTGAGAAGATAAATAACTTTAATGTCCAATTACTCATCATGTACACTATATAGTTTATACCATAAATCAACATTTGTTTAACATTTTTGAGAAGATTCTATACAATGTAAAGTTTTTTTTAGTCGCCTAGTCGCCCCCATCAGGTCCAATCACCCCCACCCCACCGCGCCAAAACATCACCCCCGAAAAAAAAGTCAATTTACAAAGAAAAAAAGACACCATGTTTCCAATTATGATTTTAACACTAAGTGTAGGTAATATAAATATATTTTCCTGTTAATATTGCTCAAGCTTAATTTTAATGCAAAATAATGCATGTTTTATATATAAATTAAAAGACAAAATTAACAAACGTTTCATTTAAAAACTTTAGGGCAAAGTAATGTATGTTTCATTTAAAAACTTTAGGGCAAAATAATGTATATTTCATTTAAAAACTTTAGGGCAAAGTAATGTATATTTCATTTAAAAACTTTAGGGCAAAGTAATGTTTATTTCATTTAAAAACGTTAAGGGAAAAGAAATGCCGGTTTCATTTCAACTCAAAGGGCAAAGTAAGGCCTATTTCATTTCAACTCAAAGGGCAAAGTAAGGCCTATTTTATTTACAACGCTAAGAGCAAAGGAAGGCTTGTTTTATTTACAACTTTAAGGGCAAAGTGTTGAATGTTTCATTTACAACTCTAAGAGCAAAGGAAGGCTTGTTTTATTTACAACTTTAAGGGCAAAGTGTTGCATGTTTCATTTACAACTCTAAGGGCAAAGTAAGGCGTGTTTTATGTATAACTCTAATGGCAAAACAATGCATGTTTTATTCTTAACGACAAGGCCAAAGTAATGTATGTTTCATTTACAATTCTAAAGGCAAAGTGTGTTTGTATGAGTGTTATTTTTGTATTCTTGTGTTTTATACTTATTATAATACAAACATACAAATCACAGTACACGCGAACAAAACACAAATAAAACCAGGAATTTGCTGCAGAAATGAGTTCAGGAACTATAAAAAAACGAATTAAAATACCTTTACCATATGTGGCATTCGTCTACTTTAATGTAGAATATAATCCTTCAATCAATTTTGCCAGAGACAAAATAACGGCCAGCACTAGCTTGGACCTGTTTGACCACAATCTTCCGAATCTGCTGCCTATCCGTATTAGTACACTGTTTTAATCAAAAGGCGTTATCCGACTGTTTTGAACCCCTTTCTTCTCTCAAATAAGTTATAGTTACATGAAACGATCCAGCGAAATGCTGCTTAATAATGTCCTACATCTAAGAGCCATGTGAAATATAAAACTTTACTCGTTATTACAAACAGGTGTCTCCTATCTGAGCCACGCTGCACAGTTAGCTATTTTGAAAAAAAGAAAACCCACGTGACCAATTACTTTTGAGATCACGTTATATCATCATCCTGGTAATTCGTTGTGACGTCGATATCTATTTTCAGCAGAATTCCCCATTGTGCTTATTTATAAATTTGGACAGAATGAACATCCAGAGAGCGATTTCATGATTTCTCCTGTCTCACAATTGCGGCAGTGTTTAAAATCGTCTTAACTTCGAATTTGAACAGAGCAGAACAAATTTTAATGGCATAAAATATTAACAATATTTGTAGCCATACAATGTAAAATAACAGATAGTGGTGAAAATAACTTTATCATAGAATAACAAACACATGAGGTTTTAAACTATTTAAAACATCTTACAATTTAACAAAGCAGCTTTTTTCTATATTATAATAATTTTATATTTACAATTACAGTATGCGTGCATGTAGAAATCATGCCAACATTCCTCCAAAACAGGCACAATGTATTGCTACATGACACAAGCAAACTGTCATATACCACCTTTAATTGCATGACTTTATAAATAAACAAACACAATAAATAAACAAACAAAAAAGATCAAAAAACCAAAACTTTAGACTGGTATTGAAACGTAGCATGAGCTGGGTTAACATTCTGGCATTACGATTTGGCACGTACGGCGGATTTCACTCTCGCAATTTCCGTTGGAGGATTTTCATTTATCCAATTTCACCGTTCTAGGATTTTTCCTTTTCATTTCAGGATTTTATTTATTTCATTACATCGTTATATCATTTTCATTTGATTTCGTATGTCTATATAATTAATATTATAGTAAATTTATTAAATGCTGCACCTGCGTGCTCTGCAATAAAACTGAAATGCGGTGCATCGGTGGTTCTACCCAGTCTTGTTGATGGGTTCAGTAATATCCTGACGTCACTTTAGTAACCATATTTGTGCCACTGCGATGTATCACATAAATCAATTAAAAAACAAATTCAATAAAGATCAAAGTTCAGATTAAAAATATTTGCATACACAAATACACATGTTTATTATCATTAAACTGATCTTTGGTGCGCCAGTGGTGCTACCTTGACATTCATTTTGTGTCGTCCACCACGTATAAAAGCTGAACATGAGCACTATTACCATATTATTTTGTCGGTGGGAGGTACAAAACACTCCAATCAAATGATTGTCATTTACATGTAAGTAAATTATGCTGACCTAACGATACAATTTTACTGCAAAAAGTACACATACAAAATACAAAGGCGATACTTTTTCAAAGCAAGTATATGTCCTTCAACAGTTAGCCTTATTTAACAATGCCTTAATGCAACATGTGTTTAAATATTTAAATATATTCATTTGATTAAACGACAATGACATGACATCGCGTCGTTAACCGGACTAAGGACAAACGCGGATTCCTAATGTGACCTTCATGTATTTTAAGGTCATTGGAACTGAAAAAAATAAAAAATAAACGCTTTGCATGTTAAAGGTGACCATTCATGTTTTAGCTCATTCACGGCATCTGCTCTAACGCTGATGTCTATTTTAGCAGGAACCCCATGCGTTCCTATGTATAGCTTTACAAAGGAATAAACATTCTAAGAACTAATTAACGTGTTTTACCTTCCTAAAATTTAGATACTGTTGAAAATCGTCTATGCTTAGACCAAAGTATGATCTTTCTGCAAAAACTATGCACAAATACCACAAATTGATATTGTTAGATATATTTGACAAAACCAAACTGTCGGATACCACCTTTAAGTGCGATTTGAACAGGCTTATGCAAATCATATGTATCCAGACCAACCAGTTCCTGACGGAAGCAGTTTAATCCAGGTCTGGATTATTTGCTGCGGTGTCTCCGGAATATTTCTTGTTATCTGTGCATGTACATGTAGTTGTAGGGAAATTACCAATACTTTGTATTGCTTATTTATAGATGATGCATGATAGAGATGTTATACAGACACCGTGAAAACAACGAAATATATTATTGTTAATTAACGATACATCGTTTTCACCGTCCTGACTTGTTTCAATGAGACCATTATCAAAATCGCAATTAAGCTAGAAATAATCCACTCTTTTAGATCTATTCGCGCCATTGTGGATGGAAGGACAACAAAATGGCCATCATCATTTCATGAATGGATATTACAATGACCTTCATTATTTCATGAATGGATACTACTATGACCTTCATCATTTCATGAATGGATATTACAATGACCTTTATTATTTCATGAATGGATACTACAATGACCTTTATTATTTCATGAATGGATACTACAATGACCTTTATTATTTCATGAATGGATACTACAATGACCTTCATTATTTCATGAATGGATACTACTATGACCTTTATTATTTCATGAATGGATACTACAATGACCTTCATTATTTCATAAATGGATACTACTATGACCTTATTATTTCACGAAAAAAGTCTACACTGACCTTCATTATTTCATAGAACAGAACAGAACAGAACTTTATTGACTTAAACTACAATAGTTTCTCGTCAATAAACATGGTAAAAACCATATGTATACAATGTGAAATCATGTGAGAAATAAATATTTCATAAACGCTTAATCACAAACAGTAATAACATTATTGCAACAGACATAATTTGTTAATATATATTTTTTAATTATGCGTCATCCTTACGCGCTCTTATAAAGAATGAATTTTTACTTGTACAATAAATGATGATTAAATGATTAATTGGAGGCTGAACTAGTATTAGACCTCCTTTTGGTCGTATTACAACGTGGCCTTTTAATAAAGCAAAACAACATATGCGTCCACAGAGAAAGGAATACGATAAATACTACTATGACCTTCATAAAAAAAAAAAAAAACGACCATTACAAAGCTATCGCTAAGCTGATACAAATCTGGAACCATTTGTACGATTCACCTCAACTTTCGCGCTTTTTGGCATACACAAAAATCATCAAATTGCCACAAAGAGTTAGCCGGATTTACGACAATGACATTTGTGTAGAACGGCAGGTAATTTTTAAACCATGGCCTTCGCCATGACCTCAAAGTTTTGTTTAGCTTTTCTTTAAACAGGAAACTATTAACAACGGTTTTAACGACCACTCATTGACCATTTGTAAACCGCTTAAAATGTTAGTACATTGTATCACTTATGAACTGAAAATTATTTCATGACCTATATGTACTCGATATGTCTTAAACTTTTTTTTTTTTTTTTTTTTTTTAGTACAGCCTTCTGACACTAGACATGACACGTCATGGCTCACATCCAGGAGTCCCTTTATCGTTAATGACGGCAGAGTAATTTTAAAGTTCAAGAAGTCTAGCTTATATCCTTCAGGGTTATGTTATAAAGGATAATACGTATTATGACTGAACTGACTTTGATTTCTATGTTAGGCCATGATAATATCAGCTTAAAATTATCCTTAATCAGGTCTTGTCAGCTAATGTTTGATAAGAGATAATACTTATATTATTAAATAACAAAATGTCAATAGTTGAAAATGAAAGTTAATCTTGCTAAATGCAGAAAGGTACACCATAATTCCCATATTAAATTTTGATATTTAGTCTAAATAGCAACATTGAAACGATTTTTTGTTTTAGATAAATTACATCGACACAATGGTAGTCATTATTGCGAAGTCCAGCTTTTTTTTTGTTGATGAAAGGTTCATGACAAATGTCTGGGCAGAACCACCGACACACCCAACGTCCGGGACTCGAGCACACCTGGTAAGGAGAAGAGAAGTCAGAGATGACTTACAAGTCCGCGACCTTACCCCAGGGATGGATCCAGAGGATGCATCCCCCACATCCCCCGAAAAAGAGTAGAGTTATGAAAACACATGTATGCAAGCTTAAAAAATACTAAGTTTTTAAGGTAAATTTTGTCTTTTGACTGCTTAGATCAAAGTTAGTGTCTCTTACTGGGTATATTTATCTAGTATTTACTGCGATACTGTTGAATGGATCTTGATTCATACCCCGTGCCACCAACCCCGCCCATCTTTTTCTGCATCTGCCCCTGCCTTACCCTCGATCAAGGGAGCCCAATATGTTATAGAGTATAACCTACATAGGATATAGAAATAAAGAGAAATAGAAGAATTAGCAGAAGTGCCAAATAGTACGTTTAATTTTAGGAAACCTAACTGTGCTCGATATCTAATTATGATGGTAATTTGATACATAATTTGATGTGATATAATCCCATATAAGAAGATAAAAATCATAACCGATACTCCTAATAACATAAGACAGGCTTATTGCATGTGCACTGCGAATATATACCCTGTTAAGCATAATGGCTAGTAATTGGGTGTAGAACCATATGATCATTTTTTGCAATTAAATCATTTCTAATGCTTGTCAGATGAGAGAGAGAGAGAGAGAGAGAGAAAGAGAGAGAGAGAGAGAGACACACACACACACACACACACACACAGAGACACAGACAGAGAGAGACACAGACAGAGACACAGACAGAGACACGGAGACAGAGGGACAAAGAGACACAGACACAGAGACACAGAGAAAGAGAGAGAGAGAGAGAGAGAGAGAGAGAGAGAGAGACACAGAGACAGACACAGAGAGAGAGACAGAGAGAGACAGAGAGACAGAGAGAGAGAAAGAGAGAGAGAGAGAAAGAGCGAGAGAGAGAGAGAGAGAGAGAGAGAGAGAGAGAGAGAGAGAGAGAGAGAGATGAAAGGTTGGGCCGTGTGGGAAAATGTCCTGATTTATCTTAGAACATGTTCGTACATATACATACGGGTTCAAGTTCAGTAGATTAAAATATAACCTAAAAAAGGTCGAGCGCGTTGTCCTCTGCAATCTTTTGTTATCCCCGAGTATGCAGCTTGGCAGAATATTATTTTATGTGCGTGAAACCTAGCTACTTATCATACATGTACATTTTTTTCATATCACTTACTTATTAACAACCTATTTCAACTTGTCGTTTATAAAAGCGCACACTACATATATCAGTTGCAATTGTAACCCGGTCAATTTTGGTTGAATTATTTTGTGCATATCAAATGACACAACTGTACCACTAGATCTTTACGCTAGATTGTACTTTGAATAGCTAGTTTGACAATGACACGAAATGTACGTAGTTTGATTTGAGGGTTCCGACCAGAACAGTTAAGCATTTAAATATAAATATATATAAAATATTTAGCAGCGCGAATTTTCCTGATAATATTTTGCAACAACAAAAAAAGGAGATAAATTTACTGGAAGTGATGCAAATATTGTAGATTCAGATCAGTCAGCTTCCGGCTGGGAACTGTCGGATCAGGAACTACTTAAATCGCTGCTGATTCTTCCGCAAAAGGGTTTTAACCTTTTAAACGAACTGGTTAGCAAATAATTATAAATTAATTATGTGTTATGAACATGTGTAGCAGGCAACGAGATTAAAAAGGAAAATACATTAATAAATAACACTTTATAACATAGGATACGGCAGCGTAAGAATGGCAATAGTGTGCTAGTATTTTTGCTATTATTATTATTACTGTTCAAATGATTTAACTGTTTATTTGAAATACATAGTTTTTCTTAACACAAACATACTATTAATAACATTTAGATTTACATTGGGTGTTTGTATCTGTGATTTGTGCAAGCGAGCAAATTAAATGTAAAAATGGCATAAAAAGCACCAAGACGAAACTTTACAGTTATTGTCTCCCCGCCTTGGAACGGTTAGTCGGAAAATGGCCGACTGGACGGCTTAAACCGGCAGTGTGTGTACGTGTGTGTGTGTGGGGGGGGGGGGGGGGGGGGGCAAATGGACGGGAGGGAGAAGGCAGAGGGCCCGGGGGGTTAGAGTCGCCGACTTGTAAATCCTTAGCCTCTCACTGCGTGGGTTTGAGTCCAGGTCGAGGCGAGACCTTTCACGTACGGAGGTATTCCAGCTTACCAGAATACCCTGGCATGTGTTGGGGTCTTCATCGCTAAATATTAGATCGACGTCGGCAATATGACCATAATTGTAGGGGGCGATGTAACAAAAATCGGAAAAAAAATGGGTTTTGGCGCCCCAATATATTTTCTCACTTCCTGTTTGCTTTCTCAGAGATAAACAATGTAAATAAAAATATCCCATTCAAATGGTACAGCTAATAAGAAACACGTGCACCGCGGAAGCAAAAATACGATAAAAGGAGTCTTATAACAGGAAATGCGTGGACCTATCTTCAAGAATGTGCAAAAATACCGCAGTTCTTGTTTAAGGTGTAGATTGATTTAAACACAGAAACCATATTTTAAGGCTTTTGGATGTTGTATCGAGGTCGATGTTCAAACAATAAGTTACTAGGATCTACATGTTCTTACAATAATGTAAAAAAAAGATAAATGCAGTTTTGCATACAAAAAGTTGCTGACAAAGTACAACGAAGAAAACATAGAATAACCCATTTGACCGTTATATTAATGTAGATGAAAACAATAAATGCAAGAAACTACTAACAAGAACGTTCATAAGATAATAACGACATTGCTTACATCTGGTTAAGGTGTTGACAGAGCACAATAAAGGAACTATATTTTTGGACTATTGTCCGTTACATTGCGATTGATGTGTACTTGTAACCGGAAATATTCTGCATTAACAATACGGGACAACCATCATACATTGTGCCAGGTTGTCAATGTTCTGTTTACGTAGCGTTTGATTGTGCCGTATTGTTGCATTGTATTTGGACACTTTGTATTCAATAGCGGCAGAGTTGAACAAATTTGAATTAAAAAACTCAACTTGAGGCAATACATGATATAAAGGTAACGCAATGCAAATACAGTATTCAGGTGTAATGACAAAAAATGCAACGATTGTCTTCATGGTGCAGTTTGTTTTGGGATAGACATGCTGAATAAGGCGGTTTCTTTTGTTGTGTTTTGTATAGTTCACATTTCACGTATCTAACAATTCAGCCTTGGTCAAGAATTTTTGCCTATTAAAAAGCTAATAACACTGTGATGAATAGTCGAAATAAGTTTGCAAGCTTCTGGCTGGCTTGAATGAAAGTTCAAACTCCGACTAATCATGTGCTTTAGAATAGTTTCATACTCAAACTTTGCAGGTTTATAAAAGTCTCGGGTTCTGTATGGTTGGATTTAAACGGTTTAATGAAAAAGTATTTCGATTTTTGAAAATATAATTCCTGTGAATAATTTTCGATTATATCCATGATAATAAACTGAATAGCAACCGTCTAAAGTTTCGACTATTTTTCAATATTTTAGAACCTAATAAACGTTCAACTTCAAACGTATATGATTTAAATTTTGTATGCTATTGAAAAAAATGCATAAAATGTGAAAACAACATTTATCTTTCCATTGCATAAAAATACAGTGTCTTAAATCGTTGATTCAAAGAATGCATTGCTAAATGTTTAAAACATTGTTATATGATTACTTCCCTTTAGGTGACGTCACTGATGAACCAAGCACTACTGCTAACGTTAATGATAATATCTGTTGTTGAACTGAAATCCATAGTATGGTTTCAGACTTTGTGCTGCATTAAAGCATTTAGTCCTTACATTGATCGATTCTAAATTTCAGAACGCTCTCCTTTTGAAATGTTTCTATCGAATTGTGCTTCTATCTATTATGTTCGCAAAGACATTTGTCACAGCTGTGCATTTACACATTATGTCTTTAAAATTGCCGACTCTGCTGAAAGCATTGTATGACCGAGTTAGTGAACGACGTTATAATGGCTTTTTGTTTGTGATAACTAATTATCAATAATTCAGTAATGTGCAATCGTGGTACTGTTCTGCAATGCAAACAGAAAACAAATACTCGTGGATAGGCATTAATGAGCGTTATGGGAAGTTCCGTCGAATCGATCTCAGCAACTCAATTAAATCTCAATTAAAGAAATGCGAACTCTTAACTAGAATAGTTAATTAATCTATTATTGATTAGACAGCCTGAGTTGACAAATCTTTGCAACTTTATTAAAATATTTTTGTCACAATGTGTTTAAGAACAAACAAACAAATGCATATTTATACAAAAAGAGAACGTTCTTTCAAAGATAGAACATATAACACGAATTATTATATTCAAATTGCAAAAGTAAAAGTGCAAACGGATATTACATAATTTGGAAACCGCTTTAGAAAGAAGAACATACCAGTGCTGATTACTGCGCAAAAATGAGTTTAATTAAACGGGAATTGCACGTTTACGCGAAACAATATACTGTTGAATACAGTAACCGTTGCTTAACCGCGCAAATCGGGAAGCCGCTTAAACCGCAAATGAGTTAACGCAGCTGAGAGGCTAGTTTGAAGAGCTTATATTTTCTGCGGCCGTTATATAGATTTCAATATTAACACTGCACATTAATGCAAAGACGAACATAGGTAAATAACTTTTCTGGATGGGACTTTTTTAAAATTACAATGATTATTTGTCACATGTGAACTTTACTGTAATCTAAACCGATGTTTATTACTCTGCAAAGATTAAGGAACCTCCCTAATACGGATATGCTTGGACAAATAACTATAATACAAGGAGAAAAAACCCTCACGCAGTGCAAAAGTGATGTTTTTTTGTGGATTGCTCCGATTTCAATGTCAAAGATTACCCGGGTGTGGAGTGTGGAGAGGTTACGACAAAAGAATGAACGAATACTCACGGGTTACGACAAAAGAACGAGCCAAACAATCAACTGTTTAGAGTGAACAATCATCGTGCCTTTACCGCTTGGCCTGTTAGTCATGGAAAGACCATAAATACAAAAACAGAATAAATAGAAAAAAATATCACTTTTTCAGGATCTGCACAATTTGATCCAGAACTTTTAGCAATATGTCTTACTACCCTTTTATATAGTTGTCAGTAAATCACTAAGAATGCGTATTGGTTGTTAAAAATGCAGCATGAATGGGAATATTTAAAAGAGATCCTTGAACCAAATTACGGCCGCTCTTGGTGGGATTGTAAAACCTCATTAGCACAACTAGCCTGACTTATGTCTAAAAAACGGTGAGTTGTCAAAGGTAAAAAACGATTTCATAAGATAATGGAAGAATTCGCCGCAAGATAGAATTTGCTCTTTTGAAGGTTATGGAGTGTTTGCCTATTTCATAATCATTTTCATGCATTATTTATACTATCAATTCAAAATCGTAGAATATTGGGTAGCACGCTAAATACAAAGCTACAAAGACATATTGTATTTGATGCCAGTAGTCACCAACAATTCTTAACTAAGAATTACTCAAGTCATGGACTGCAATCCACCATATCTTCATCATGTATTTAGCTGCATGCCTGTATTTTTGCGTAATCATTTAACTTTGCTATTTTGAGCTTAAAATTACATTTAATCTTCATAAATACGCTTATTTTTCATGGTATGAAAATTATTACTTTGGCTTAAGTCATGCTTAAAAATGGTTGGTAATCACTGGCCTAAGATTAAGCAGCAAATCGTGCAGAGTCTGGTCAGCAAGCTACCTGATCTGGACCTATACCATTTGCCTACCCTATTGGAGCTTGTCGGTTTGATTGTAAATGATTTGAGGATTATTTTTGTATTGTTTACAAAAACAAGGACTCTCAATTAAAAAGAATATTGTATTATTACTTAAAAAGGCATTTAATGCAAAATACGCAACACGCAAAAAATAAGAACACAAAATATTCATGCAATCCTTTCGACGACGCAGAGTAAAATAAAAAATCTATTACTTTGTAAAACATCGCACATGGAGACGACTTGTCCGGAGAGTATATTTAGTTTATGCTCATATAACCATAAACAGAGGGCAACAGAACAAGGATAACTGCAATGATGCAAGGATGATTGAAATGATAATTACACAGGTCTTAAAAGATGTGAACAATGTATCAAGCAATATCATGAATTCAATGCTGTTTCGCAAGGTATTTCAAGAAAGAAAATGAGTATGTCGAAGTTTACAGTGCAGTTTGAAATAACAAATATATATGATACAGGTTTCATAAATATTTAAAACTATATCAACATCAACAGCTGCAGCATTGTCATAACTTTAAAAGATAAACACAACACAAATTTGAATTGTTAAAAATGCGATTAAATGGAATTGAATAGCTTTCTTAACATTTTAACTTTAAATTACAATGCAAAGATATACTATGCAAAATTAAGCTTGAGTCGAATGTATGCGTTTTAAGAAGAAAAAAAAACAGAACGAAGAAGTTGCAATGTTGAACTCACCTTTGGAATAGATTCACAGCACCTGTCAGTGACTGAGCGTATTCTGCGACAACAATAGTATTTATTGGAGCTCATCGACCAATCAAAACCAAGGACACAGCCAGCCATGTGAATACATATACCCTAACAGGCTAAACCCTACCGTGCTGTTTTTTGAACAACCTGCTGTTAATGCTTAGATAACTGCTCACATCGTCACGCATGTTTAAAGCGACAATAATTTTAAGACTTAGGGCGCAGTAAGTGCAGATCCTGATAAAAAAAGCTGGCTGATCTGGATCGACACTATTTGCAATTTCCAAACCGCGCTAAACAGATTTGGACTTAAGTCAAATCAAGGATATGGGAGATAACTTGTAAAAGGGTGTATGCGGTAAGCTGTTTCAGCCAATATCTAATAAGAAGAAAGTTTGGAATATATATATCCAAACTTTCTGTTACTTCAAACTGCACTGTAAACTTCGACATACTCATATTTTTCTTGAAATACCTTGCGAAACAGCATTGAATTCATGATATTGCTTGATACATTGTTCATATCTTTTCATAATTGTTAGCTGTTATACCTATAACATCGGCATACTCGAATGTTTTGTCAGAAGAAATATCGCACCAAACAACTGCGATTTCTTGTTATTGTCTGCTGCATTTTTGCCCCCCTCCCCCTTCCCTTGAAAAAAATTTACTATATACCAGGAACAGCACTTCAGGGCGGCGCCAACGAGAGGATCAGTCCGACTTTATTAAGCGCTTGTGACTGAGAGGGAAAAGTTGCCGATCCTAGTCTCCAACATCCACAGGGCACAGTACTTCGTCACCGTGGGTTTGAGTCTCGGTCGCGGCGTGACTTTTGTTTGTTTGTTCATTTTTTGGAGTATTTTGTTGTTTTCTTTTTTGTGTGTTTGTAGAGGTCTAAGCTGCACAAAGGTGCAACGGTGGTTCTACTAAGACAATTTCTAGGGTCACCCTCCACCAAAATAGTAAGGCGTCGCTATAATGACAGCGTTGTTTCAATGTATTGCAAAAGTTATATCTTGTACAATATTTAATTCTTAATTAGTTTTCGTTATACTTAAATAGTTTATCACCAATAAATTTAGCTAATTTTGTTATGTTAACTGCAAGTTAAGTTTTAAAGACATCTTTGTTTATATTTTCTTTCGTGCAGAAAGCTAAACCAAAGATAAACGGACAAACAATCATTCAGCCTTATATACAAGTTATATTCTTATAAACATGCTCATTCCAGTCAACTAAATTGAATCGACAAATGCTACGTCATGACTCGCTTTATTATTATTTCTTAATGAAACAATTGAGGCTTTTAAGAGAGAACATGATGACCACTTCACCCTCTAAAGAGTGCATACACGGTTTCTGATCATATCTTCAGGCGCTGTTCAAACATACATATTTTTTTACAAGAAATCGTATATTTTATGGTGATGTTATATTACGTTGCAGCACTACTTAACAGGGCGTTAAAAATCAAACGTGTCCACTGATTTACAATCTAACTCCGCTTGAGAGTTTTTGGATGTGATCTTCGCGTATTAAGTGCAGTAACTGTCGTGTCCTTTTCATGAAATATGGCACACAGCCCTACATTCCCTCGTCTGTCTTAAAGGCATTGTCCCAGAGATTGGTATCACTTTTCGCTATATGTTCACTATTCAAAAGTATTGTTTCAGAGACTGGTCTCATATTTCGCTATATGTTCACTATTCAAAAGTATTGTTCCAGAGACTGGTATAATTTTTCGCTATCTGTTCACTATTCAAAAGTATTGTTTCAGAGACTGGTATCATTTTTCGCTATATGTTCACTATTTAAAAGTATTGTTCCAGAGACTGGTCTCATTTTTCGCTATATGTTCACTATTCAAAAGTATTGTTCCAGAGACTGGTTTCATTTTTCGCTATATGTTCACTATTCAAAAGTATTGTTCCAGAGACTGGTCTCACTTTTCGCTATATGTTCACTATTCAAAAGTATTGTTCCAGAGACTGGTCTCATTTTTCGCTATATGTTCAATATTCAAAGGCATTGTTCCAGAGACTGGTTTCATTTTTCGCTATATGTTCACTATTCAAAAGTATTGTCCCAGAGATTGGTCTCACTTTTCGCTATATGTTCACTATTCAAAAGTATTGTTCCAGAGACTGGTCTCATTTTTTGCTATATGTTCACTATTCAAAAGTATTGTTTCAGAGACTGATCTCATTTTTTGCTATATGTTCACTATTCAAAAGTATTGTTCCAGAGACTGGTCTCATTTTTTTTGCTATATGTTCATTAGTCAAAGGCATTGTTCCAGAGACTGGTCTCATTTTTCGCTATATGTTCACTATTCAAAAGTATTGTCCCAGAGATTGGTCTCACTTTTCGCTATATGTTCACTATTCAAAAGTATTGTTCCAGAGACTGGTCTCATTTTTCGCTATATGTTCACTATTCAAAAGTATTGTTTCAGAGACTGGTCTCATTTTTTGCTATATGTTCACTATTCAAAAGTATTGTTCCAGAGACTGGTCTCATATTTCGCTATATGTTCACTATTCAAAAGTATTGTTTCAGAGACTGGTCTCATTTTTTGCTATATGTTCACTATTCAAAAGTATTGTTTCAGAGACTGATCTCATTTTTTGCTATATGTTCACTATTCAAAAGTATTGTTCCAGAGACTGGTCTCATTTTTTTTGCTATATGTTCATTAGTCAAAGGCATTGTTCCAGAGACTGGTCTCATTTTTCGCTATATGTTCAATATTCACAGTTATTGTCTCAAATATTTATTACCACGAAAAAGTGGAATTATTGCCACGAAACGGTGGAATTATTACCACAATAGCTGGAATTATTGCAACAAAATGTAGAAATTATTGTCACGGAATGGTAGAATTTTACCACGAAGAATTGTCACAAAATCTATTTAAATATTGCCACAAAGATAAATGGAAAAATTTCAACGAGGAAGTGGAAGCATTCCCACAAAAGTGCGTGGAAACATCACTACAAAGGTGTAAAAAACCACAAATATATAGAAACATAATTCCACAAATACATTTGAAAATAGTGGCATAAAAGATGGCAATAATGGCTTAAATACTATGTCTGTTATAAGACCTATATATTAACACAAAGAAACATTAATGTGAGAAAATGTTGAAATATTGAGGAAATGGTTTAACCAGATTTTGAGAAAACGACCTCTGAATTGACACGGAATGAAAATATATGGTAACATACAAATATATAGAAATTAAATCGAAAAGACATACAAATATTGTCACTAAGATATAGAAAGGCGTGTACATATATTGGCGCAAACAACCCAGTAAAGCGCCATCTATAAATGCATGTATATTATGTTAATGCGCACCCGTGTTTTTTTTTTTATAAAAATGTACATTTATATCGTCCAGGTAATAACTAAATTCTGAAATTAAAAGTCGAATGCGTTACAGTGTACAGGACGACTGAATGACATTGGGTCAAGGTCATCTGTTGTATGTTATTAGGTCAAAAAATATAAGGTATTAAGAAGTTTTGACGTAATAATTACCAATAATTACTTGTAATATCAAGTTCAGAATCATTTACGCGGGGTTAGCGATAAAAGCTGAATATGAAATATATAAATAGATACCGCAACCGAAGACAAATCTGATTATTTGCGCAACGGGGATATTATTGTAATCTTCTTTGCATGCTAGCTTTTTTATATTAAATAACTCTTGCAAAACGGTACGGCAAAATGGACACAACCTCAATAGCTTTATACATAAGGCCAAGAAGTGGGTTTAAACTTATTACCGGATAAGTGCAAGGGGTTAAAAGAAATTGACTAGTGTTTCGGGATTGGAATTTGCCGGCATTTTTGCCGATACTGTGCTGCGACATTTCCATCATTATAGCACACGGGCACTTATGAGGTGCTCAGGGACTGAACCCGGCCGGTCCATTATACTGACACCGACGAGTCAGGCGTAATGCTGTCCTCTTAGTCCCGTGCGTTAGGACTGAAGCCATTACTACCAACTTTTAAGTCTTTGGTTTGACCCGGGTGGGGTTTGAACCCGCGACCTCCCGATCCGCAAGTCAACGCTCTACCACCTGAGCTACTGCGGCCGGTTCTAGTGCTTTGGTGTTATAGATCTCATTTATATCACGAAGTCAAATGGAGGTTTGGAAGTTAGCAGGTCGAACAAAGTGTCTAGAAACCATAATAGTAGTGGTGAACTTGTACCCTATTAATAAAGAATAGTAAATATTTTTGTTCACTTAAAAAATCGAACATTTCCTTACATATATGAACATTTATTCAATTTCATACGACTTAAAACTAATTAATGCCAGGAGCGCCCTGGGCCGAATGGTTAGATTCGCTTTAATTCCTCGACCCCTTATAGGTTTGAATCCCGGTCGGGGCGAAAACTTTAACGTAGAGATGTCTTCCGGCTGAATTGCGGGCGGTGTACCTGTGGTTCTACCCAGACATAAGTTTTGCTGTCTTTCAAATTACTTTACAAAGTAAAGTTTATCTTGTAGGTTATTGAATATTGCAAGCTAAGCGAAATGATAAAAATATCTGACAGAGTACCTAAGAAATTTCTCGTTATCTAAGAGAATATATCCAAAGTTCAACGACTTATTTATGTAAAAAAAAAAATCAAAAAAAAAAATCCAAGATTCTTTATGACCGAGATCCAACACCTCAGATATGTTGTTACAACTCCTAGGTTTATGCAACATTAGACTGATAAAGTAATAGTGTCGTCAATACAGTGAAGTACAGCAACCATAAGCTAATGTTAAGCAACCAAAATTGAAGCTTTAACGAAATTAATATTTAGTAACCAAAATTGCAGCTTGGATGAAACTAATTATTGAATAATCAAAATTGAAGCCTGAACACAATTTCAACTAAGAAAGAATTCGGTAAGAAGAGCCAGTATGTTCAATTGAACTTAGTTTTATTAAACTTCGCCCTTCGCGGTATACTAGCGAATTTTATATACAAAAACAATACTAAAGTATACAAAAATTCAACGAACATGAAACATTTACGGCAAGTGGGGACCTGACCGTATGTGGGGAATACTATTATCTAGTTGGCCTCCTTAATAAACTCCCTACGGAAATACCTCTTTGAATTAATAAATATGTATTTTACATCAATTTTTACAATATGTTTGTGATGACAATGAAACTGGTAGCAAATTAGACTTATGAACATGACATATCCATCTGCCTCGAAGCTTAATATTATGAAATTACATATCAGAATGTTAATTTTACTAGGTGAGTCATTTTTAGGACAAAATGTAGAACTCCCAATGGTCCGATGGCTTTTTTTTCATTACAGTTTGACATTGAAGGGTCAATCTAAACAAGGTGACCTTGATAGATATACATTATACAACTATCTCCATTGTTCTGAAAACGAATATACGACATTTTGTAATTACTTCTTCAAGTGGACAGAACACAAATTATGGTACATGTATATTACAAGTACTGTCAAACCTGTTGGTTTTAAACGGCAACAATGATGTGCGAGACTTATTTTAGAGTTCAACGCCCTTGAGGCTCCAACTTATTTTGTGGGCCAAAATACTTTGGAATCAAATGCACATTGGGCTAAAACGGACTTTGCATTGCTACGCACTTATGGCCCCAGTGTACTTGGGTGTGACCCAACGCACATGGGATCCAACACACATGGGATACAGCGCACTTGTGATCAAACGCACTTAGGGTCGAACGCACTTTGCGTTTAACGAAATTCGGCCCCATGACACGTTGGGCTGTAATACATTGTTCTCCAACGCACTTGGATCTCCTACGCACATTGGGGGTTCAATGCACTTTGGGCTAAAACATGCTCTTTTGGCATTCCTATAAGTCTGCTTCAAAAATACTCCTCAACTTGTTCTAGAACCAAATAATTCCAAAGCACAATCTCCCTCGTAGAATCATAACAGTGTACATGTTGCTTTCGGCAATGTAATTCTGATTAACTATTGTTTTTAACAAGGTCATGAGAACGGGGATCAAAAAACCATGCACGTGACCTTTGAATAATGGTCATGAACTCACTAGTTCACTTAATGACCCCTAATGCTTGTCGTACTAGAAAAAAACTGACCCAGATTCGACAGAATGTCTGTCCAAATTACCAGCTAATTAAACACTATATTAGCGCATGCGTAGGTCGGGGATGTATAATGCTTTTATGCTAAAAAGGCTGAAACTGAAACTGAAAGCACCGCGACACGACTGATTATTCCAAAATCGAATTCCTTCTGCTTTTGAAAGCTTTGCAGCTTCTATTCATATAACTAGGTCACGTGCTCAAAACCATCATTGTAAACAAATCCCACGTGCTATTTTGTGTAAATTAGGTCAACCCTTCGCGATATGGTTTACACTTTAGTTTCCCACGGGCCATCGTCGGATACCCACGGTTGATTCTATTACGTTACTTTCCATTCATCACCCGTGGGCAAATTGCTACTCATTTCGTCGCTTTGTTTAATATGAAATGCCGCAATCCGATTGGTTCGCTGAGACCATCCAGCGAATCTGCCAACCAATCAAGTTTACGCTTTCATACCACTTCGATAGCATTGTCGTAAGTTTATTTACGCACAAATTACAAGCAACGTCACTGTCTTCATGGGCAAGGATACCGATTTCGTTTAAAACTGACGTGTATTTTTCAATACTTGCTTGAGTGCCCAAAGATCTGTAAGAACATTTGTCGCGGATCGCTGACAGACATATTTTACACTTGCGACGCGCTGTACCGGTCGCCATGTTTACGTTCTCAGGTCACCGTATTGATCTTCCGATTGAAGAGTATTTAATTTTGTAACCTATCATCTGATTGGATAATGTCTGTTCTGTTCTATTCTAACAGAACGACGAAATGAGTAGCAATTTGCCCACGGGTGATGAATGGAGAGTAACGTAATAGAATCAACCGTGGGTATCCGACGATGCTTGAATATTAATGTACGGATGCATGGCGTGTTATGACTGGATTATACAGCCATTGTTTATGCATTTACCACTTCCATAAAGCAAATAATAACCACAAACATAACCCTTTTTTCATATTTTACTTCCGGCAACCAAGGGCAGATAATTGGGCTCTAATTTCGGGGTCGAAGCGGTGAACACGCGAAACTTTAAGTCTGCAGCTTATGAAAACGATTACACTGATGTTTGTCCTTTATGTTCACTATAGAGTTCGAAGGTTTTGTGCCCAAAGCATCATTTTGCTATTAAAACCACTTCTAAAACTAATGTTACATCTATGTATATTCCATTAAGTGTATACGACGATGTTTACTTAATACATTTTACTAACCTGTGAGTAAATCACAACAAGATCTTACCTTTACAAGACCTAAGTCAAGAAACGCTCCTTAAGTTAGTTTAATATTTATCTACATATGTCATACATGTATGTATAATTTTGTCATCTCTCTTTTCCTGCGTTTACTTCCTTCTTTCGTTTTTACTGAATGAGTGGAAGAGCGAACGCATATGTGTGTGTGTGTGTGTGTGTGTGTGTGTGTGCGTGCGTGTGTGTGTGTGTGTGTCTGTGTGTGTGTGTGCGTGCGTGCGTGTGTGTGTGTGTGTGTGTCTGTGTGTGTGTGTCTGTGTGTGTCTGTGTGTGTGTGTGTGTGTGTGTCTGTGTGTGTGTGTGCGTGCGTGCGTGTGTGTGTGTGTCTGTGTGTGCGTGTGTGTGTGTCTGTGTGTGCGTGTGTAAACTTTTGTTGATTGGTAGCGATGAATTGACTTATGAAATCAATGTTTTATTTTTCAGACCTGTTCAAACATAGATCAAGAACACGTGACTTCGGTGACAATTGTAAAGCTTGCATTCTGACATGTTCGGCTGCTTCAAGAATCCTTTCCATATCTTTATGCCTTGTTCTGTCTTCTATCAATGTCTCTCTTTTTCGTTCGCCCATTCTGTTTCCACGACTCTTTTGTTAACTTATTATTATATTATTATTATAATAATTATTATTATTATTATTATTATAAGTGACAACAACAACAAGCAAAATACAAACATTCTGGAAAATAGTAATTTATTTAACAGTTGTATTGTTGTATTACCTTACTACATGAATTGCTATCGGTCATGTATGTTGGTTTCCATGTTTCTATTTCATTGGAAAAAAAACGAAAGCAGGTTTTTAAACAACCATCTTGGCATGTAGTTTATTGTCAATTGTTCATCTGTTTTTTTAAGTTGGCAGTACAATAATAGTCAATTTACTCATTCTGTATTTTATTCATCGCCACGGAAGTTTCGTACATTTAACTGACATTATTGGATGTGTCAACACGATCAAATTGAGTTGAAAAAGGTGATGACCCTCGAAATTAAGTTGATTTAATGGTCGTGCACCTCTTGGAGACAAATTGAGCCTGAGTGTGGAGTGGTTATCTTTCATCTCAGCGCGAGTAAATCGAATTCAAACACCATAACAAAAGGTCGTCTGCCGCTATATTTAGATCTCAGCCATTGTCAATTTAACTTGACAATAAGTGTATTACAGGTAGAACGTCAGTGGAAAGATCGTTGCGGGTCAAACACGGTTATGTTAACCATTAATTTTTAGAGCGGCAATAAGGAAAAACTAGTACAAGACCATAATACAATCAGATAAATATTTGTCGATTCAAATTAAAGTCAATAAAAGTAAGAACAGTAGTGCAAAATAGCCTTTATTACAGGAAAATTGTACAACATGGGCCCACTGTTAGTACAAAAAGTAGCACGCTACTAAAATAGAGAACGCTGTAGAAAATCGGGTTTAATTCGCGTATTTTACATTAATTATTTATATCAAGTCTTTCTGTTCGTTAACCGAAAAACAACAACAACAGCAACAACAAAGACAACAACAGCAACAACAAAATAATCCTTAAATCGCCATATAACATGTTTTTTGACAAAACAGCTTAGAAAAACGGACACAGATAATGTGTGTACAAAACAGCTCATCAAACTGACACATTGTTGAAAGAAAAACTACCAAACCGATATATATATATATATATATATATATATATATATATATATATATATATATATATATTGGGTTTATCGTCCCACCAACAGTATTTCAGTTATCTGGAGACGGTGTCCACTTGAAGCAGATATAGTGCTGCCTTCACTGTGTATAGCATGCCGTGAACACCTGGCATGATACCACACCCAGTCACATTATCCTATATCACATTATATATATATATATATATATATATATATATATATATATATATATATATATATATATATATATATATATATATATATATATATATATATATATATATATATATATATATATATATACTCGGTGTTAAAAATAACATTCATTCGCCCTTTATTTTACTCTGCATTTTAATCACAATTTTAATCATATTTATATTTTATAGCAAATATACATTGTCACTGTGAACATTCCACTGACGGTACTACCCACTTAATACCATACTGTTCACCAGTCTCATGTTGATAAAATTAGCCATGCCAATAAAAACCTTAAATATTTTCACAAGCTCACACTTTGACACAAAATTTGTATCATCCAACAATTACGCGGTCATTAGTTAACATAAACTCTTATGTTTTCATATTTTTTAATCGCACACGAAAAATGGAAAATGATACTTGCAAGCAAACAATACCTGACGTTGTATTACTACGCACATTGTTAAAAAGTTATTATTTAGCACTTAATTAAATACACATTCCCAATAATTAAAATGACATTACATAACGCTTAATGTGTTTTTTGTGTATTTGAGTTTGAGATAAAAGTAAGAAATGAACTGATAAATTCGGAACAACGTTGTCAAAAGTAAATAGGTTGAGCTTGCACTAAAAGTGCAAATTGCTATAAAAGAGATACCGAACGATGACTTAAGTACATTATTGATATATTTTGACAACACGTGTAAAAATATAGCATAGCAATTAACCAAACATCGGTTTATTTCTTTTTCGTTAAAGTATATTTCTTCCCAAACTGACCTGGGATGTGCCGGTGAATCTACACAGGAATTAATTTGAGTTTTAATCCACCAACATAGCTGTATGTCGCTATAATTACTTCAATTTAGTCGCTGCGACGAGACTACAAAACAAATTTAAAAAACAACAACAAATAACAACACACACACAAACACAAGATTGAACACATCTGTCTTTTCTGAAATTCATTACATTTCTTATAACGTAGCACGTTCTTATAGAAAAAATATATACTGAGGCCAAATCAAAGAGATAATATGCAACTCGAGGAGTCAAGAGGAGGGGACGAAATAACCTTATCTGCCCTTGATGAAGGTCATGGAAACCGATAATGCTAAAGTGTTTAAATAACAATTTATAAAGCAGACAATTACCACACAATTGGGTAAAGGTTAATTCCCGTTAATTAAGGTTAGTAAGGTAGTATTAAAGGTGTTACGCGACGTTTTGCCGATAGGTAATACGTATAACAGCACCTTACCCGTGTTCAGGTAAATAAGTGCATAACTGATGCATACAGTTACATGTATACTTTAATTTAATTAAAGGATGGAAATAAAATAACCTCATTCCTACAGACAAAATGGTAAAATACATAGGTTCAAATGTCAATTATTTCTAAATCTATAAATAAGCACGATTACAATTTCAGCTAAAAATAGATATCGACGTCAGAATGATTACCCGATAGATCGTGTAACTTGAGCTCAAAAGTAAGATGTCACGTGGTTTTTATAGTTTAAAAATAGCTAACTGTGCAGAGTGACCCAGATAGGAAATACATTTTTGTACTGACAAGTGAGGTGTTAAGCTTTATTTTCACATGGATACAGGGCACCAATAAATATCATGTCTCTGTATCCTTTCAGGTTACATCAATTTACGTGGCTGCATGAGAGAGAGCGAAAATGGTCCAAACTGTAGGATACCACTTTTTAAGATAAACCTTTATCTGATTGTTTTACATCGAGTTATTAGTAATAAAATAATGTTTGTTCATGACATGCAGCAGTATTTTACACGCCACCCATGTTAACGAAGCGCGGACTATCAAGTACGCGAACCTGAAATTCAGGGTACATTTATTGCGCCACTCTTTATGGGGACAACAGTGTAGCAGGCAACAACAGAAAATCGCAGCTGTTTGGTGAGACCTTCTTCAGAGAAAAGAACCGAGTATGCCGTAATTAGAAAGTGTGGCTTGCAATTATAAAAAGAGTAGCAGGCATTAATAAGTATTCGCAGCTGTTTGGCGAAGACTTGTTTTACAAAACAACCCGACTATGCAGATTTTAACAATACTTCTTGAGTAATGTGCTTTATTGTATTCATTGTCGCCCACCGGACAATTCCCGTCTCCATAGTGACAAAAAGTAGTTCTTTTAGATATGAAACGAATTTTTAAGTCACACAGTTTAAATCCCGCTGAACAAAATCACTAATGTCTACAATATGTCCAGCGTGTTTAAACTCGATGTACATGTAATTACAACAGGCATAACTAAATACGAATTTGCGGATGAACACGATCGCGCAAGGGTACATTATTCTAGACTCTTCTTGTGAAAAATGATATATAAGTGTGACGTAAAAACAATACTGGCGATAGTGATCTTTACTTACGCGATTAACGTTGTTTAATATGATCAACTGTCCTTGGTTCTCAAACCCCACCATTTCGCCTCAAGCCACTACAGATAACGTAGACCTTTATTTTTGTAAATATTAATTTGACAATTTATCTCAACAAGTTGTCAATGTCACAAAATGTGAATACTCTCCGAAGCAATACCACATTGTTCAAAGCTATGTTTTTTCATGAGATTATGCAGCATATAAAAACGACCAAGCCTAATATCTATTTCTTTAACTGGAAAGTTTGGAAAAAGAACGGACTCTCAAAGAAATCATTTTCTTATTGTCGATGAAAATTGTCAGTACCAAATCAAAAGGGCAGTCGCTCACCTTATGTTAAAGTATATCAAAAGGCGAGACGACAGGAAATGGGCGATAGTAATTTGTCTGCCCTTTGATGAAGGTCGAAGAGATTGATGGTAATATTTTTTCGCTCTGAATAAAAGAAATATCATACAAAAGGTATGCAGTCGAAATCTTAGTGAATTATGCTTATATAAGTCATTTTAAATATACCCCGAAATGTATAAGAATCAGAAATGTATATTTGAAAAAAATGGCACGAGGAGAAAATATATTTGCAAGATACAGTGTTACATGAACCAAAGTCAATGAACAAACACAGTAAAATGGGCTTCAACTTTAAAGTTACTTTCTTTAAAGCCCTAATATCGCCTAAAGCTGTAACAGCTTTTTTTTTGCTTCGAACGTTTAAAGGTGCTATCCGACAGTTTACATACACCAAATGCATGTAACAATATTTTTCAGTGGTTTCTGGGAATTTCTGCATAATTCCTGCATGGACTCATACTTTGGTTTAAGTAAAGGCGATTTTGGACATTAGCTTTATATGAGACAATACAAATTGCGAAAAATAAATCGAAATGTTCATTTTTTCCAAATCTATAAATACGCGTAAAAGCGATCCTGAAAAAACAACAACAGATACAGCGCAGACTACCTGGAAGGCGGTATAACGCGTTCTCGGAAGTAAGTTGTCACGTGGTTTTCTTAGTTTAAAAATAACTGTGTCTGCAGCGTGGCTCAGATAGGAAATACCTGTTTGCAATAAAGATTGGGGTGTAACGCTTCATTTTTCACACAGATCTAGGGCATCAATGAACACCATGTTACAGGAACTTTTCAGGTAACAATTAGATATTTGGTTATCTGTTAAAGAAATATTTGGTCAAGAATGTCGGATACCACCTTTAAACATTAGGATGATATATAATATTTATCCAGCACAGTTATTTCCAAACTTTCTCTGTTTATATGAATTATTTATTTGTACACACATATTTTAAATATATCGCATGCAGACATTTTTGGTATAATTATTTGTTTAATAGACGATGAGCTGTAACGGCTAAATCTTAATTATGCCATGTTCTTTTCTGTTCTACAGTAGAACATGTAAACATGTATAAATAAAACTACATAAAACTGACTTGTATCGAGAGTACTTTGCGCAATCAGTAGATTATTAGACAGATGTGCCAAAGCTCTCGGGTTTGAATCATACACAATCAAACTGTTTTTCTGCATTTTCTTTTCCTGTTTTACATGCTAGCAGTTTGGATTCTCTTGAAATTGTCGATAAATAGGGTTTTTTTTGGCATATGATCTTCAAAACAGAAACCATTAATAGCTGTTATGAGTACGATGAAAATATGTCAGCCAATTGTATTATGACTTTAAATGTAAACTTTATAAACAAGAGACTATGTGAATAAAGTTTAATTGTGTTTATGACATTTTTAAAATACTCAAACTATACGATTGTTTAAGTATTTATTTGTGCCGAGTGTGTATTTTTGACGGAGTAGGAATGAAAAAACAACAACCGGTGATTCAGTGAAAAATGTGCTTTATAACAAACAGGTGGTATTGAACCAAAATTAAATGAGCCGATGACAATAAAATACCTCAACCGAAAAAGTAGGAAATATTTGTATGTAACTGTATTCTAGTATTAAATTCTGTAAACTGTCTTCAGGAAAAAAACACGTAATTAGGTTAAACCCCTATTGAACGAGCTATAAAATGATATTCAAGGAAAGAGATAGTGATTTCAAAGAAGCATGAAGTGTCATTGCTGATAACAGTGTCAATATCAAATCAATAGGAGAGGGACTTTGGAACACCTCGGCTATTTTACTTTCTTTCCCGAAAGTGTACGCAAAGAGCCGAAGACGATGCGAATGAGGAGACGGTGCAAGCTGCCTTTTGGAATCACCACTTACTTTTTATTTCGGAGATAGGCACCGAACGTGTACGAAAGGGGCCGAAGATGATACAAACGGCGAGTACACAAAATAATCAATGGGCGGGAATACAACTCAAGCAGACGAGAGAAGACAGGCAATGTAACCTTATCTGCCCTTGATGGAGGTCATGGAGGCTGCTGGTGATATTTCGTCAAGGTCAAGTACTTATAGACACGTGATAAACTCCCCATCTGCTTAGCACGAATATAACAGACGATGGCAAATAGTGAAGAATCAGACCAGCCAGCTCCAGCTGGGTGCTGTCTGATCAGTGTATGAGCTATTTGCAGATTATTGTCAATGATAGAAAGCATTGTGAACTATACGTTAAGTTGTTTGCAAATAAGTATGACTGAAGATACGGTTATTTTGAAAGATGGCAGGCTACAGTTTAACAAATAAACTTGTTACATGTACGTGATGCTACATGTATACATGTATATGAAAAAATACATTGTATGCATTAGGTAGAGATTTGAGATTTGATCAAGTTATAGATGGTTGTTTTGTTTGTTTTATATTATACCTCACAGACACAATAATGGTCATATTGGAAACTTTAGGCTAATTATTGGCGGAGAAAGACCCCTGGCACGTGTCTGGGTAGAACCACTGGCGCTCTGCAGGTTAGCTGGAAAACCTTCCCACATGAAAGTTCATATCCCGACAGGGACTCGAACCCATGCGTTAAGGGACAGTGAATCCAAATGCTCGGCCAGGACAAGTCATCATGATATAATAGTTGTTCTTTATTTTTGTAACTGCCTCAAAGAGCAAGGACATATTTTATCTTTTAATCAATCTAAAATTTCCGTTTGAATAATTTTGCTAAGGGGCTTTTTTGAAGGGTTTGGATATTTTTTGCTCAGTAATATCTAAGTTTAATTTAAATTTAGATAGCCTACTTGATAAACACCATTTTGCAAAAGCTGTTGTAAGTTGAATATGGATGCGGCGCTAATTAAATACATCGGAGATTACCAGTTTTGTCAGAGATTGAACGGTTTAGGTTGAACATGTCCTAAATTGACTTGTTTTGATCTTGTTTCAATTTTTTTTAGAATAAGTAGGTTTAGGTTTTGTGTGTACTTTTTAGAAATACATTAAACAACACGCTGCATATATTAATGTATGATAAATTACGCTGATCAAATCAACTGTAAGAAACCGGATTTATATTTTTACATTCACGAATGTTGCAGATTATATATCTGTACATATACGCTTTACTTATCAATAAATCACACAAAGCGGCATACCGCATATTTATTTTATTTATTGGGTTGATCGTCCCACCAACATCATTTCAGTTATCTGGAGACGGTGTCCACTTGAAGCAGATATAGTGTTGCCTTCACTGTGAATAGCATGCCGTGAACACCTGGCATAATACCACACCCAGTCACATTGTCTTGACACTGGGCCAATCAGTTGTGAAACTACCCTTATATATGCTTGAGCGTTATCAAGGGAGCTATACCACTACCATTTTTACGACTTTGGTATGTCGCGGCGCGGGTTCGAACCTGGAGCCTCCCATACCTGGAGCCGACGCTCTACCGATTGCGCTACCAGGTCCGGTCGGCATACTGCATACATATGTAAAATGTTTACTTGTGGTATATAAGTTGGAATCCGACAGTTTGCCTAAATCAGACACATGTAACAATATTGAACCCCTCTTTGTTTGCTATTTATTTTGTAGTTGTTTTGTTGTTGTTGTTGTTTGCGGGGTTGGGGGTGGGTGGGTGGGGGTATTTAAGTAAAAGACGATTTTTAAACGTAGCTTGATTGATATAAAGTACACATCGTGAACAATCACTCTAAATATGCATTCTTTACAAATCTATAATAAAGCACGACAGGGATTATTGCTAAAAACTGATATCGACCTTTCGGGGGATTACCCGGATGATGATATAACGTGAACTTAAAAACCAAGTGGTCATATAGTTTTCTTAGTTTAAAAAAAGCTAACTGTGCCGCGTGGTTTAGATAGGTAATACGTGTTTATAATGACGTATAGGGCGCCATGCTTCATTTTTAACATAGAGGATGGACGTCAATACAGGCGCGTATCTGGGCCGTTTTTGAAATTACGCACAATTTCAAGGGAAATAACCTTTGTAATAATACTTTTGAAAATATTCGGTTCTTTTCTAATGAATAACATGTAAAATGCGATCATGCGAGGAACTTAACGCAAAATATGGACGACTAAAATCCTGACGTGTTTAGGTTTAATCATTTTAAACCTTTTCAACTTGATTGGTGTAGTAATAAGATTTTATAACATTAAAACTAGTGAAATACAATATATCATTCCTAACCCGGTTTAGGCTTCGACTTTCTTTGTGTGTTTGGTACTTTTAGATTTTAGATTTTTCGAGAGGAGGTTACGCATGTGCGTAATGGGAGAACCGCGCCTGCGTCAATATAAAGGAGTTCGCTGGATCTTTCAGGTAACAATAATTTATATGGTTGTGTGAGAAAAAACACTAACCATAACTGTCGGATGCCACCTTTAAGACATTCTTCACTTTAAAAAGACTGTTATCTTGTGGGTATTTAAAATCTTCAATGTCAGCTTGAGCATCAGTGGTCTTTCGAAGACATCGTACATTGTGCCCTACATTCAATTCGTATCAATGACACTGTGCATCAACGTCGTTGTTATTCAATACCTTATTTACATTTTACACCTCTCCTAAATCATAAAAAACTTGCTTTGAAATCCATAGTTAAGGGATTGGTATTTTAATGATTTGATCCGTTCGCTTCACTCTCTAAAACGGCTGAAGTATAATGTACGCGGATTTATTTAACCAATTTTATTTATGAGATATTTAATTTAAAGCAAATTGTTTTCAAGCTCATACATTATTAATATTGAATAAATCAGTGCTATATTTAAAACTTTAACATGCAAAGCAAAAATCCCATAGATTAAATAAACTGAATATTATAATCTGTGACCATTTACCGTGTTCAGATAATTATCAACACGTGCATTTTACGGGACAAAATTACTCATAGACAGCTAAGCAGAGATGATCAAGTTTCGGCAAATAGTGTAGATCTAGATCAGCCGCCTCTTACTGGATGCTGTCTGATCAGGATAGGCACTATTTGCTGCAGAACCTCCAATCAGAACGCCTCGGATAATTCACAAATCACATTCGAATGTATGACGGGGAAAACCCCGCGAAAAACAAAACATGTCGGTGCCTATGACGCCATAAAAACAACAAAGATCAATGTTTTGTTATATTAACTGGAAAATGCAGTAACAATTGTATATCTAACAAGATGTTAACAGCTAAATTGATAAGTGAAAGTTTGCAGGATGAAATAATTCTATACACTACACCAACAGCTCTTCTGTAAGTTTCATTGCACGAGATACATCCGCGGGATGATTGTACCAAGGACGGAGTTACCCGAAGAGTTCCGATTGTCGATTGTCGGATGACTATAAAAAGTGATCCCAACCATATGTGGCCACGAGGTTTTCTAAGTTAAAAATAGCTATCTCTGCAGCGTGGCTCGGATAGGAAATACCTGTTTGCAATGACGAGTGGTGATTTGTGCTTGACTGTTCACGCAAATCTATGACATCAATCTATGACATCAATGAACAGCTTTTTGCAGGAACCTTTCAGGTAACAATGACCTATTTGATTATTTAAGAAAATAAATTTCAGATACCACAGATGTCAGATGTCAGATTCCACCTTAAATCCTTAACCCGAACGGGACTCGAACCCATGCGGTCAGAGGTTATGCCACCAGAGAACCATTCTTATTGATGAAAAGAAAATATAATTTCAGCACCATTAATTCCATTGATAAATGTACATTATTTCGGAAAAAAAACCCATATTAAACTCTTTTATGTTTATGACAATATTGGCACATGTAAATCATGTCTTTTGCCTAATTATGTGAATATATATTGCAGTAAAGAAAGCACGTTACATATTTAAAAACGAGTCAAGACATACTGAGCAACTACTGTAATTGCTCGTATATAAAGAGGAACCGGACAGCCGGTACCATACACAGCATCTCAAGTATCAACTTGTTAGCGCTTTCAAGGTTTAGAAAGTATGTTACAATGTACACACGATACACGCTAAGAGTGAATTAGACACACCACCAAGAGCGTAGTAATACCACACTGGTTTAACAACACTAAAGATATAGATCTTGTAAATTACACTCGTACCAGATGTTATATACAGACGGGTATATTAAGTAACGATACACACTATGAGTATGGTGGATGTATGTCATCAACCTCGAATGAAGAATTCCCCTGACTTGATAATACAACTCCGATATATAGATCGCATTAACCATATACATGTTAATACAGCAGCCACGCTATGAACGGCTTATCAAAGCTGATGTCCATAAAATATGACATGTCATAAAGATTACGATCATAATAAATTTACTACACACTATTTCATTTATTTCATCTCATTTCGTTTACGTTCGCCACTTGTCTAAATTATGGACACAGTCTATAATAATCATAATAGACCGGTAAGTGTGCTAAATAAAATGAAAGATTTGTCGATTGACCAACAATTAACTACAACCAAGTGTGTCCCTTGTTAATACACGTTTATTTATACAAAATGTTGGCTGTTTAGATCATATTTACATAGACAGCCAGTCAGTTGTTAAGCTGATCTGTAACATCGTTGACAACACTCATACTACACGTACATGTACACAGATAAACACACACGTAAATACTCACATTATAATCCCATCAACGCATGTCCGTATGACATGTGTCTTAATCCGTTTTTTGTTAGATTCACAAGTGGCGCAAGAAATGAAAACTGAACAAAAGAATAAAGCGGCTATTTCCTTAGTCGTATAGTTAGCAAATGGTCGATATCCCGAACGTAAACATGATCACGGAGTGTTCACCACAGACCAATATCTCCTACAGGAATAGCGATTGTTATTTGGGGGAGAAGGTAGCTTAAAAAATCTCCGATATTTTCTCCGCCCTACCCTTTCCACCAACATGTAGACAGCGTAAGCATGTGTAGCTTGAGTTGTCGATGGTTTTCCCGCGAGGTAAATATAGACTGATGTTTTCAACAGGCTGCTGCACACGTGCGGTAGTGATTCTTGGTAGATTGATAGTTTGTGCGTGGGTAGATTGATGAATGTTGAGTGGGAGTAAAACCTATTAACGACATAGACATACGCACACGGAGCATGTACCATAAAGACACACCCGGTAACTTTCGACTTCCATCATTGCTTGTGGTGTATTGGCACCAAATTGCGACTTCTGTTATCGATTAGTTGTGTATGGGCACCAAAATTTAACGTTCAGAGTCCTTAGTGGTATTTGGGTAACAAATGGTGGCCTCTATCATCGTTTAGTGGTTAATGGCCGAACTGCAACTTCTAGCATCGCTTAGTGGTGTATGGGCACGAAACTGCAACTTCAAATATCGCTAAGTGGTGTATGGGCACCAAACTGCAACTTCTAGCACCACTAAGTGGTGTATGGGCACCAAACTGCAACTACTGCAACTTCTAGCACCACTAAGTGGTGTAGGGGCACCAAACTGCAACTTCTAGCATCGCTTAGTGATGTATGTGCATCATTTAGCGACTTCTTCCTTTTAGTGGTGTATTGGCACCAAATAGCGACTTCTAGCACCACTCAGTGGTGTATGAGCACCAAACTGCAACTTCCAGCATCGCTTAGTGGTGTATTGGCACCAAATAGCGACTTCTAGCACCGCTTATTGGTGTATGGGCACCAACCTCCAACTTCTTGCGCCGCTTTGTAGTGTATGGGCAAAACTTCAACTTTTGCCATCTCATTGTGATGTATGGGCACCAAATATCGACTTCTAGCACAGCTAAGTGATGTATGGGCACCAAATATCGACTTCTAGCACAGCTTAGTGATGTATGGGCACCAAATATCGAATTCTAGCACCGTTTAGGGATGTATGGGCACCAAATATCGACTTCTAGCACAACTTAGTGATGTATGGGCACCAAATATCGACTTCTAGCACCACTTAACGATGTATGGGCACCAAATATCGAATTCTTGCACCGCTTAGTGATGTATGGGCACCAAATATCGACTTCAAGTACCGCTTAGTGGTGTATAGGCACCAAATATCGAATTCTTGCACCGCTTAGTGATGTATGGGCACCAAATATCGACTTCAAGTACCGCTTAGTGGTGTATAGGCACCAAATATCGACTTCTAGCACAACTTAGTGATGTACGGGCACCAAATATCGACTTCTAGCACCACTTAACGATGTATGGGCACCAAATATCGACTTCTTGCACCGCTTAGTGATGTATGGGCACCAAATATCGACTTCTAGCACCACTTAACGATGTATGGGCACCAAATATCGAATTCTTGCACCGCTTAGTGATGTATGGGCACCAAATAACGACTTCAAGTACCGCTTAGTGGTGTATAGGCACCAAATATTGACTTCTAGTACCGCTTAGTGATGTATGTGCACCAAATATCGACTTCTTGCACCGCTTAGTGATGTATGTGCACCAAATATCGACTTCTAGTACCGCTTAGTGATGTATGTGCATCAAATATCGACTTCTTGCACCGCTTAGTGATGTATGGGCCCAAATACCGACTTCTTGCACCGCTTAGTGATGTATGGGCACCAAATATCGACTTCTTGCACCGCTTAGTGATGTATGGGCACCAAATATCGACTTCTTGCACCGCTTAGTGATGTATGGGCACAAAATAACGACTTCTAGCACAACTTAGTGATGTATGGGCACCAATTATCGACTTCTAGCACCACTTAACGATGTATGGGCACCAAATATCGACTTCTTGCACCGCTTAGTGATGTATGGGCACCAAATTTCGACTTCAAGTATCGCTTAGTGGTGTATAGGCACCAAATATCGAATTCTTGCACCGCTTAGTGATGTATTGGCACCGAATAACGACTTCAAGTACCGCTTAGTGATGTATGGGCACCAAATATCGACTTCTAGCACCGCTTAGTGATGTATGTGCATTAAATATCGACTTCTTGCACCGCTTAGTGATGTATGGGCACCAAATATCGACTTCTAGCACCGCTTAGTGATGTATGGGCACCAAATATCGACTTCTTGCACCGCTTAGTGATGTATGGGCACCAAATATCGACTTCTTGCACCGCTTAGTGATGTATGGGTGGGCACCAAATATCGACTTCTTGCACCGCTTAGTGATGTATGGGCACCAAATAACGACTTATATCATAAATTAGTGGTGTACCATATTGCTACTTCTAGCATTGCCATATGCAGTGTATGGACAAAAAATAAGATTACTCGTTACGCTTAGTGCAGGTTCCGCTAAAAACTGGCACTGTGTTGAGCAGGGGACATGGACAACTGACCTCTTTGACAATACGCCCACCTAAGCGTAAGCTTAGAGAGTGGTCTCTTCTAAATTCGAATGTATAAAACTTGATCCTGGGGTAATGAAAATTCCCAAGCATTTTACTGGCCGGAATTTAACTAACTTAAAACAATGACCAATCAAATGATGGAGAATTTTATTAGGCCCAATTCAAAACGTTTATTACATCGGCCTTTAGAAAATTGTATATATTTTGTATGTGACTGGGTGTGGTTTAATGATAGGTGTTTACGGGATGCTATAAACAGTGAAGGAAACACTATATCTGCTTCAAGTGGACACCGTGTCCAGATAACTGAAATACTGTTGGCGGGACGTTAAAAACAATAAACAAACATCTATTTCGTAAGAGTTCTTGACAGATGCATGCTTTTCTTAAACATAAGCTTATTTCTTCACAAGATCACACAAATCCGTAGCTACGGACGAATCTTGAAGGCCAAGTATGGCACGGTTGTACACTTAATTAAGAGACTAACTTTTTTACCGAAGAACTAAAATGTAATAATATGTAGACAATTGTATAAATGTACAATAAACATATAATCTCCAATAAGTAAACAATCAAATGAGACAGGTATCTTAAGTATAACAAAAATACAGCACGTGCTTCAAAATTAATCAACAAGACAGCTGCAGCGCCTCGAGTGAAGAGTCCTATCATTTTTAATTGCCTTTCTGATACCATCACAGCAGGCAACGCAAATTGAAAGAGCCAGGTACAATCGCATCATGCAGGTTTGTAATCACACACATTGCAAAAACAGAATGCCATACAGTAGAACTGTTATGCAGTTAAACGCTTGCATTGCTAGTCTTGAATTAAGACACAGCAAGTGTAATAGAAATGATACGAAATTTCAAAATTAACAGCACGGATTAGTTGTATATTTTAAATAGAAGTGTATGACAAATTTTAAGAAAATTCTCCATCCAGTTTTGAATTTATAGATATATTGTCTTCTTAAATTGGTATTAAAATTAATATATTATTTTAAAATTAACTTACAAAAATAAAATAAAAAGGAATGTATCCTTCTTAATCTGGTAAAATGATGCAAAAATAATTGTCAAGGTAAAAAAGAGGAAAGAAAACAAAGTTGATATTGTGTGACAATACCAGGATTCGAACCCTCAACCCCCAGTTTTAAATAATTTTATCCTAATTTTGATATTCGTCAATTTGGGGTGCATCATTACATTTGCTTTACCTTAATACGGATTGAGCAAACAGCGTAGATAAAGATAAGACTGTATTGAATATGAACGGTATGTTCAGGATCTGCAATATTTGTTGTCAGAGTCACGCAAACCGTATTGCTATGTTTACATGAAGCTGTAGCAAATGAATTATAGTATTGGCTTTTAACAAATATAGCATGGAAAGAGGTTTGTCATTGTTTCCTGGTTTGTCCCCAAAACTGATCTTTTTTTTCCGCGTTGCCCGACAGAATAATGTCCCCCGCGGATGGATTTTGACTAGCAAGTTAAATAGACAAAAATAAGAAAACTACGTGTCGAAAAAAACTACTTTTCAAATACTACTTAACAACTAGGAAGATAAAACACGAATTAAGTGATACAAATAGGCCTTTTGAGTGTCTTTAAAAATCTCCCCGTGCATGTAATCTATGTTATCATTTAATTCATCCTATAAGGATTGTTACGCGTAATTCCTTTGATGGACATTGGACTTTGGTTCCTCAATTCCATCTTCAGATGAACAGGATGCTACAACCATCTATTCTTCACTGGTCATGTTTTTCTTGATTCAAAAAGTTGATTTCACTTATAATCAACCATTTTTGTTTCGTTTTTCTAATCGAAATAATACCTCTTTCTTTTCTAAACACTATGGACATTATTTTTCATTGACGTCACTACTTTCGTCATAACTTATTAAAGAAAACATCAGCGCTTGGACATTTTTGTATTCAAATAGACCAGTTTTCCTTTCATTGCTTGCATTTGAGAAACCCATCAGGAAGTGCGAGGTTAGAGCTCTGTAAAACCGGTTTAAGCACCCAAGTCGGCCCATTGCCGACTGACCAATCCAAGGCGGTAACTGTCGGGTTTGCTCTTTTAGTTATATGACTCATAAACATAAACTCATAAAAATGTGCTTTAACTTTTCACTTGGTTTGCACGTGAAATATCTTTGTCCTGTGCCTTTTCAGAGTTTGATATATGTTGCAATGCTCATAGGACTTTGTCATATATTCTTATTTAAAGATAGATCTATGTGTATATGTTGATATGTAGTGGTATGTCTATATGACTACTACAGACAAGTTAAAAGCTGAGGTTATTTATTTCCTTCAGTAGTATGTACACGGAAAACAACAACAACAACAGCAAATAACAGCGTTATTTAAAGACATCGCCAATTTACTTCAATGGCGACTCACGCATGGCAAGGTAAGATGTGACATTCACGGGGACTCTATAAAGCGAACAATACGCTGGAACGAAAGCTTTGCAAGGTCCGATGCGACTTCGTACAACCGGGACCCAACTGTATGTGTAAATGTATACGGTTATGCTTCGTACGAAGAACCAGCATAATGTTATACAGAGTGCAGGATGTCCATGGATAAATATTGATATCATCGAATCGATAAAGCATAGTGTTCTGATTCGCCGTCCCACAAGATGCAAATTTTCAACTTAAATATTTCTGAACGTCAACAGACGTTAAACAACAACAGGGGTGTATATCGAGATGGGGTGGGATAGGATTAGCCGAAATTTTTGCCGATACTGTGCAGCGACATTTCTATCATTATAGCACAGGGGCATTTATGAGGTACCCAGGGACTGAACTCGACCGGTCCATTATACGGACACCGACGAGTCAGGCGTAATGCTGTCCCCTTAGTCCCGAGCGTTAGGAGGGAAGCCACTACTATCAACTTTAAAGTCTTTGGTTTGACCCGGCCGGGGTTTGAACCCACGACCTTCCGATCCGCAAGCCGACGCTCTACCACCTGAGCTATTTCGGCCGGTGTATTTAATTAATATATATAATTCGAATTTATTTATATTATATACAATCAGTTAATAAAAAATAACAGCTGTCGAACTGGCTTGAAAATAAAATTGTTTCCCTCGAACCCCATGCTCGCTGGATAGGAAGGTCATCCCCGTGTGTGTTCGAGGGAGCAGGTATTGATGGGGTTGACTGAAAGTATAAGCCTAAGAAATGAAATCAATGAATCGATCCATTATAGTGGTTTAATTTACCATTACACTAGATCCACATGAAATAATTATTTACAAAAGTTAACATAAAAAATGAAGTGAACATGATAATTATTCTAAAGCAACATAACGTCGTTATTTGCGTTTTTAAGCCTGTGCTTGTTAATTGCTGCATTTTAAGGAAATTAATTAACGCAGTATAAGACCATGTACAATAAGGAAATTATTGAAACATTATCCGTTTGTTTGTTGGGTTTATCTCCCACCAACAGTATTTCAGTTATATGAAGACAGTGTCCACTTGAAGCAGATATAGTGCTGCCTTCACTGTGTATAGCATGCTGTGAACACCTGGCATGATACCACACCCGGTCACATTATCCTGACACCGGGCCAACCAGTCGTGGAACTACCCTTATATTTGCTTGAGCGTTAGCATGGGAGCTATACAACTGCCATTTAAGTAACTGGCCATTTAAAACTTCTTTGGATTTGATAAAACAGCCTGCCTTCCAGGCGTATTATGGCTACAAGTATTGGGCCTCTCACCTATCAAATTATCGGATTTAAAGAAATTCACGAGGCAGAAAAATACATACCACAGACTAGATTGCAACCTGCGACAGTTTGATCAGTTGTAGAAGACGTTATAAATTACACCACTTTTCCAACTGTCAATCGAAAATGGTTTCGGATGCCAATTCGATATAAAGATCATAGACGTTTGATCAATTTTAAATTACGTCTTTATTCTTAACTGCTGGTCCTGCCCGACTTGTTTGGAATTTCCGGTTATTGAAATGCAGAAGCTGTTAATATGAATTATGCAGACTGAGCCAAAAAGTGTATGAACAGCAAAAACGTGCTTGGTTCTCGTATGATTCCAACCAAGTACCTCTTGAGTTACAGTCCAGTGCTCTACTGACAACTAACTGCTGGCTTCCTGTTTTATACATTCCTTAAAGGGAAGTGATTCGACGCCGTCCTCCTGTCAGAACGTCACATAGTCAAACACATATAATGTACAGCACCCTCCGGATGGTTGGGTGGAACTGTGACTTTGTCATCGCCGGCTGGGTAGAAACAGTAACACGCGTATTACATTATATAAAACCTTAGTTAAAAAGATACTCTGTTAAAAAGATACCCCTACTAAATATGAAAAATGTAACGTGAGTGGTTCGAACCGTGAGCCTCGAATAAAAGTCGACCATGAAATATTCGATTATGTTCGTTTTTCTTCAGTTAGAAAACCTCAACAATTTAAATAAAATGTTAAAGAATTTAACTGTTAACGTAATCCTGTTATCAACGGAGTAGGCTTTAATTGCGAAAAATTAAACAAACCCTACATGAAGAAGGAAATAAAAATACACCAGTTTTTTTGTAGCTGAATTTAATGTACAAACTACGGGGATGCAAGTATTTCTTTGTTTTTTTTTGTTGGAAATTTGGCAAACTGGAAATCATTACTTCTATCAGTTCAATACTGAGCTTTTTAATATCCTATATTGTCCCAAAAATCGCACCATTCTCCCCTAAAATCATCGACAGTCTGACTTTTAGGCGTCTGAAAGTACATCAAAGAAGTTTTCCCTGATAAGTATATTGGCCAATTTAAATCTACACCATTCGGACCAGAATTTGGATCCAATGTATGCGCAAAATTCGTCCAGAAGCTAAGTAACATCGTTGATAAGCGGGATTCTTCCTCGGTTCTAGCAAGTTGTTGCGGATTATCAAACACATAATCAAGCTCTTCCGCATGGCAAACGTGTCCTTCGCAAAATATGTCTCTACCCCACCCACCTCTCGCTACAGTAGCGTGATCAAAGACATATCTAAACAAGTTATGATCGTTTTTATCAAGTATTGCTTTTGTAACATTTCTGGTTGCGCAAGTAAAAAGGAAATCCGTCACAATTTGACAAAAGGCATCTCGGTAATCAGTTGTGTTGTCTGGAACGTAGTATATCTTTTCCACTTCTGCTGCTCTCTTTGGATGAAGCGCCAAAACGCCGGCGTCATAGATGGCTCTTGGCATTGTTATGTTCAGGGCACCATAAACAAACATTCTACCTTCTTCACTCACAGTCCCAATAAGCATGGGGATATTATAAAACGCCCCTTTGTTTGCTGCCATCATGGGCTGCATCGGAATGTCATACCCATCGATCACCGGTCCGAAAGGCTCAAAATATTCCAGAAAATTATCTGTAGTCAATCGAAAGAAAGAATCCTCTTGCGCATCGCTGATTTTGTCAACTGACGTTGCACGGAAGCAAGCCATATCGCCAAGGTCACAACGGATTAAGCGCCCAACTGTTTCCGCTAGCTTCCGAGCGTCTTGCTTCGTGCGGTAGGGAATGGCGAATGGGGAACTCTCGACAATGGCAGCTCGGAACATTCCTGCGGACAAAGGCGACATTACGTGGGCATAAACCGACTGGGCTCCAGCGCTTTGTCCAAATATGGTCACCTAAAAACACAATAATAGTCGTTGTCTTTCTTTCGGCTAGGACTGGCAACTGTGTAACAATCTTGCGTAAAAGTGAGTTGGTCAAACAGATAAAATGCAGAGGAAGAAGACAAGAATCAGAACAATTGGATGAATGCAAAAAAGCAGAAACAAACTGACACAGGAAATGAAGTCAGATAAACTTTCAAATGGCGATATCTCTTCCAGCCTAAAGAACGTGGCTTTTACGCCTTGTATTTGTATATAGAGTAGTAAAATAAAGAAAAAATGTCCAAACACAAACAGCGATTCGAATTTAACACATGTTTCCATCTTCCTGAGCAGTGGAGTGTAATGTCTGCAAGACATAATTTAATACTGGAGAAAATACTCAGTCACAATGCCCTGTTTACAAGTACAAATGTAAATGTTCAATATAAATACAAATAAATACATATTCTAATGTATTTTTAACCTTTGTTCTTTAATTTTCAGTAGCATATTGCGTTCTGTTCTGTTGCAACCTGTGAACATCCTAACAAAATATAAAAAAGTATAAAAAGCTCACTATATTACAAATTATTACAATAAAATGAATTACAGATAAATACAAAATAATATAAAATAGAAAATAATTGAAATAAATAATATCTTGCTTAAGAGAGGGAGCACTGTAGGAGAATAACGCTAGAAAACGTTAGTTGAATTAAGCAGGCATGTGTCATGTGTTACATTAATATCCTGGAGATAAGACGATTTTACAGAACAAAAGAGCAGTTATTCTATACAGATTTTTAATCACTTTACAGCAGATGCACATTAAAAAGAAGAAAAAATAATAGTAATAGCAAGTATTTACTTTTGCCGGGTCCCCACCAAAGTAAAGTATATTCTCTAGGACCCACTCCAGCGCGGCCCTTTGGTCCTGGATACCGTAATTCCCATGGGAGTCATCCGGACCCTCTCCCGTGTACAGGAAACCCAGCAAACCTAGTGTGGTCATAGGAAAGAGGAAAATATTGTAATTGGTTAGGTTAAGCAAGCGTGGTGTGGGCACAGGTAAGGGAACAATATGACGTCACTTATTTGTCATCAGTTAGGTAAAGCAAGCCTGGTTTGGTCACAGGTAAGAGAACAATGTGACGTCACTTATTTTTCATCAGTTAGCTTAACCAAGCCTGGTGTGGACACAGGTAAGGGTACAATATGGTGTCCCTTATTTGCCATCAGTTAGGTATATCAAAAATGATGTTAACACAGGTAAGGGAGATATGGCGTCACATTATTATAGGTTGTTAGTTTTAAATATCATTACAAAACATATAATAGGTATATTCAAATGAAAAATATATCATTTATTGTTAGGTTAACCAAACATATTTTGGGCAGAGAAAAGAAAGTGAAAAAATGGCATCACTTATTTGCTCTCTTGTTAAAATAATAAACTTAGTTTTGGCACAGGTAAATAAAAACTTTGGTGTCAGTTTTTTCTTGCGAAAACATCACTCAAATGTTTTTGCTGGATTAACGTGCCACCACAAATCTAGCAGTTATCATTGGCCTTGTACGAGTGTAATAACTGTTATACTGATATCTTCAGGTGGAAAATGAACGTAAGGGTTAGATAGATGATACCACAATATACACAGCTATCCCTGATAACACAAACTGCACATTTAACGTTCAGTTTAACTGATAAACCGATAAGATATTCAATCACATGCATTATTTGGGTCCTTTCTCGTGTACTGAAAACCCATTGAACTTTGAGAGGCATGGGAATGGGATAGTATTTCACATAAGCAAATGTTGTTTGTTATGTTAATTGTTTATTGGGTTTATCGTCTCACCAACAGCAATTCAGTTATCTGAAGACGGTGTCCACTTGAAGCAGATATAGTGCTGCCTTCATTGTGTATAGCATGCCATGAATACCTGGCATGACGCCACACCCAGTCACATTATCCTGACACCAGGCCACCCAGTTGTGGAACTACCCTTATACCACTAATATTTTTTACGACTTTGGTATGTCGCAGCCCGGGATCGAATCCGGGCCTCCTGTACCTGGAGCCGACGCTCTACCGATTGCGCTACCAGGTCCGGTGCAAAAGTTGTAAACGTACAAGTTAGAAAAAGGTTTAGCTAAAGTGACCAAGAGTCGTTTCACAAAATGAATGCGCTTAATTGACGACTACAGGCAATGAAAATTAAAGCCATTATAACATTTACAGATTCATTTTTACCTGCACCATATCTGGTTTTAATGATAAGAGGCTTATACATAATGCAGGAAAATTTATTGAGAAGACTTATTTTAGAAGATAAAAACATGCTAACCAGCAAAAAAAGGAAAAAAATGATAAAAACAAAATGTATTAAAATAAAAAAACAAGTGACCCATGTCAAAGCGGTCAAAGTCGACGTCTTGTAACTCCTCTGCCCGTCAGCGCGTTTGTTCGAGTCTCGGTCAGGCCAAAAAGCGCAACCTAAATAAAATAAGGTCTTCCAGCTGAACTGCAGTGCGCCAGTGGTTCTACCTTGACATTAGTTTAGGGATTCCTAGAGATTAGTCTAGGGGTTTCGTCAACCAAAAACTGTTGAAAGTCGCTATAAAATGTAATATTAAAGATTTGTTCGCTGCCATAAATTAAAATACACAAAACACATACCTAGCCTATAGTCCACGGTAACGACAACAACTTGCCCAGTGTATGACATGTTGTTTCCATCGTAGACTTCAGCGTTGGCGTAATTAAATTTGAAGGCTCCGCCATGTATCCAAAACATCACCGGATATGACGTCGACAATGACGCATTTAATGGCGTCCATATGTTGAGGAAAAGGCAATCCTCAGACGTCTGTATGATTATAGTTGAAAATATTCTATCATGCAAGATTAGGAAGTTAAGAAAAAACATAAAAATGTTATGCATCACTTTTACACAGAAATGTAGAGCATCAATAAACAGGATTTCGTTGGATCTTTTCTAGTTGTTTGAGCGCCAAAACTTTGGTCCAAACAGTCAGATAACAACTTTAAACCAATGTGGGAAAGTCGTGATTTCTTATAACGTTCGAATTTAAAAACTGTTTTAAGTTATTTTATTTACGTTATTGTTATTGTCAAGAATGAAAATATTTTTTAATTCCTCGAGATAAAAAAAAGATTGAATTAACGGAATGTATCAGCAAAATATTATTATTCCCGAATCAAATTTTATTGCCAATAAATGAAGAAAAACTTATGAATGAACAACACATTGTATGGCCATTTTTCCTTACTATATTCGGACATCCTCTCGGCAAGAATTTGCTGCAGTACTTCTGGGGACACGCCGGCCTCGCTTCCGTAGCGTTGTACACTTCCGGTCCCCATGGTGATGGTCGTGCTGGAGAGCGCCATCTGGTGGCAAAATTAAAAATCATTTTTGTGTTATACAAATATGAGAAATATGGGTTTGCAACCAAACCATTCTTTGGAAATGACACTGAAAACATATGGCGACAGTGCCGAGCTATAGGAGTGATATTTAACGAAGAAAACATAAGGCGACAGTGTCAAACTATAGAAAACATAAGGCGACAGTGTCAAACTATAGAAAACATAAGGCGACAGTGTCAAACTACAGAGGTAGCGTGCTAACACCGTGCTAACAGATTTTGTGTGTAAACACTGTGCATTAAGAGTTAGCGTGCGAACACCGTGCTTACAGATTTTGTGTGCAAACATCGTGCATACAGAGTTAGTGTGCTTACAGCGTGCTTACAGAGTTAGCGTGCTAACACCGTGCTTACAGATTGTATATGCTAACACCGTGCTTTCAGACTTAGGGTGCTAACAACATGCTTGCTTACAGATATAAACAACGTGGTTGCTTAGAGAGTTAGTGTGCTAACAACGTACTTACAGCGTTAGCATGCTTACAACGTGGTTGCTTACAGAGTTAGCGTGCTAACACCGTGCTTACAGATTTTGTGTGCTAACACCGTGCTTTCAGACTTAGGGTGCTAACAACGTGCTTGCTTACAGAGTTAATCAACGTGCTTGCTTACAGAGTTAGCGTGCTAACGACATGCTTGCTTACAGAGTTAGCGAGCTAACTTCCTGCTTGCTTACAAAGTAGGCTAAGCATCCTAAATTCAAGCATGCTTGAGTTAACGTGCTACCAATGTGCTTGCTTACAGAGTTAGCGTGCTAACAACGTGCTTGCCTACTAAGTAAGTGAGCTAACAACGTGCTTGCTTAGAGAGGTTGTGTGCTAACAACGTGCTTACAGCGTTAGCGTTCTAACAACGTGCTTGCTTACAGCGTTAGCGTGCTAACATCGTGCTTGCTTACAGCGTTATAACAACGTGCTTGCTTACAGCGTTAGCGTGCTAACATCGTGCTTGCTTACAGCGTTAGCGTGCTAACATCGTGCTTGCTTACAGAGTTAGTGTTCTAACAACGTGCTTGCTTACAGCGTTATAACAACGTGCTTGCTTACAGCGTTAGCGTGCTAACATCGTGCTTGCTTACAGCGTTAGCGTGCTAACAACGTGCTTGCTTACAGAGTTATAACAACGTGCTTGCTTACAGCGTTATAACATCGTGCTTGCTTACAGCGTTAGCGTGCTAACATCGTGCTTGCTTACAGCGTTAGCGTGCTAACATCGTGCTTGCTTACAGAGTTAGTGTACTAACAACGTGCTTGCTTACAGCGTTACAACAACGTGCTTGCTTACAGCGTTAGCGTGCTAACATCGTGCTTGCTTACAGCGTTAGCGTGCTAACAACGTGCTTGCTTACAGCGTTATAACAACGTGCTTGCTTACAGCGTTATAACATCGTGCTTGCTTACAGCGTTAGCGTGCTAACATCGTGCTTGCTTACAGCGTTAGCGTGCTAACATCGTGCTTGCTAACAGAGTTAGTGTACTAACAACGTACTTACTTACAGAGTGAGCGTTATAACAACGTGCTTTCTTACAGCTTTAGCGCTCTTACAATGTACTTGCTTACAGCGTTGGCGTGCTAACTTCCGTCTTGCTTTCAGCGTTATCTTTCTAACAATGTGATTGCTTACAACAAAACATTGCTTACTACATCAGCATTGTAACGCCCCGATTGAACTCTAGCTTTGTCTGGGTATTACATATACCACACACCGTATAAAGAAACGTCATAAAAAGCCTTGACCTTGTAGTTCAAAGGTCAACATACCTCATATTCCCCACCGGTGGTTGTGCGTACGGTATTCCAAGAAACTGTCGTGTATGTGACGTCACATGTCCCCGAACATATCCATAATTAGTCTTCACTACCACATCTTCGTTGACATCAATAGCAACCACAACTACAGCCAAGATGCAAAGACACGTAAACGATTGCATTTTTGTTGAATATTTACTACCAACTGTAGTTGCAAGTGCCAGTACCACAGTTGAATGTCACTAAGTTACTGCTTTTTTTAAATGTAATTTCTAACAATTGTGTGTGTTTGCTTTGTTTAAATCCTCTTACTCCCACATTTTAAAGATTATATTATTTTAAAAATATGTACCTACTACCGGGTGAACGTATTTTCTTTCAAAGCTTAATTCCTTCCACAGTTGACAAATCCTGTGTCCTTTCACAATTTTAACTACCCCTACAATCTACTGGTCACTTGACTGGGTTTAGCTAAACGAAGTGACTACACGTATGACCTGCGAAGGACCTCAGTGTATACAATGCTGTGAGTATAGCTGACCAAAAGTGAAGACAAACCATTCATTGCGGTCACGATACCCTTAGCCGTCAACACGAACAGGGCATGGTAATGTCTGTGATTTCAGTCTGTCAATGTTATATTATCTGAACTTATAGCCATGTTATTCACTGTTATTCGGGTCATCGTATCTTATCTAATGTATCTTACACTGCAGTGAGGCTGAAAATAGGTAATCAGATAAAAGAAATATCGTAGTGACTGCTGTGTTCTTATTAAGAGTGCTTCAACCTTAGTATTTATATAGTTTGAACAGTTTATTAAAATAAATAAGAAGGACCACAGGAGATATACATTTCACGTAAATGGTAATGATTATGCATGCAATCGTACAGATTGCACATCAGTAAATAGACATCAATATCAAAAGAAATGAAGACGTTTTGTAGCGTGTGGAGGAGAGGGAAGGGTGGAGGGGCGGAACTTCTATCTTATGTAGCCTGTCCTATGCCGGAAATCCGGACGTGCAGAGTCGATATTGAAAATGCTCACAGCGTAATGGTGGTATCAGTTCTCTGATTTTAACTTGAACAATTTACAAGACTTATCGTATGTTTGTTCTACGACACGTTGAAAAATGCTACAAATCATAGAACATCATATTAGACATTGCATTGTACACCTCTGCACCCACACGTTATCACAGCTACATATTACACTGCGCCATGTTAATACATTACATTGTCTACCTCTGCACCCACACGTTGTCACAGCTACATATTACACTGCGCCATATTGGACATTATATTGTCTACCTCTGCACCCACACGTTGTCACAGCTACATATTACACTGCGCCATATTGGACATTATATTGTCTACCTCTGCACCCACACATTGTCACAGCTACATATTACACTGCGCCATATTGGACATTATATTGTCTACCTCTGCACCCACACGTTGTCACAGCTACATATTACCCAGCGCCATATTAGACATTGCATTGTCTACCTCTGTACTCACACGTTGTCACAGCTACATATTACACGGCACCATATTAGACATTGCATTGTCCACCTCTGCACGCACACATTGTCACAGCTACATATTACACAGCGCCATATTAGACATTACATTGTCCACCTCTGCACTCACACATTGTCACAGCTATATATGACACAGCGCCATATTAGACATTAAATTGTCTACCTCTGCACGCACACGTTGTCACAGCTACATATTACACGCGCCATATTGGACATTACATTGTCTACCTCTGCACTCACACGTTGTCACAGCTACATATTACACGCGCCATATTAGACATTACATTGTCTAACACTGCATCTACACGTTGTCACAGTTACTTATTACACAACGTAGAATTAGAATATTCGCCAATTTGATCCGCCAGTCAACCCATGATACGAAATAGTTGGTTACTCGTTGCGGTATGTATAGGCTACTAAACTATCATGGCAGACACTCAGCGCAGAATCGTTGAAAAATCCAATAAAAATTGAAAAAAAAGAAAAAAAGGGATTTCCGGATATGAAGACACGCAAGGTCGATGGTCGCCAAAATTGCTTGCAATACATTTATCAATTTCCGGCTGTTTTTTTGTTTTTAAACTTATTCCCGGATATAGTGATAGTGTTGTAATGACAATCCGGGCCATTTGACCGCAGGATTACTTGTGAAATTCAGGGATTAAAAATAACAAAATATGTATCCCTATTTACAAACAAACAAAAATGAGAAAAAAGAAACGAAAACAGACAACAAAAACATGTTAGGGGCAATATATTATATAATATATTACTTATTTATTCGTGTGTGTGTGTGTGTGTGTGTGTGTGTGTGTGTGTGTGTGTGTGTGTGTGTGTGTGTGTGTGTGTGTGTGTGTGTGTGTGTGTGTGTGTGTGTGTGTGTGTGTGTGTGTGTGTGTGTGAGTGTGTGTGTGCTTGTTTCTCTGTCTCTCCGTCCGTCCGTCCGTCCGTCCTTCCGTCCGTCAGTCAGTCAGTCTATCTATCCGTTCTATTTATTTATTCATTTATTTTAAAATCTGAAAATGTTAAATTATTACTGTTTAAAAATAAATCTCTTTATCTCATTTTATTTCGCCTTTATAGATATTAGATACAAGATACGGTGCCAAAGTGATGAATATTAAGGTTACTGGATAGTGACAAATTTGTTAGTTGCAATCACTCTGAAAAGTTTACTACAGTTTATATATGAGCTGTAGATTATAAAAAAAAAAACAAAAAAAAATCAGTGGGTTACCATAGAAATAATAATTTTATTGCCTCATGTGTATGGTTGATGTAAACAAGCAATGTTGCCATTTTTAGACATTAACTTTATTATATCATATCAACTATATTTTTGTGAAGAAAAGGGTAAACAAGCCTATATGACAGTTTCTAACATTCAGCACAAATAAAGCTTTCATTTAAAACCAAACAAGGCTATCCCTGAAGTGATAATTACAAAAATATCTCATAATAAATAAAAAAAAATAATTAATTAAACTTAAAAAATATAGAAAAACTATCAGAGAATACTAAATTTAGATGCAGAGTTCTTTAAACTTCACATATAGATAGAACTTTTTATTCTGGTTAAAGTAAATACAAAAAATATATGTGTTACCATGCAAACTGAAGAGCTATGGCTTGTCAAATATTAAAAAATTAATATTTTTAATTAAAAATATGCATAAAATATCACACATTTTTATTTGAGATGCAGTAGTCTTTAAACTTTACACATAGATAGAAATCATTTTGTTGTACATATAAAAACAAAAAAGGTAGATTTTACCTTGTAAAATTTAAGAAGTACAAGTACATAGAAAATAACAATTATCATGATATGATACAGTTCTTCCCAAAACCAAATTCATGCAAATCTACAAACAAGAAAAGTGGCAGAGCCACTATAGGATACCCCATGCAGAAATTTAAGGTGCAGCACAACGCCGTGAATGCGGGATAGTTCAAATCTCACGAATCTGCGCGATCGTCTGCGCAGACGCTCCAAATTCGTCACTATACAGTAACCTTAACAAATCATTATAAAAAATCAATAATAAAGAAAGTAAGGTAACTGTATGTGCCATATAAACACACAAATGGTGAATATTAAGCAATGTAAAGCAATGTAAAGGTGTTATCCGACAGTTTGCATATATAAATACATGTAACAATATCTTAACCCTGTTTGGTTGAAATAATCTTTCACCCACCAATACTTTCGTCTAAGTACGGACGATTCTGATATTATATCGATTGTTAAACATCGTGAACAAATCTAAATGTATTTTTTTCCAAATCTATGATGATATAATGTAATCTCAAAAGTAAGTGGCCAATTGTTTCTCTTAGTTTAAAAATAGCTAACTGTGCAGCGTTGTTCGGATAGGAAATACATATTTGCGATGTCTAGTGGGTAGTTATGCGTCGATTTTCACATAGATGTAGGGCCTCGATAAGCAGCAATTTTCTAGACTTTGTCTGATTACAACAATTGATTTGATTGTATGATGAACAACATTTGGTCGGAAACCACATTTAAATAAAAATTGAAATGAGAGTTTACATTAATGTAAGATTAGTGTACGGAGGAAAGGGGAAAGTGATTCGAAAGAATATGTATTAAGAAACCGAGTAGAAGTGACATGAATATTTAGCCCTTAGCTTTTTATTTTTTGTTAAAAATCCATGCTTAAATCTTAGTATGTGTTTTTTGCTTTAATATTATTAATATTGTTACATGTCAGGATTGACATAGTTATAAACAGAGACTGAGCAGCAAATAGTGTAGATCCAGATCAGCAAGCGCCCTGCTGGAAGCTGTCTACAATATTTGCCTAAGCCTTGTAAATTCGTGAATATCTTTAGTATCTTTTTGTTACGTGAAAGGTAATATTTACATGTAGAAATAATGAGAACAAAAATAGTGATAAAGATAAAAAAAAATCGATAGGTCATAGGAAGACTCATCTAACTTAATTCATAAGCAATACTAGGCTATCTACAAACAGTTCTATATAAATCAATGTATTTAACAACGATTAATTAATTCTTTATAATAACTGCAAGAAAACATTGTTATATTTAAATACAAGGTCAATAAAGGATTTATTCATATCACTAAAGGATAAAAATAATATTTTACCTTCTCCTGAAAAATGTCCTAAAAAATAATCTTACATTAAAACCAACATTATATCTAAATACTTTATTTATAATTCATTTATTGTATTATCTTAAATCTATACATACATGTTTATGATAATCATCCTATATCATTAAATTCAAGTTCACGCTAACCAGATATTTACATAGGGAAGTCGTCGTGTTTAGGCATATTACGAACCTACGTTCGTTATCTCTATAGCTACTTTGTGTGTGACAATGACTGAAGACTGTGAGCTATATTACACGTTTACAGGGCGGTCTCCTATAGTTTGCCTATATCAAATTCAGGTAACAATACCTAACCACTGCTTTTGGTAATTTGGCATAATTTCTGCATAAACTCATACTTTTTTATAAGTAAAGGCGGGTTTGAACACTACCTATATTGTTAGACAGTACAAACCGCGATAAAACACTCTAAAAGTTCATTCATTTCAAATCTATAAATAGGCACGGTACTGATCTCTGCTAAAATAGATATCGACGTCAGAACGGATTACCCGGATGACGATATAACATAACCTCAAAAGTGAGTTGTCACGTTGTTTTCTTAGTTAAAAATAGCTATATCTGCAGCATGATTCAGATAAGAAATACCTGTTTGCAATGAAAAATTGGGATTTATGTTTCACTGTTCACACTGATCTAGGGCATCAATGAGCAGCATGTTGAAAGACCTTTTCAGGTAACAATGTCTTACTTGGTTTTTTGGGGAAAATATTTTTGGTCTAAACTGTCGGATACCACAAGGGTAAAGATTTCATCAACGCTGATAACTCAACACGCGTTTACAGACATGTTTATTATTTTTATTACAGTTAAAATTTGTTTTAACATCTTTGACAAATCATACTAATATTAACTAAAACAGTTTTGCTCTCAAATACATGTATGTACTCATAATTGCTTTGAATTGGCTTGTTCATTGCTCTCTGCTTTGGCGAACAGTAATTTTGTATTTTATTAATTATAATAATTCATAAAAATGTTATAAATGTTGTTATTCCTCCACTTGTAATCTTTCATTCATTGTCATTTCTTCTTACGTGATCGGAAGCAAGGGAGATTAATCTAAACTAACAAAACCTGTGGTATCGGAGGAGTTATTGTTTCTTATCTTGTGTTGAATTTCTATATTACACCATTAAAAGAACCACTAATCGAAGCGCTGAAAATGGATGTTTGGGTGATTTAAACTTTAAATTTTACTTGATAAAAAGTGTGCAATTATTCCTTGGTAAATCGAATGCAGAATATATTTGAAAAGAAGCAATTCTTCAGCTGCTGCAAAAAACAACAACAAAATACAACAATAACACATCTTCTGAATGAAGATTATACATTGGGACATTAACTACAACGCAGTCACTATCATCATCAAATACGTAACACTTGACTCCGTTATAAGCGATACTGCCCCCCCCCCCCCCAAAAAAAAAAATAAATAAATAAAAAAAAAAATAAATAAATAAAAAATGCGTTATCTTTTGATGTCAGTAAGTTGCGTAAATTCGTGCTTCATCAATGTCGCTTTTTTTTTTTTTAAAAAAAAATATTATTATTTCACAATTAGACTGCTAAATGCAAGTTTGACATTTTTCTTAGTTTGCTATTTTGTGTCAACGCACAGTACTTTGAAGAAAAAAAAGAAAAGACTATGAATTATATCTTTGTTTTAACAAACGATATTGGTAAGGCTAAATCTTAAAGGTGGTATCCGACAGTTTGGACCATTTTTTTGTCTCCAATAACCAAACTAATCATTGCTACATGAAAAGGTATTACAGAAAGCTGTTCATTGATGTTCTAGATTTATTTGAACAATTAAGTAACATACGTCATGGCAAACAGGTATTTCCTAACCGAGCTACGCAGCAGAGATAGTTATTTTAAATTAAGAATAACAAATTCAACTACTTAGTTTTGAGTTACATTATTTTCCGGTAATCCGCTCTGACGTCGATATCTATTTTCAGCGGTGACCGCAATCGGAACACCTCGGGTAATTCCGTCATCGGGACAATCATCCCTCGGATGTATATGGTGCAATGATACTAACAGAAATCACGACCGTTTTGTTCGCCGGAAGTCGGAAGAAGAATATGTCTAAAATGTGAACTACTAGGGTAAATTAAAAGTGAATGATTTAAATTTGAAGCCACCACAAATTTTAATTTAACAGGCATCGTACTCTAGTGAGCTGTCATTCGAGCTGCCATCTTTGTTTTGTCACAAAAGTAGTCCCATTTAGGGAAATGGCCGAGGTGATACGACTACCTACATACATCCGAGATATGATTCGTGATTTATCCGAGGTGTTCCTATTGCGGTGACCGCTATCACGCTTTTTATAGAGTTGGAAAGAATAAACATTTAGGGGTTGTTTTTTTAAAATCTTGACTGCTATTGTCTTGCAATATAGTTAGTGTTCAAAGTCATCCTAATTGAGACTAAATTTAATATAGGCAAACTATTGCATACCGCCTTTAATACGTGAACGTAATACAGGATTCATTTCGGTCAATCAAAAACCTGCTTTGGCATAGGTTTCGTTAACTTACATGCGTTCGTTTAGTTAAAGCTGTATTTTATTTTGTAAGATCCTGTATTAAAGCCATACAAATACCAATTCGGCATCTCATAAATTCTTTCCTTGACAAATTTTAAATGGGTGTAATGGCTGGCATAGTTTAAGTGTTATTTGTGCAATATTTAAAGGTGGTATCCGAAAGTTTGCCTATATCAAATAAGGGTAAAAATATATTTTTAATGTTTGGAAGAACTCGTATTTTAGTCTAAGTCAAGACCATTTTGTGAGCCGGTACAAACTGCCAAAGAAATCACTATATGTGTTCATCATTTCCAAATCTATAAATAGGCATGATAAAGATTTCTATTAAAATAGATATCGACGTCAGATCGGACTACTCGGATGACGATATTACGTGATCTCAAAAGTTTGTTGTCACGTGGTTTTCTTTGTTTAAAAATAGCTATCGCTGTAGCATTGCTCATATAAGAAATACATGTTTACAATGATGAGTGGGGATTTATGCTTCTCTGCTCACACACATCTATGGCGCCTATGTGCATGCATTTTGCAGGGCCTTTTTAAAAACCAATGATTTAAGATTTTTAGAGAAAAAAAATCTTAGGTCCAAACTGTTAGATACCACATTTAAAGCCATAATACCGCTTTATTGTACCACGTCCGAAGTAATTTTAAAAGGATCTTTGACTCAAAACAAATAAATAAAATAAATTTTGGATAAAATTGCGAAATTGTAAAATATTAAAAATGAAGATGACAAACTCAAAAATGCTTGCATTTTGTAAGATTCGAACCCGCGACCACTTGTATTGAGCCTACGAATAGTAAAATAGGAAAAGGTCCTATTAAAATTGCCAAAAATATTAAAATTTTATCTACATCTAGACAAAGGCAAACAGGGTAAATGTAAATGTGACAAAAACACAGAAACGAGACATAGCACACAAAAAGAAATACCATCAGTAACCGCCTTGGAACGGTCAGTCGACAAAAGGACCGACTGGGGTGCTTAATCATGGTTTGTGGAGCGCTCCAACCTCGCACTTCCTGAAGGTTTTTCTATCAAACAAACAGTGTATATAAAAATATCCTGTCAAAGTAAAACAACTAACAGTAAGCACCTGCAACGGGAGTTAAAACAGATACAATGAACGTATATACAACAAAAAACAAGTAATAAAATAAACTATTAACATATGTACAGTAGATAAAAGCCTCGGCAAACTAAAATTCCAAATGAGAGAGTAGTTTGAAATAAAACAGCCCAAGCGCTGATATATAATAAGAACAATTTAATGACGTCATACAATGCCATGACCTCATATGCCAAAAGTGTCAAAAGTGTAATGTAAGAAAAAAACACGAACGAAATCATCGAATTCCATTGAATGCAGTTCAATTATTGATATTGAACAAGAGAAAGAATTTCTTTGAGAGAGAGACAGACAGACAGAGACAGAGAAGCATGTGCACAACCGGGTTTGAGAACAGTAAGTTTGTCACAATTTAAGACAATTTGGAGCCAGCTCTGCCCAAACATAGCAGTATTAAAACCAGCTACTGACTTGTGTTCCAAGTGTCAGTCAATGTCATATAACCTTGCAAAAAGTGGTAATTTAAATGAAGATGAGAAGGAGTCTTTGTTAGATGAATACATGTCCCATCTAGAGAAGCCCAAAGATACCGAGAGGTTACTACAGGCAAAAATGTGAAAATTCAAGAGTAGTTTACTTATCATTGACAGAACAACAAAAGAAAAGAGGTTAGTAAATAAGTAAAACTAATGTTTATGTTTAGTAAACATATATTATCTTATACATTTCCATTTTCTTTGTATCATGAACTTGTATATCATACAAATTAATATTTTTGTGAAACTTTTATTACAGTTGATATTTAAGTATTACATTTTCAACATTCACAAATGCAGATGAAGATTTACAAATATGCAAATTTACATTTTAATTGAAAATCTAAAGAGAAGCAGTGTGATCTAATATACCTATTACTTTTCCAGGACAAATTCCCTGCCAGGTGTTCAGCATTACTCCTTTGACTTTGCTCAGCAGATCCGCTACCCACATTATGCACAGCAAGTTGGGCCTTTGCTTTTTAAAACTCCAAGGAAATGCCAATGGTTTGGTATTTGTGCTGAAGGGTCAGGTAAGTTGATTGTTCATGATAATTAAAAACACATGTATATCAAGGATTCCATAGAATTTATATTTTAAGTGAAATCTGTGCAGAAATAAAGTTATTTTATAAAGCACATAAGCATGTTTTAAATAAACCAAAACATTTTAAATTTCATTTAAACCTTATTTTGTTGTTTATATTTTTGTTTCATATGCAGGTTCTTTTCTTTAAAAGAAATTACCCAGTTTATATGTTAATTTAATGCTTCAAATAATATAAATTCCAGCTTTACAGATCTTCTACCTAATTGATGAGGAAGAATGTAAAGGAAAATGGGCTGTGTAGCAAATCTATTACATCACCATTTCCAGTATTACATCACCATTTCCAGTATCGTGGACTGATCTGAAGCTGCAGAAGGATAACTGAATGTGGCACTTAATATTTCTCAAGACCATCTCTGGACGACTAAATGATTATTTTTGTGTTTATACCCTGATAAGTTCTATAACACATATGCATAAGGTTATATTATCGTGGGTTTTTTTTTCTAGATCAAATAAATTCTAAAATTCGATGATTTCTTTTGTGCGTTTTTTACATTTTACTTTTGGCATATGACGTCATGGCATTTTATGACGTCATTAATTGTTCTTATTATACGTCATCGCTTGGGCTGTTTTATTTCAAACAACTCTCAGTGCCGAGGCTTTTAACTACTGTACATAGTGTTAATATTTTGATAGTTCATGTAACTTGTTATTATGTCTGTATATTAGTTAATTTTATCAGTTTTAAATCTCGATGCAGGTGCTTACTGTTAGTTCTTCACAAACAGGCTTAAACATCCCTGCCGGTCCTTTTGCCGACTGACCGTTCCAAGGCTGTAACTGCTGGTTTTTCTTTTTGTGTGTTACATGTATGTCTCGCCTCTGTTTTTTGTCACATTTGCATTTACCTTGTTTGTCTTGGTCTAGTTGGCCTAGAGGTACTTAAGATTTAAATATATGTTGTTATTTGATAGGACCTTTTCATATTTACCTATTTATTTGAGAAACACATCAGGAAGTTCAAGGTCTGTAAAACCGGCTTTAGCACCCTAGTCGGTCCATATTGCCAACTGACCGTTCCAAGGTGGTAACTGTCGGGTTTGCTCTTTTTGTTAAATGACTCATCACAGATTTGTTCTTATTTTTACATTTGGCTTGCACGTGAATACCTTTGTCCTGTGACTTGTCAAAGTTTTGTATATGTTGCAATGCTCATAGGACTTTCTCATATATATATTCTTGTTAATTGCTGACGTTAGTTTGAAAACTAATATGTGGTGTCGGTGTGCCGTAAAACCCAAATAAATAAAATAATAAACTAATGTGTGGTGTATTCTCATTAAACAAAAAAACGAACAAGGCACGGGAGTGCATTTTTCTAATTATAAAAACACATACAAAGAAACGAGCGGTAAAACTTTTTCAAGTACATCAAAATTCATTATTGTTATTGTTCTTTGAGTTCAAGCTCTTAGTGATACAAAATCACGTCATTTTTAATGCAACTTGAATAAGATAATGAAAAATTTTAACAGGCAGCAACACAACAACTTGATTTAAACAAAAACACAAAATACTAGATTTTTTTAACTGTAATTAAAAAGGTCCAGAAATTTGTAATATTTATTAATGGGAAAATAACCAAAGTATGTTAGAAAATATACCTCGAAATAAAAAAAAAGAATGCCACAGCCCAAGCGCATGCGTATTTGGGATCCTTCAGGGGAAGGCTAACGAGAAGTTCTTATCACTCATAACATAGCCGCTTTTATCAATAAAGACAAACACTAGATTCATACTCACAGTGTTTTCCCCATAGCTGTATAACTGTTCTCTGTGCCTTTGTGTTACAGACACGATTGGACGTGTGTATGAAGTCCTCATAGCTGTAAAATTGTTCTTCGATAAATTCTGTGACAGGAGAATGATCGAAAACTTAATAATTTAAAGTAATTGTCACTCATTTGTCAGTACGAAGTTGTTTTAGCTTGAATAAATACTCAATAAAGCCACTATGGTTACAATTTGACATAACACATAGCGTGAGGTATGTCACGACGTCATTAAAACCGGTTTTGAGTTTGCTGGACCAAACGCCAAAAATATAACGTTTTCGAGTTCAGCCTGTCTGGTCATTTTTTATTTATTCAAAAAGTTCATTTAATTTATAATCAATAATTTTTATGTAGTTCTTCTTATCGAAGTAATACCTCTCCTTCTCTTCTTAACACTGTGGACAGTATTTTTCAATGGTGTCATTAATTCCGTAATAGCTTATCAAAGAAAACATCAGCGCTTGAAGATTTTTTATTCAAATAGATCAGTTTTTTTTCCCCATTGGTTTTATTTGAGAAACCCATCAGGACGCGCGAAGCTCTTCGGTTCATATTGCCATATTCCAAGGCGCTAACTGTCGGGTTTGCTCTTTTTGTTAAATTACTCATCACAGAGTTGTTCTTACCTTCACAGTCTTGCATGCGAATACCTTTGTCCTGTGCCTTTTAAAATTTATTTTATGTTACAATTCTTATAGAACCTTGTCATATATTCTTATTCATGACCACAACAATGTTACTAGTGTAGTGTGGCGGTGGTAAATAAATCACCCCGTGAATGGTATCTATGTAATCATTTAATTCATCCATTAGGGTATATTTCCTTTGATGGACTTTGGTTCCTCAATTCCATCTTCGCATGAACAGGACGGTACAAACATTTACTCTTCTCTGTTATTTTTTTTATTGATTCAAAAAGTTATTTTCATTAATAAAGAATATTTTGTGTGTATTTCTGTTAATCGAAGAAAGGAATCTGACCTAAGTATTCTTTTTTCAGCCTCTCGTCCAAAAGACTGGATCAGGGTCTGTTTTGAATGTTCAGTCAAAGTCATAAATTCACTGAACTATTCAAATCCACATGTTCGCACTGTTCTTGTCAAACTTCAAAGTTTATACGTAACTAACGAAATCTCCTTCTGTAGGCTTCCTAGTCATGTAGGCATCCGAGGAAACGAAGATGCAGACAGGGGTACAAAATCTGCCTCAGCCCTCACTGAGACAGATCTTTGCATCCCACACATTGATTTTCAACCACTTATTTACCGACATATTTTAAACAAGTTGGGAAAGTATTGTTTGTAACAAATTACACGTAATTAAACCTAACGTCGGTGCCAATGTCTCTGCTTGCAGAGAAAGTCGACGAGAAGACGTAGCTCTTACCCGCTGTCGCATTGGACATACTAGATTGACTCATTCATATCTCTTGAAAAGAGAAGTTTAGCCCGTATGTGTCCCTTGCCAGGAACCACTGACAGTTAACCATATTTTATTACATTGTATAGACACAGACCACATAAGGTCGAAATATTTTAATGTCCATAACATGTACGAACTATTTAGGACAGTGTCGGATTCTAAACCTGTTTGCTTCTTGAACGAGATTGGTATTCTTAGTAAGTTATAATTTTTTAAACTGTTTATTTACCAATCGTCATACTTTTTAAACCGTTTTATGTGTTGACCTGTTTTCAATTATTTTTTTTACCTGATAGTTTTTATATTTTTCTATATTTTACATGCGTAGTTTGGTTTTAAACTGATTACGCTTTATTCACATTTAACTTTGCATTCGGCGCCGTATGACCTATTAAGTGTCGGTGTGCCGTAAAACCCAAATAAATAAATAAATAAATCAGTCAAAGTCAGGTGCACTGTTCAACTTAGTCAGCAACTGTTGAAACATTAAAAATGACAAGACAATAGGTAATCATGAATAAAGCGTCACTGATCAATGAAAAGGCAACCCGATGCTGCGAACAAATAACTATCCAATATATATATAACACACACCCCTCCTCTCTCCCTCTCTGTGTGTCTCCTTAACATTATGTGGACATCTCTCTTTCTCTCTCTCTCTCTCTCTCTCTCTCCTTAACATTATGTGGACAGAATTTTTTCAATGACGTCACTACTTTCCTCTTGACCTATCAAGAAACGTCAGCGCTTGGACATTTTACTTCAAATAAATCGGTTTTCTTCTCATTGCTTTCATTCGAAAAACCCATTAGGAAGTGCGAGGTTAGAGCTCTGTTAAACTGGTTTAAGAACACCAGTCGGTCCATATTGCCGATTCAAAGATTTTTTTGTTAAATGACCCATCACAGATTTGTTCTTACTTTTTCTGACCACTTTACAAAACTTATAAGAAAATTTATTACTTAAGGTTACAACCCGGGAATCCTTCGTTATACTCCATTGCTTGCAACTGACCCTTTTTCAGTCAAGAACTGGCATTGCTTTTAAGTTACGCGATGACCGGACAGGTTGTTAAGTGAAAACAATGACTTGAAGCCATAATTGCACATTCACTGTTTTCTTATCTCTTCATCTCTCCAGTCTTGCCCTATATAGGTGAGACAACTTGAGCAGTTTCCATGTAATTTACGTGAGATTGCACAGTAAGTATAACATCGGGATTTTTTGTACCTTTATGATATAATATGCCAACTGCGGATAAATCCTCGGCTTTTTTATGGTACGTTTTTTAAACTTATTTTCTGTTTACCCCTTACAATACTACATTTTATTTTGTTGCTTTCGGTTGTTTTATAAAATTCGATAAATACTTTAGTATTTTTTACATTTTCGTATTTTTTACATTTTACTTTTGACACTTTTGGCATCATTGCATTGTATGACGTCATTAAATTGTTCTTTATGGTGACGAGGCTTTTATCTACTGTACATATGTTCATTGTTGATAGTTTATTTTATTACTAGATATTTTGCATGTATATAAGTTCATTGTATCTGTTTTAACTAACGATGCAGGTGCTTACTGTTAGTTGTTTCATTTTGACGGGATATCTTTATTTACATTGTATGTTGGAAAGAAAAAAACCGCTCCACAAACCAGGTTAAAGCACCCCAGTAGGTCCTTTTGCCGACTGACCGTTTCGAGGCGGTGACTGCTGATTTATCCTTTAGTGTTTTATGTCTCGTCTATGTGTTTTGTCACATTTACATATACCCTGTTTGCCTTAGTCTACAGGTAGATTAAATTTAAATATCTGTGAACATTTTTATAGGACCTTTTCTTATTTATTTAGATCTATTAACATTGTGGTGACATTCATATTTCAACATAAACTTTGCTCTAAAAAAGTTCTAACCTGCCCTTATCAGTTCATTTGTTTTGTTTTTTCCAAACACTATGTGGACAATCTTTTTCAATGACGTCACTACATTCGTATGTCAGCGCTTGGGCATTTTTTTATTAAAATAGATCGGGTCGTTGAGACTATATGAAAACAGTTTTCTAAAATTCGATGATTTCTTTCGTGTTTTTATACATTTCACTTTTGGCATATGACGTCATGGCATTGTATGACGTCATTAACTGTTCTTATTATATGCTTGGGCTGTTTCATTTCAAACAACTCCGGTTGCCGAGGCTTTTTACTACTGTACATATTTTGATAGTTCATGTAACTAGTTATTTTGTCTGTATTTTAGTTAATTTTATCAGTTTTTACTCCCGATGCAGGTACTTAATTGTGTTTTCAACCCTAAACAGGAAGAGCTTTATGATCGATCACCTAAAGCCATCAGACCTCTTGGCTTAAGGCTTAAAGATAGCATTAACACACCAGGTATAAAACTCGATAGCATTTCTGAAAACCCCACAATTGAACATCCACCATGGCATCTCCGTTCCCCTGGTGTGAATTTAGAACTCTGTAAAAATAAAAAGTCGAACACAGATCCTTTGATTATACGATCTGAATTTCTCGAACTCCGTGACAAGTATTCTGATCACCTTCATATATATACAGATGGTTCAAAGACGGACACTCACGTTGGCTGTGCTTCCGTAAGTAATAGCCACTGCATTAAACAAACATTTTAGAACATTCCGGTGAAAAATATGTTATATTTTCAGACTCATTATCTGTATTGCAGAGCATAGATTCACTGAATTATTGAAATCCACATGTTCGCACTGTTCTTGTCAAACTTCAAAGTTTATATGACACTAACGAAATCTCCTTCTGTTGGCTTCCTAGTCATGTAAGCACCCGAGGAAACGAAGATGCAGACAGGGGTGCAAAATCTGCCTCAGCCCTCATTGAGACAGATCTCTGCATCCGGCACACTGATTTTAAACCACTTATTAACCGACATATTTTAAACAAGTTGGGACAGTATTGTTTTTAACAAATTACACGTAATTAAGCCTAACGTAGGTGCCAATGTCTCTGCTTGCAGAGAAAGTCGACGAGAAGACGTAGCTCTTACCCGCTGTCGCATTGGACATACTAGATTAACATATTCGTATCTTTTAAAGACATACTAAATTAACTTATTCGTATCTTTTAAAAAAATCAACCTGTTTGTGTTCCATGCCAGGAACCACTGACAGTCAACCATATTTTATTACAGTGTATTGACGCAGACCACATACGGTCGAAGTATTTTAATGTCAATAACATTTACGAACTATTTAGGACAGTGTCGGATTCTAAACTTGTTTGCTTCTTGAGCGAGATAAGTATTCTTAATAAGTTATAATTTTTTTATTTACCAACCGTTATAATTTTTTAAACCGTTTAATATATTGACCTGTTTTCAATTATATATTTTTTAACCTGATAGTTTATATATTTTTCTATATTTCACTTACATAGTTTAGTTTTTACCTGATTATGCTCTATTCACATTTAACCCTGTATTAGGCGCCGTATGTCCTGTTAAGTGTCCGTGTGCCGTTAAACCCAAATAATTTTTTTTTCAAAAATAATAAAGTCTCTGAAAATGAGTTTACATATGTCTTAGAGGATGAGTATAGGTATGTCTCAAAATACAAATAAATATATGTATTACCTTTATTTGCATAACAATATACAGTCACTTTCAATAATATACAAAAACATCAAAATGCAAGTATTGAAAACATTTCAAGCTATGCTAAAAAAATATTTTAAAACATACAGAAAGATGAAAAACACGTTTTGCATGGTAAATTACACAAAATTTAGTTGAATAATGAGATATACAGGGAAAGGTGCAATGTATTCTTGAGTTGTGAGAGAATTGGATCAATGACAATAAATGAAAAAACGTTTCTGACATTTGAAAGGGATTCAGGTTAAATGAAAAATAAAAAATGTACAAATGTTAGCTACATTAATTTTTGTTGAAAATGGAACAAATGCTAATTAAATTAAATTTTTATGTAAGTGAAACAAATAAAAACATGATAATGATTTTACTAAACATGGTGTTATTTATTGTGCACTTATTTTACAATACTTCTTGTATATGTGTTCACCTAATATATATTATTATAACTAAGAATTTTTATGAAGACAATAACTTTTAAACTGCTCCATTAGTTAATTACCTTCAAATGTTTCTTCAATTGCACCAATTTTTCTTAAGTCAAAATCCGTTATGAATATAACAGTCCTTCCTTTGTGACTGAGCTGGTCAAGAAAGACCCCACTACTTTATGGCCTACGTTGGTTCAGATGCACAAATAATATAATGGAACATCATATTTTGTAGTGTTATATGTGGCATCAAGACGTACTGTGCTGTTGTGGTAGACAGTCAACAGGTGCTGATGAAATGCTGTTTGACAGGTGTCAGTTCTAGAATGATAAAACTCAGGATTAAATAATAATTCCAATATAATTGTTTTAAATTTATTAAAAATGAATCAACCCAATTTAAAATATAAAATAAAAACAAAATATTACATCAAAATAACAATATAAAGATTCGTCTTGAGCAAAATATCATAATAATGCAATAATTATATTGTTCACAAGTATAACTTATATAACTGGTAATTATGAGATCTTTTCTACCTCACGAGAGCTACTGCTTGGTCCATATCAACATATGTTATTGCCTATGCCTAAAGTTGCAAGCATTTAACTTAGAATTTAGTCATTTTTCTTTCTAAATATTCTTATTAAAACAGATATAGAAAAACTTTAAGAATATTACATACACATTAAAATACTATCTTTCACTAAGAAATATTCAATAAAACAGAAAAAACCTTGTGGTTGACACACTTTAAATGAAGTGGTCCTTGATAGCATTCATACTTTTCAGCCTTCAGCACAATAAAAGGTGTGCCATCATATGTGATTTCAGGAAGGTTTTTGCCCTCCCCCCTCCCCCACACACCCCCATCCCCACCTTGTTGGAAGCATACTTTGAATCCACTTAAGTTGGAGAGTTCTTTAATTAAACAAATGCAAACAACACAGATCAACACTATGATAAACACTTTTAATTACATTTGGAATATAGATTGGTTAAATTTTTATTCTAAAGTTACATTGTCACAGTTGGTCAAATATGCACTTTAAATGCTTGCTAAAAAATTGAAAAAAAAAAACTTTGCTGAACCACAATGATTAATGGAATAAAATATTACCTCTAATCACTAGGTTATACATGAAACATGATTTCCATCAAAAGATTGATTTGTTTTAAGGTTTGGGGAATCTAAAGCAGAGCAATGCTTTTGAACTTTTTTTAACAATTTTTAAATCCAAAGACTAGTAAATATCCAAACTGTGCATGAGATAATGGATGTCTTGTGTATATGTCAGTCATAAAAATATATGCTGACAGTTACACAAAAATATAAATACATATGAAGTGTGGTATCATGTGGTTTTATATGTCATGTAAAACTGTGACCAAGCAACTTTTAAGTATAAATTTAAAAATTATAAAATTACAACAGAAAGACAACAGTAAAGAGTATTTCTGATACTAAATTCTTCATTTTCCATCCAAATCCTATATACCTGTTACTCCTTAAAATATAATTGCTACACAAAAGACATGTTTACTCCCATTATCTGGAGATCTCAAAGACAAACAAAACATGCACATTAAACTGTATGTTAAACTAATCAGAAAATAGGGTAAGTGAATCCATCTCTTAAACAAACTGTTAAGTATTTGCAAAATTATATCAAATTGAGTTACTGTTTTGTGATATAGTCTGAACAGAGATTAATTTAGCATGAAGTTCTAAAATATAAACATGGAAAACAATACTTAAATATTACATTCTATAACACATATTATATATGTTTATATGTGTTATATTTAGAAGTATATAATACAAAAAGCTACTTGTTAGACAATTTCAGAATTCACTCTGCACTAGTTGGAACCCCCAGGTTGTTTGATGCTAACATGGCCTGGTTAATGGTTCATATGGCTCTGCATCTTGCCATTCACCTTGCATTTGTGTTGCAAGCCAGCTAGCAGAAAGCAGAGGGTGACTGAGAACCAAAGGGTGCTTATACAGAATGTAATGCTGAATGAGCAAGTCTATCTTATTTGTTAGATTGGCACATTAAGTTTACATGAAAAGCAATATTACTAGTATAGTTAATTTCTATAGCATCAGAGTTGACGAGCCTACAATGTTTTACAAAATCTTCTTACACATTATATTATATTCCAAATTAACTTACATGCTGATAAACACTGGTGACTAAGGTAATACTTGGTCTTGAAACATACATTATGTGCAACTTGTGTTGCAATCCAGCTATCCGATTGGTTAAGAAGGCCTGTCAGTCAAATATCTAAGGAAGGATTATTTACAAACTTTTGACCCCTCATTATCTTAAACATGCAGGCTGGACTCCCAGCTGGACAAAAGCCTTCCCGTCAAAATGCTTGCCATGTGTCGAGTTCTAACGATATATTTATTTGGATTTTTTTTAAACCCAAAATAGCCAAATGTATTCATTTGTATTTAGTTTTGACAAAACTCAAGACTAGATCATGTATGGTACGTACACACACACATATATATATATATATATATATATATATATATATATATATATATATATATATATATATATATATATATATATATATATATACCATACATGATCTATACATGATATATATACTGCGTACTATACATGATATATATACTGTGTTCAAAAATAATTAACCATCAGGCAAGTAAAACAGAAACTCTTTAAAATAACAAATGTTATCGAATATAGTGGAAAAAATAATTTTAAGCTATAATATCTCCAACAGGCTCATTGTTTTGCCTTACACTTTTAAATTGTCTGTGGTTTACAAATTTGCCAATTAGTTTAAGACATGAACTATCCAGTGAAAAAGACAGGAATGACAAAAAAGTGATACAAGTCAAAAATAAAATAATGTTTGCATGATTCAACCCTGGACCTCTTGTATGATGGTCCAATGCTTTACCGCAATCGAGTATACATTTATGCTTCATCTAGCTTTTTGTATTTTCTGGCCGACACAACACATACATACAAATTTCAGCAAAAGGAGAGGGACAGTCCAGTGGTGTGACGCAGGACTACAGATTACATGGTCTGTGGTTCGAACCTAATGAATTACCTTGACCTAGAAATTTGACTAGAATTGTTCCACTCTCCCCAGGTGTGTAACTGGGTACCTGCAAGCTTTATTTGGGTCACTCATATGACTTACCAGCCCCTTGTGTCTGTTGCCAGGCCAATAGTATGCCATTCACAAATATACCCCATACTCCGGTGGTAATTTAAATAGGTAAATAAGAAAATGTCCTATCAAAATTTTCACAGATATTAAAATTGTATCTACCAGTAGACAAAGGCAAACAAGGTAAATGCAAATGTGACAAAAACACAGAGACGAGACATAACACACATAAAGAAAAACCATCAGTTACCGCCTTGGAACGGTCAATCGGCAAAAGGGCCAACTGGGGTGCTTAAACCTGGTTTGTGGAGCGCTCCAACCTCGCACTTCCTGGAGGTTTTTCTAGCAAACAGTGTAAATAACAACATCCCGTCAAAGTGAAACAACTAACAGTAAGCACCTGCATCGGGAGTTAAAACAGATATAGTGAACTTATATACATACATAATAATTAGTAATAAAATAAACTATTAAGGTAAGAGGGGCCTAATTAGCCAATGCTGTCTGAAACGGCGATGTTTGGCGACATCGAGTTCGTAAATGCCCTCGGCAGTATCCGACACGTTCTCCGGAACTAATCGGATTTGATCGTAGCAAACATTTTTAATCATTATTTTTTATGTATCTTGCAAACATTGACAATATTTTTTTAAAACAAGTAATAATTTCAACAAAAAAATCTTATATTTCTTTAAATAAAAAAATATTTATCAAAAAATTGGGATCCAAAAGCGTGATGTTACATTTTCGGAAAATACCAAAATGGCGGACAGAGACAGCAGAGCAATCGTACCTACTCGGCGATCTCCGGATATATTCGGATTATGTAGAGGACGGAATTACCCGAGGAGTTCCGAGTGACAGCAGAGGTCGATATGTGAAACGGAAAACATTAAAACCAACAATTTAAGTTCTATTGTAAACAGATACACATTCAGAAGTCAGTTTTAATCAGATCTGTAAAAGATCTTTGTGAAACATAAAGGTATTGTGCAAAATTGTGACAGAAAATCGTTTTTACAGGTTTGTTGTTGTTGTTGTTTTGTTAAGAAAAACATGGAATATGACAATTTTAAAGCTAATATTTCAAAAACTAAACGGTGAAAGTCTGTAATTATTTGTTATGTGATTGGTATATGTATATAGCAAATTTTGATATGCATTTTATAAATATACTGATATAATTAAAATATTTAGAAACTCTGAAAGTTTGTGTATGTTTCTGTGTCAAGGAAATTTTCCGAGGGGGTATAGATGCCTTTTTCAGTGTAAAATCATCAAATGTTTGTACTTGAACAATATAAATGAGCTCTTTTTAATGTTTAGGGTTATGCTTATAAAGTTACAACACTGATGCTAAAATATATTATAGTTTTGAACCCCCAAATTAGACTTTTTAGCAATAACCAATGGTCCTGGGACAAGGCGAGGGGGTCACCCTATTCAAATGTGATTTTTTCCTAAACATGACGGTGAAATTCTTTCATATTTCATTTTTATATCTGATATATGATATTTATCACTAATGACATGCTTAGTTTAGGATTCTTAATAGCTTCTTTTAGGCCCCTCTTACCTTAACATATGTACAGTATGTACAATAGATAAAAGCCTCGGCAACGTAAAAATAAAAATTTCAAACAAGAGATTAGTTTGAAATAAAACAGCCCAAGCGCTGATATATTATAAGAACAAATAAAACAGCCCAAGCGCTGATATATTCTAAGAACAAATAAAACAGCCCAAGCGCTGATATATTATAAGATATTATAGGCACAAATAAAACAGCCCAAGCGCTGATATATTATAAGAACAAATTAAACAGCCCAAGCGCTGATATATAATAAGATCAATTTAAATATGGCATATAATGCCATGACATCATGTTCCAAAAGTGAAATGTAAAAAATACGAAAGAAAACATCGAAATTTAGAAAACAACCTACAAACAAAATAAAATGTAGTATTGTTAAGAGCTAATATTAATAAGTTAAAAAACCAGTTCATGAAAAGCCGAGGATTTATCCGCAGTTGGCATATTATATGTAAGAAAGGTACTAAAAATCCCGATGTTATACCTACTTTGCAATTTCACGTAAAGGGTTTGGAGACTGCTCCAGTTGTCTCACCTATATAGGGCACGACTGGAGAGATGAAGAGACAAGATTTCCAACAGTAACTGTCCAATTATGGCTTTAAGTCACTGTTTTCATAAAGTCTCAACGACCTGTCCGGTTATCGTGTAATTTAAGACCAATGCAAGTTCTTGACTGTAAAAGGGTTTATTGCAAGCAATGCAGTACAGTTGACTGAACAAGCAGTAGTTTGAAAGTATATTCTAACTTGGTATTATGTACATATTTACCTTATCAGGGTTTTTTTTTTATTACAGTCGGGCCTAAGGCAGGGTCAGTCACAATTGCTTTGGTCAGACTTCTGTGTCATAGACTTTTTATGTTGAAAAATCTCAATCTGATTAAAATCATATCCTGAAAACCTCTCCAAATCTAACTTTAGTGAAATTGTACTTTGAATTGTTTTGTAATGCTGATGACAGTGCTATAATCTCTGGTTATTAGTTGGGCAAGTGTCATAATTTATTATTCATGTTATAAAAACGCAAATTTCGGAATGTGAGTTCAGTTTAAATCACTCTGCACAACTAACATTTAACCAATAAATCATGAGCACACCTCCCCCATATAAGCATATATGGAAGGTGAACGGTCTTACCTGCTGGGACAACCGTTCTCTGTGTTCTCTGTCGTACGAACTTAACGCTGTCTTTTATCTCGGTGTCTCTCAAACTACTTAAAAATTGTACATAACTCCCGTGTACCTCTATGTACACTCCTGCCATGACGCACGTGTACGCTCTTGTCATACGAAACCGGGGGGGGGGGGGGGGGGGGGGGGGTATGTAAATGTTCCTATTCTCGGTGAGATCCAATAAACAAGCGTGAGACTACTGAAATATAATCATATTCCTGTGAAACAGCCTTTGTCTATTTTCAAATATTCAAAGTCTGTATATATATAATAATAAATGAACTATTTATCTAACTAATTCGGACTGGTTTTACAACTTGATTGTGGCTATAGGGTGGAACTATGCAAATGTACCTATAGTAGGTGAGATCCAAGCGACCTGTACCCGGTGAGAAATAGTCATCTCCTCTCGCCAGACGTTGACTTTTACCACCTCAGTGGCCGCTGTCCGCTAGATACGTTTTCATCAGTCCGTACTTTCTGCCACTTGTTCTCTAGAGGGGGGGGGGGGGGGGGAGATGCACAAGTAACCGCCTTTTCCAGAAAACACTAGCTAAATACTGAACTTGTCTCCACCATCGTTTAGCATAGACGTCGTCTTTACAGAAATTACCTGGTGGGACACAGCTGTTGTCTTTCATCAACAACAGCATGCTAAGTGTGAGAGAGGGTGGGTCGTTAGGATCGTCGCTTTCGTATCTTATCGGCCTATCGTTTATGATCCTCCCTACCTCTGCCATCAACGTCAGCAGTTGTTTGTTGTTTAGTAATTGTTCCTTAACTAGTGCCTTTAGGAGTTGCCGTGTAGAGCAAATCATTTTTTCCAACATTCCTCCCATATGGCTTGCGCAATATTACTAAATTGGGCGATATTACTTTTCTAGTGTACGCCTTTTCAATATATTCAATCATAGTGGCCGAGTACATCTGGTGTAAACTCGGATCACGTGACAATTCTTTCCTTGTTTAGTCAAATCGGACATGTACAAGATAGATGATGCTGCGGTGGTCTACGTGTTCTTCGCGCCATGGTAGTCCTAACTTAGAGTGACCGTCTTCAAGACATATAGATGAATCCATAATATTTAACGCCCGTACTGACAGTCTCTCGTCATAGATTTTAGTAAAGACGTTGTCATTGGAAATAGCTATCTCAATGTCTAGAAATGCTGAATTTAAATCTAAGATATTTGCTTTATTAAGGGTACGTGGGGGTAAATCACATGCATCATTTGAGAAAACAAAGGATTATCTATAGTTAGAATCAGATAGCGTGACGTTAAACTAAAAGCCTCTATTATGTAGCTTTGGTTAGAAGGGGATAAAGTTAACATGAAATCACATTCAAAGCAGTATAAAAACAAATCTGCATTTAATGGTGCACAGTTGGATCCCATAGGAATACCAATAACTTGTCTAAATAAAGTGTCACCGCATTGTATGTAAATACTGTCTAATAGGAATTATAGAGCGTCACAAACATCCGTGCAAGTCCACATAGTAAACTTTTCTAAGAAAGTGTTGGTAAAAATGCATTACTTTCATGACATGCAATGTACAGACGTTGCTCTCGAGCAAATGCTTTCTCAATGAGAGCAATCAATTTGGTCTTAATTAAGTAGAGGAATCGTAAGTATTAACTGCAGAGCAATGAAAGTTTAAAGGTTGAATCTTGTCTAAGACTTCCGAAGAATTTTTTTAATAGACCCAAACATGTAAATTCCTGAATTTTCATACACTTTTTCACAATATTTAACGAACGGCTGTAAGGCAAGAAGTAAGAAGTTTAGATATGTGAGTGGTGGTGCTAGAGCTGGCATTGCTATGAATCGTGACTTACATTGTGTTTTGTGAAGCTTAGGAATCCAGTATAGTGAAGAAAGTTTTTTCTTGCTTTGATTTTATCTTGATATTGATTTTATGCAATATCTGTTTATGTTTGTCGACTGTCTGAAAGTCAAGGTTGGTGCTAGTGTAAAAACTGGTGGTGGATAACTCAGCACTCAGTACATTTTCGTTAAATAGTCGTCAGACAAAAATTATGTTGTTTGAAGCTCTGTCTGCAGGTACAAATACAAGTTTATCATGAATATTCTGAAAGGGCTGTTTTAAAAAGGTTTCTAAGGTAAACTAAAAGGTTGGGAGGGGTTGAATTTAAGGCGATTTTTATTATCCTAAAATGGCTTTCTTTCAAGTATTGGGTGTCGCTGTATCCGTCCTTTCTCTCTCACACCAGCGATCGGCAAACATATTAATTGTATCAGCTATTTCTTTGCAACAAAGGTCAAAATCTACTTCCTCTGGCAGGCGATATTTCGGACCCTTAAAGAGTAATTTTCTTAATTTATATTAAACAATATAAATATTTAGTCATCGATGATGTTTAAATCCCCGGTAATGATATAGCCAGAAGGTTAAATAACAGAAAGGTGAAGTTGAACAGTTACAAGAATCTTGAGAAGGATCATTCAGGTTAAGGTCTCCTACCGTTTGGCTGTTTTTAAAATAAAGATCTCTAATGGTTTTTTTTTTTTTTACTTATAACAAATCTTTGTGTTTTCGAAGTAATTGGCGATTTTATTGATGATATTTTTGTCCCGAAAGATACTAGGTAAGTCGATAAAGTATATCGTGCATAGGCACACACTTAGAATTTCGTTACTTCACTTCCGAGGACACTGGTTCTTTAATCGGGTATACCAAATTTACACCGAAGCTTTCAATAACAAAATGATGTAGCAGACAGCAATGAATAAAGAAAAGATCAGGTAGTCTGGTTCGCTGTATATTCATATCCTCCATATCGATTGCTCTCTGGAGCGTATTGGATGTCCCACATCCGCATTCTGCAATGAATAGCATTTGTAATGCGCAGTTAGAATAAATTTATAAAAAAGATATTTATAAAAAGGCATTTGTAATGCTCCGTTATCTTTTTTTTTTCCAAATATTAACATCATAACAGGGTAGTGAGTCAACGGTATTAACTTTTCTTTTTTTTTCATTTTTATTTTTTGCTTGGTGCGTACGTGCATTCTTTCATGTATTTGTAGCATGTACTGCCTTCTGAAAAGCTATGTAAATAAAGACTGTCATGCTGTGTTTGCCTCAAATACTGTTATCGTCAGAGCGTGGCTATCTGATATTAAAGGTGGTATCCGACAGTTTGCCTATATGAAATGCTTGTAACATTATTTCCCTTCTGTTTTAGTAAAGTTCATGTTTATTTTCAGCATCAACTCATACTTTATTCTAAATAAAAATAACTTTGAACAATATCTCAACTTTAAGCAAGTATAAAATATGAAATATTTCGCTTTAAAATGTCCATTTTTTCCAAATCTATAGATAAGCACGATTGGGGAGTACTGCTAAAAATAGTTATTGACGTCAGATTGAATTACCTGGATAATGATATAACGTAATCTCAGAAGTAAGCTGTCACGTGGCTTTATTAATTTAAAAATAGCTATCTCTGCAGCATGGCTCAGATAGGAAATACCTGTTTTTAATGACAAGTGTAGAATTATGCTTCACTGTTGACGCAGATCGATGGCCCTGTTGAACGGCATTTTGCAGGACCTTTACATCTACTAATGACTTATCTGGTTGCATGCGGAATTTTCTTTTCAAACTGCCGGATACCACGTGTAATATAAGATTTCAACATGGAATACTATTATAAACTTTGAAAAGCTCTATTCAGCAGTACTCTTTTGAGAAAGTTCCCGGTAACATGGCAGCTGTTACACGCACTTTGTTGGTTGCGCCTTATGCATACATATAAGTATGTTGATTTCTAATACATAGTTCGTAGAATCAGATAGTTATGGCTTCAAATACAATATATATATTGAACTAAAACGAGTTGAAAATATCCAGCGGCGTTACTACACCACAAAATCATGTCATAATTTTTATGTTTTGCTTTCACGTTAATTTATATTTTTCTTTTTCTTCCCTTTACTTTCTTCACTGTATATTTACAGTTTCTAAATGTATCGACATATGAGTTTTTAGTATTTTTAAACTGACAAGACATTTTAAAAGATTTAATATGTCGAAGATTAACTAGCCCGTTTAGTTTGAACAGTTCGAGGGTGGATCCAGTGTGGGGTGTGTGGGGATGCATCCCACAACAAACAAGCTAAAAGAGTAGAGTTGTAAAAACACATCCACGTAAGTTTAAAAAGGATAAAGCTTCTAAAGAAAACTGTGTCTGTTGACTGCTTAGGTCGATGTTGCCTTTACTGTGTATATATATCTAGTATTTACTGCGGTAAAGATGAATGGATCTTGATTCATACCCCGCTCCACAAAAATTTTCTGGAACCACCACTGAAACGGCTTTAAAGTTGAAACGTGTTGCGACGCCTTTGGTATGAACAACGTAAAGACAACGTAGTATCGTGTTCACATTTAATCGGATCCCGCCTTTAGATACATCGATACGACACCAAACCTTACGACTAATGTAGCAAAGGCTATGTACACGTGTTGCTGGTGGAGGAAGACCGCTTTAAGTGATGGAGGAAGACCGCTTTAATTCATGGAGGAAGACGGCTTTAATTGGTGGAGGATGGCCACTTTAATTGATGGAAGAAGACCTCTGATTGGTGGAAGAAGGCCACTTTAGTTGATGGAGGAAGACTACTTTAGTTGGTGGAGGAAGACCGCTTTAATTCATGGAGGAAGACGGTTTTAATTGGTTGAGGATGGCCACTTTAATTGATGGAGGAAGACCGCTTTAATTGGTGGAGGAAGACCGCTTTAATAGGCGGAAGAAGACCGCTTTTATTGATGGGGTAAGGCCGCTTTAATTGATGGAGGAAGACTGCTTTAAGTGATGGAGGAAGACCGCGGACAAATATCTGGGTTGAAACACCGATGGTCCAGGTTTTACTTGTCAGATGGAACCCCAACCCCCACTCTCTTCCTCTGTCCCTCTCCCGTTCTCCCCTCACCTCTCTCTCTCCCCGACATGTTGTCGCCCCGATCTGTTGGATGTATATGGTATGCAACACAACAGCAATCAGCGAACCGTCACCAGTTGTACACACCCGATCCATGCCCAATGCTCTCTATAGAACATGTCTATATTTAGCCATATATGGACACTTGTAAAAAGCAAGGTAACAAGCTAGTGGCAGGGCATATAGCCATATTCGAATATGCCTCAAAATTAAACGTAAACATTAAAATATGTTCAGAAATGTTCGTGTTAATTTACTAATTATTCAAGTCACACTACAAAAACTGATACCTTAGGCAGGGTACATGGGTATGAGTTCATGAACATGTGCATGTACCCAAGTGCTGGCGTGCCGGTAGAAAGGTATACACAGTCGATCAAATAACCGATGTATTCGTGTGTGCAGAGTGACTATGGATGTACCTGTATAGATTCCACATGGAGTTTTACTGATTTAGTGACAGTTTATTGTAGCAATGTTTTTAAACCACAGACCATTTAACAACAAATAAAACGTGTGTTCTGACAGTTCATGAAGTTTTGTAGGATTGTTAACTACTACAGCCAAGTAAACATTGCTGATTTAGGACTTGTGTATACCTGAAAACTATGAACTGGTAAGTAAAGTGTATGTGGGTAGAAAGGTTTTATATACGTGCACTTGTACATGTTTGCAGTACGTGGTTCATTGGATGTTATGTTTACCGTACATGGTTCGATGGTGGTAATGTTTATCGTACATGGTTCGATGGTGGTAATGTTTGCCGTACATGGTTCGATGGTGGTAATGTTCGCCGTACGTGGTTCGATGGTGGTAATGTTTACCGTACATGGTTCGATGGTGGTAATGTTTGCCGTACATGGTTCGATGGTGGTAACGTTCGCCGTACGTGCTTCGATGGTGGTAATGTTTATCGTACATGGTTCGATGGTGGCAATGTTTGCCGTCCATGGTTCGATGGTGGTAATGAAGTTCGCCGTACGTGGTTCCATGGTGGTATTGTTCTCCGTACATGGTTCATTGAACCTCAGTCGGGTCGGCGCTTATTTCCTAGCAATAAATTAACATCGAATTGTTCTACTTCACCCAGGTGTATAAATTAAATGTGAAGGTTTTTCGGGTCATGCAAATAACTTCCTAGCGCCATATTTCTCGGATGCTCATATTGTGTTTAAGAATATACCCAATGACCAATCGGAATTCCTCGGATAATTCCGTCCTCGGGACAATCATCCCTCGGATGTATCTGGTGCAATGATACTTAAAGAAATCACGATCGTTTTGTCGGAACGTTTGTTCCGGAAGTCGAAAGAATATACCTAGAATGTAGTTCGCACAAAACATAAACAATGGCGTCGTTTGACAGCTGTTTTGTTTGCTGCGCTTTGTAAATTAAACTTGGATAATTTAAATTTGAAGCAGCCACAAATTTAAGTTTAACTGGCATCGTACTATAGCGAGCTGTCTTCCGAGCTGCCATCTTTGTTTTGACCTTCTGTCACAAAATAAGTCCCATTCAGGGAAACGGCCGAGGTGGTCCGACTACCTACATACATCCGAGAGATGATTCGTGAATTATCCGAGGTGTTCCGATTGACCCAATGACCAGAGTGTAAAACTGAAACGTCGGCTGAATATGTCATCGGCGCATAAGACTATAATCCTTTACCTTTATGATATGTTATAATATAAACATGATAACTTATTTACGTCTACACACACATATACCTGATAGTGTGATATTGTTCATTTTTTTTCCAACCATAAAGAATAATTCATATCATTAAAAACATGGTGTTTACATACAAAGAACGGTCCTAACTGTCCTTTCCTATTTTTACAAAGGTTTAGTGGGGTTTTTACTGCCTAAAGACATCTTAGTAGAAATGCGAGGTACCAGTGAAGTTTTCAAGTTATCATGCTTGAATTTATAAATAGATATACATGTACCAGATTAAATTGTATTGTTAACGGTAGTTTTCGACAATTTGGCTAAATAAAATACATGTACTATTATATTATGCCTGTTTGGTAATCGGGGCACAATTTTAACATAAACTAATAGGGTTATGTAAGCAAAGAGGATTTTGAAAACTATTTAAATTGTTTGGCAGTTTGACAGTAAAAATCATGAAAAAATCTAAATATATATTCTTTCCAAATCTATAAATAATAACTATAAGGATTTCTCCTATAAAAAGATATCCACGTCACAGCGAATTGCCCGGATAATGATGCAACGTGATCTCAAAAGTAAGAGGTAACGTCGTTGTCTATTTAGCTAACTGCATTGTGTCTCTGAAAGAAAATCCATTTTTTAAATGAAAGAGTGATATTATGCGTTTGTTTTCACGTGTATTTATGACACCATTTATCAGCATTTCGCGGGATCTTTTAATGTAACTTTTTCTTTTGATGTTTTGGAGAAAAAAAAATGGCCCATCGTAGGCCGCACACGACCGATCCATTCCGTTACTCTCCATTCATCGCCAGTTGGATATTTAGTTTACTTTTCGCCGTTTCTAGTAATGATATTTCATCGGTCGCTTCATAATCCGATGAAGATTTCAGTCCAATGATAAAGCTCATACTATGTTGCTTTCGGCTTTCCTTCCAAAATGACGTCATCAATGCAAAAGAGAATTCAAGTTTCCGGATATTTAGCTACCTCCACACGTACGAGTAGCTGAAATGTAAGCGTTGTTATGATTGGCTGATATCTATTCAAATTTAGCTCTCTATACGGCGATATCGTAGATGGAAATCCCTCGGTGTTTGAATGAAGTGAAACGTATTCAGTAGCCGTGGGCTTCGACGATGGAAATGAACCAGAGTTGTGTTGGGAAATCGGTTGCAAATCATAATCGATCATCGGTTGGAATCGGTTGCCACTTCCGATGCGATTTCACCGATTATAATCAGTTTATTAATTTACGCAGTATTTCATTCACAAATGGTTTTTGATTAGTAGCTTACTTAATTACTCGATGCAATAGTGTACTTGCTGCCACTTTCTACAAAACATTTGGTGTTTCAAGGACAAAATACAAATTTTTCATTTGCATTTTTTATATGCTCGTAAATCTCAAAGGCCGCCATTTTAATTTTCAGAGTGATTTCCCTATACAGCCGGATAGGTGTACTAGCCTGAACCCGTACCTTTAATTGGAGTGCGTTTGCACTCTTCTGTTAATCGATTACGAGAGAATGACATTGATTATTTACATCGAGAAGCTTTTACACGCCGCTAATCGATATCTTCCGACCATCGGCGCATCTCTAGTCCAGAGTGTCGGAAACCTCATTTGACCGCCTGAAGATATCTTAAAAGAAACGATGAAAACAAAGGGAGCTCTCTTGTAACTGCGCTTCATTCAATAGTATAGACATACCACTGTTAATTGCATAATGAAGAGGACACTACGCTAAAATTACCCACATATGTAAGTTTCTGTCGTTTATTGGAGAAATATCTGTACTTATTGTTCGATAGTTCGGTACTAGGTCGAGAACTGTTCTTAATTTATTAGTAAAAGGTCCTGTGTATCATCGAAGAGCTACATCGACTTATCGCCGATTATATATTTTGAAAATAATCAAAACACGCATTATAGATAGGTCAATTTTACACGTGTACTTTGTCAAGTTGTCTTTTTTTGAAACCCTCATACATTTATATGCATTAAACATAATAACGTGTGTCTGTTGACATTGTAATGTGCTCTTGGACATCGCTGGGGACGGTTTATTCGAATACCAGTTGTCAGTTAATAATTAATATGATAGCAGTTGCTAAATTGAACCTTGTCCTTATATGGGTATACCATTCTTTATGTGCTTTGGTGCCAGCAAAAATATGCTCAGACTAATTCGTTGAAATCGTGTGCGTCCGTGGTAGAGCGGTTAAGACGTTTGTCTCCGGTTCGGTGGGTTCCAGGTTCGAAACCCAAATGGACTATGAGATGTTAGTCATTAAGCAAGACTGTTTACTGCACATTGCTCCAGGTACTGGGTACCTGATTACTGGTTCAACCCAGGAAGTAGGCATTCATGAGGGATTGGTGTAAACTGAAAAACCTATTTCCCATTCGACTATAAGTAAATAGGTTTAAACTAAATCGTTGAAACTGTGATAACTTCTATCTGATAAAGACAACTGTCTGGATAGAATCACAGTCACACCCCAATCCACCGAAAGTCAACACATGAAGCTTTAGCATTAGGTACAACATTATCGTTCTGATGTAGATTGGTCATTTTTACTGCCTGACCATTGTGACACCTCGTTGTTTTATTTTTGTTTTGAAAACAGCATCACGCCACAACTCAACGTGATTGCTGGGACTCTGATCATGTTTTCTTTACTAATTAGTAAAAAAGTCGCTTGACTCAAAGATTTAAGGACGCCGCCAATTCTTGTCACGCGACAGCTTGACGATGTGTAAACGTGACGTCAGATGGTGCTTATGGTGTTGTTTAATCGATTGCTTCACGGCTCTGCACCCAGTTGTATAGACAATATTTGAGTTAACCGTCGGTTATCTTCTAACATTCGGTTTAATGTAAATAGCTGGGGTATTTAACAAAAGTATTGATGTATTTGAATATTGGCAGTTAATCGTTTGATTTTTTAACAGGACGGATTAATTTAAACCAAAAGTTAGTTTAACCATTATATCCCACAATGCAGCATTTTCATTGGTTCTGCTAAATCTTTGGTAATAACTTTTGCAGATCACAGGGTGAATGGTAAAAGTTGGAACCGGTTAAATTAACAAAAACGTTTATACAATGGCTACCCGGCAAATTGTCCAAATCTTATTTGTTAACCAAACTTTAACCACTGGTAAAAATTAACCACTGTTTAAACAAATGATCCATGGACGGTAAGGTTCCAAGAGGCTGCATGTCGGTTATATAACCGCTTCTGACGGTTTAACCCCTCGCGACGGTAAGGATCTAGGTGGTTGGAAGTCGGTTATTTGACCGCTTGCGATGGTAAGGACCTATATGTACTTGGCTGCAAGCCAATGATTTAACCGTTCGTAACGGGAATGGTCTAGGCGGTTGCAGCTCTGTCATTTAACCGCTCGCAGTGGTAGGGGTCTTTATTTAAAAGATTTATAATTTCATCTGAGGTGTTAATGAAAATGTTGAGTAAGAGTAAATATTATAATGTATTAGACAAAACTATGGTTGATTGAGGTAATAAAAACAAATATTTCATACATACCTTAAATGCATATCGTATTGTTCCTATAAAAACAAATGTCTTACTTTTATCGGGCACTTTTGTGTGTGTGTTTTATATATATGTCGCACGGTCATTAAAGCAACGTCTAGCTATTACTGGTAGAGGAAGCCAACACAATGTTTGAGTAGAACCACCGGCGCACCGTAGGTCAGCTGGAAAACCTGAATGTTTTCGTCAAGGCCGGGATTCGAACTCACACTTTTTAATGGTAGTTGCAATTACATATCATGCCGGCTTAAGACAGTAAATACATAAAAATGGTTCCGATACAGCTCCATTATTCCATTTTTGAGTTTAAGCTCAATATGAATAGTTTACAACACCCGATATACATGTATCCATGGTCTATTAACACTATTGTGATACTCAATTATAAATTGATGGTACTTTACCGCGAGGCATGTTTTTAATCTGACGAAACCCTTCCGGTGAAGCTTAATTATTAACACGTGGTCGTTTCTCGCGTTCGATTCTAATTTTTGTTTATGGTCAACAGGGCATATTACTCATAGTTCCACAATTTGTTTTAAAGTATATATGTGTTATATGTCCTGTGTTGTTGCAGTGGATAAATACGAGGGCTGTTCTAAATGTTCTTAGACTAAACAACAGAAAAATCTAACTTTGGTAATGAAAGTATCTTCGTAACTGTTGGCCAATTGTGCATTTTTGTTGTTAAAGAAATTCATCATTGAACCACAATTAACATTCCAGTACTTTTTAACCTCCAAGGAAGATCATTAAGCTGTTCGTCGCTGGTTCTACCCAGACATAAGTCTGGGGTCTTCCTTCACCAATAATTAGCTGGACGTCGTCAATACGACCATAAGAATGTCGGTTTGATGTAACCAAAAAAAACTCCACTCTACAAAAGATAACATGTAAAAATGATGCCTTTTTAAGGTGGACTCCGAAATTTTTGCCTATAGATAGTTTCCACATCAGTGAAGATCCCTTACCTTGGCAGCCATCTTTGATGGTAACTTCAAGGGATTTTCAGATGAATTGTATAGAATATTATTTTCTTGTAATTTCTTCATTTGTGGTCCAAAAATTAAAAGCTATACACCATTGGAAAGCTCTTAAAATTCATATTTTTAGAATACAATATTTTATTTTAATTGATAAATGCACAAAGAATTCATACACAGAAATAAGTAAAATTATTGGCTCATCCTTAAACAAGATGAACAGTGTATTTTTTGGTTGTATTTTTCTTAGCTTTTAAACTATCGTACTCTAGTTTTTATATTTAAAATACTTTATAAAAACTGTATAATTTGATATAAATTTTAGTAAAATAGACTGAAAAATAAAAACACAGTGGTGAGTTTAATCCAGCACATATTTCCAGATTTCGGCCTGCATTAGCTTCTGACTTCAAAGATGGCTGCCTTAAACTGTCTTATCAGTACCTATGGCATCACATGGAAACTACCTATATCAAATGCTTGTAAGAATAGTCGTTTTTCCCCACTGTTTGTGGGAATTTAGGCATAATTTCTGCATAAACTCGTACTTTAGTCTAAGTACATGTAAAGACGATTTTGAACGCTCCCTATATTGTAAGACAGCACAAATTGCGAGATTATTTGAAAAAAAAATTTGGTCCAAACTATTGGATGCCACCTTTAGAATAAATTGTTGTTTTGATGAGGTGCGAGATGTTAGCACGCACAACCTTCGCCATTTGTCTTTCGACATACATTGGCACGGCGTCCTATTGTCGTGCTGGCACAGCCTTCTGCACGACATTCAGCTTGACATTGGATAATTTACATGTAAACCGACGTCATGATGAGTCACGTGGCCTAAAATACCCGGAGGGCCATTCGCATCATCTTTGGCCCTTTCTGTACACGTTCGTAAATGAACTTCTGAGAGTCAAATGGCCGAAGTGATCCGAATGTACTCTGAGCTTGTCACGGAGTTAACGGCCGAATCCAGATGTTCATCAAATTAGAAAAACAACAACAACGGTTGCGACGATTAAACTTATTGAGTCTTAGCATGTGGCAATGGGACGTTCCAAACCAGCCTATTTTAACCAATCAGAAAGCTGCCACTCATTTACCCAATGAAAGAGCTCACAAGCCAAAGAGGAAAATCTTAAATACAACCTCCAGCGTGTAATCTAAATCTGAACATGTCGGAACATAAAGAAAATGTTCAAATTAGCAACATTCATGATATCAATATCAAAAGCTATATATCGATAGGGTTGCGATAGTGCATAGTATTTAAAATATGTATTTCAGCAGACAAAGACTTAACACTGTGTTCGGCTGTTGTGTATTGGTACAGTTTGCAATTAAGAATCTCCATTAAAAGACCGATTGTTAGCCTATAGCAACAGTAACTAAGGACTTAGAACTGTATATAGGTAATGATGAACACGTATAAATACTGATGTCAGTTTATTTTGATACTCCGATACCATGACGTGGTCGTAACGATTCTCTGCGGCTGGCTACATCAATATCTGTTTTCATTTATTTTCCTCTGTTACCCGTCTTCACGTGATTTACATAGACTGTTGTATCATCAATATCATATACAGTCTGGAATTTATAATACATTATTATTTGGAATTATTTCAAATGGGGTAGGTAGAAAAATAGTGGCTTTCTTTAAAGAGTCAATTTTATGAGTTAAGTACCACAGCTGTGACTGATGACATTGTTAAATCAAAATAATATTCTGTGCACATTTTAAAATAATTTTAAGAACCGTTTTTGATTCGGTACACTCTGTTGAAATAAAATCTTGTGTAATTACTTTTGTAATTATGTCTTGACTTACATTGTATATAGCTTTCCGTTGTAATATGGTGCTTAGTATTTTGTACATATAAAATGCTCTTTATATTTGGAGGAATAAAAGATAAAAAAATCACGAATATGCAAATCGTTCCTCAGGACTTTGACTGTATGCTTAAAGCAAATATTGAAATTTTGCCGAGTTAGTTTATGTTATGTAGTAGGAAAAGCATTAATATAAAAAATAAGAAAATGCTATACACTTATTTGATGGCTTAATATATGAGATTTGATATACATTCACTGCCGACTGAATCAGGTCTGGTAGCGCAATCGGTAGAGCATCGGCTCCAGGTACGAGAGGCCCCGGGTCCGATCCTGGGCCGCGCCCTACCAAATTCGTTAATAATGTCAGTGGTACAGCTCCCTTGCTAACGCTCAAGCAAAGATAAGGCTAGTTCCACGACTGGTTGTTCCGGTGTCAGGAAAATGTGACTGGGTGTGGTATCATGCCAGGTGTTCACGGCATGCTATACACAGTGAAGGCAGCACTATATCTGTTTCAAGTGGACACCGTCTCCAGATAACTGAAATATTTTTGGTGGGACGATAAACCAATAAACAAACAATGATACACTTCTGCTCAAAATTTAAGGAGTTAAATATAAATGTAAATTGCAATGAAATTGTATATTATTATTACATCCACAAAGATGAAAAATAAAAAACAAATGAAAATATGCACTTCGGGAGTCACTATTATGTATTCATTGGAGAATGTCGTATTATTAACATTATTATCTGAATTATGACGATGTTTTATGAGTACATGCACTTGATTTTAATTTCAATATTCATTATTCATAAATTATCTATAACAGAAATGTTCTATTAATAGTTTTCATTCTGTGAACATTATCATTCTCATTCATGCTTTCATTTACATTCAAATTACAAGTATTTTTCTTTAAATAGTTATATGTATTCGCATTGTTGTTGGAGGCGTAATGGCAGAGTGGCCGATTTGTAACTCCTCCGACTGCTATGCCTCTCGCCGCGTGGGCTCGTGCCCCAATCGGGGCAAAATACTTAATGTGGAAAGGCCTCCCAGCTGACTTGCGGTGCGCCGGTGGTTCTACCCAAACATCTGTCTGTGGTCTTCCTCCACCAAATAGATGGACGTTGCTATAGTGGTCATAATTGGTCGCTGCGATGTATTGCAAAAATCAGAACAAGCAGTTACTAAAATAAAACAAGCAGTCATACGTCGACTGAATGACCGTTTCTATACGACACATCGTTCATCCGATGACATGATATTCTGCTAGCGCTAGAAATATGCCTCCACGACTCGCATTTGTTTTTCACTCTTTTATATGCTGGTATTTAATTATTAATGTTTATCGGGCAAAATAAAATAAAAAACGTGAAAAAAAAATCAAAATATTACTTACATATTGGACTTGATAAGCTTCATGTTTACACTTAAGTTCGAGACACTTTACAGTGATTTGATTGGCGAAGATACTTGGCACATGCAACGACAAATTATTTAAATAACTGCGTCACTATCCAGCCAATTAGCGTGATGTTTATGGCTGACGTATTTATGTGACGTATATTCTTGTATGCGATATTCTGAGACATTAAGGATATTAAAGGCCATGTTCGACAGTTTGGATCAAAAAGATTTACTTTCACAAATAATCAAATAAGACCTGAAAATGTCATGCAAAATGTTGTTCATTGCTGCCCTGAATTTGTGTGAACATGAAAGTATACATCCCCTACTCGTCATTGCAAACACTTATTTCCCGTGGTAGCTATTTTTAAACTTAAAAACACATTGACCACTTACTTAACAGATAACGTTATAACATTATCCGTGCAGTCTGTCCTGATCTTAATGTCTATTTTATGTATTTAAAGCAGAAGTCCCCATCGTGATTATTTTTAGATTGGAAGGAAGGGACATTTGAAGCGATTTTTCCCCGATTTGGACTTATAAAAAAATCAGCTAGTTTTTAAAATCTCCTTTCTAGACTAGAGTATGAGTGAATGACATTATTTATCCGAAGTTCTTCTTAACCGTTCTAAGATATTATTACATACATTTAATATAGGCAAACTGTCTGATACCACATTTAAACTTGGTATCCGACAATCTGGACTAATTGTTGTTGTTTGTTTTTTCTCAAATAAGAAAATAAGTCATTTTTCCATGAAAAGGTCTTGTAACATCCTATTCATTGATGTCCTAAATCTGCGTCAACAGTGAAGCTTAAATCCCCACTTGTCACTGCAAAGAGGAATTTCCTATCTGAGCCACGCTGCAGAGATAGCTATTTTTAAACAAAGAAAACCACGTGACAACTTACTTGCTAGATCACGTTAAATAGTCATCCGTTTAATCTGCTCTGACGTAGATATTTATTTTTAGCAGAGATTACTATCATGCTTGTTTACAGATTTGGAAAAAAATGAACTTTTACAGTGTTTATTTTCGCGATTTCTAATTTTGTAATAATATAGGTAGTGTTCAAACCCGCATTTATTTAGAATTAACTATGTGTTTATGCAAAAAATATGCAAACAATCCCCAAAACATGTATTTGAAACATTTAAGCTTTCGCGAAGCTTTGTATTTTCTAAGTATAGAACAACACACTCTTTAGAATATGAAATTAAATTATTTCTTTATTTCAGGGCGAAAATCCAGCGCATCCCCTTTTCTACTTTTGTCTTCTGCTTCCTTATTATAATTGGCCAACAAAAGACTTTTTGTGATTCCGGAAGTGAAGAACTGAAGCAGTGCGACAAAGAGATCGGGTGTATTGAGGGTGAATCACAAATAAAAGAATCAACTGGTCAAATTGAAGATGCAGACAGTGAGGGCATGTCACATGAAAAAGACAAATACTTCGAACAAAACTCGGACAAACTGCGAGAAAGCCAAGATGCTTTGGGAAATTTTCTCAGAGATGGCGTTTTGATAGCAGAAGAGCCTGACCAAGTAGTAAAAGGCAGTTCTGAAGAAATTGTGCAGGAAGAAGTAAGAAATGTCTTCGAGTTCCCAGAGTTAAAGATTGTAGATCCAGGACGAGTTAATGATGAGGTAGATTTGGAATTAGAAGATGGAAGGATTGTTAAAAGAATAACAAGAGCTCGTCGTCCGCCGGTATTCAGTAAGTACTCGGATGTGTATGTGAGAAAGACGTTGACAGAAATTCCCACACCTTGCGCTACATTAAAATGTTCGTGTTTATAAATGAACATCGTTTGATAATATTAAGTAAACGTTCTTAAGATTTTCATAATCATTCTTAAATACATCGCTCAGTGTCAGATGTACTATATTGTATGATGTTTTAAAATCATTTGCATTTGTATTCTTGTAGTATATAATCTTTCTTCAACACTGTAGATAATTAAAATGTCTCTACTGGTAGACGGCCCCGTGCTTCCAAATTTTCACTACCAGGGAGATTTAACGTTGTTAAAAGTTTGTATCCGACAGTTTGGACAAACGAATTGTTTTCTCAAATAACCAAATAAGACGTTGCTACCAGAAAAGATCCCGCAAAATGCTGTTTATTGATGCCGTAGATCTGTGTGAACTGTGAAGCATAAATCCCACTCGTCATTGCAAACAGGTATTTTCTAACTGAGCCACGCTGCATAGGTAACTATTTTTAAACTAAGAAAACCGCTATGACGTCGAAATCTATTTTTAGCTGAGATCAATATCATGCTTATTGTTAGATTAGGAACAAAAGAGAACATTGAGAATGATTATTTTCGCAATTTGCATAGTAACAATAGAGGACGTGCGGAAAACCGTCTAACTTAGACTTAAGTATGAATTTATGCTTAACTTATGTCTAATTTCCCCATAAAATTATTAGATATAGGCAAACTGTCGGATAGCACATTTAAAGCCTGCATGCTTGTGTATGCGTGTGCAAAAGATCCCTACATATGAAATAACAAGAGCTTTCCTTGCCAGTGTTTACTACAACTTCCACTACCATTCTTTTGGGCTGTAAGACCTTTAGACTTCTTAGTGTGTAACATGGTGAGAAAATGTGCAACTAGTCCGGGACTTGAACCCAGGACCCTTAGCTAACATAGCGAATGCCCTACCGAGTCAATTGGACCGCTGACACATTCTCGCCTTATCACCCGGCTACATACACCCCATGCAACAGGAAATTCGTCTTCGAATTTCCACAGACCTTATGCTCTACATGCGACCCTGAAAGCACTTGTACCGTAATGGACGCGGGACATTTTTACATTGGACGACATTGTAACATAGGGTGAACACTGAGCAGCCAGAGTCGAAAGCGAGACCGTTCGCAAATAGGTCGAATTCTCAACCGACATAGCTAACAGGACGGCTTAAACATTATATCCCTATCACACGGCTTTAAGTGCGTTCTTGGCAGTTAAACTATCAATCTGGGTTATGTGCAAAATCGTTGTATTTATTTTAAATAAACATTAATTTTGTTAACAGTCCTTTGCCAAGTAAACGTCCGGATAATTAAACTTCAATTCTCTTTTTATCTGTCAGTTAGACCTTGGTCTTAAGGGTGGTATCCGACAATTTGGACCTTTTTTTCTCAAGTTACAGAATAAGTCATTGTTTATAAAGCTGAGATTCTGCAAAATGCTGTTCATTGATGCTCTAGATCAGTGTAACCAGTGAAGCACTTATACCCATTCGTCAGTGAAAACGGGTTTTTTCCAACCGAGCCACGCTGCAGAGATAAGCTATTTTTAAACTGAGAAATTATATTACCCAACAAGCAAAATCAAAACAAACATTCATACAAAAAAAAAAAAAAAAAAAAAAAAAAAAAACAGTAGGAAAGTAGTGTCACATGCATTTGATAACACCTTTAACCAATAGTATATATATGTATATTTTCCCAGCTATTCCAAATTTTCTGACTCCGGAAGAATGCGACCTCATTGTAAAATCCGCACGTGCCAAGGGTTTGGGAATCAGCAAACTGTTCGGAGCTGAACTGGAAAACGCTGAGGCACAGGAGCTGAATGGCTCGGATATCTCCAGGATTAGCGAACAAACCTGGCTTTTCAAGCAAGATGTTAATGAAACGTTTTATCAGAGTTTGCAGAAAAGGTATGAATTATAAAAATAAAAGACAATATAAATAAGAAGTTGTAATTTCTACCCGCGTATTACGCGGCCCCGCCGAAATGCCAAAAAATGGTGAAAACAAAAACTGTTACGTCACAATGTAGTTCCTCGAAAAATGAACGTCTTTTCCTTGTATAGTTCATTGAAGCGAAAAAACAATGGAACTGTGAAAATTACTTATTTAATGAGAAACGCCAATGGCTTCGTGGTAAAGTCGCCGATTTGTAACTCCTCTGACTGCTTTGTCTCTCGACGCTTGGGTACGGGTCCTGTTCGGCGGGGAGAAGGACTCAATGTGGGAAGATCTTCCAGCTGACTTGCCGTGTGACTGTCGTTGTATCTAGCCATTTGTCTAGGGTCTTTCTCCTAAAAAAATATCTGGATGTCGCTATAATTATCATAAATGATCGATGCGATATTTAGAAAAAGCAACACCAACTACCAGACGTGTTTAATATATTTTTATCAACTTTTCAAAGCAGAAAATCTGAAATAAAAGTGTTGCTCTTTTCAAACTTTGATGTGCTAAAATTTGACTTTATAGAAATACATGTAGCAATCATTATTAAAATAATAAAGACGTGTCTTTTTACGTGTTTTTCTTTTTCAGATTGGCTTTGTTGACACAACTTCCTATAGAAATTATCCGTCTTGGCGAACCGATGCAGGTAATCTGTTAGTACTTAGATACCGACACTTTTGAACAGGTGACCGGACCCTGTAACGCAACCGTTAAAGGGCCATCTCCGAAACGGTAGGTCCCTGTCCACGACATACCGTAGTCGTTAAAAATGGAAATGGTATAGCTCACTTGCAAACGCTCAAGCAAATATAAGGGTAGTTCCGCGACTGGTTGCCCTGGTGTCAGGATAATGCGACTGGGTGTGGTATAGGTGTTCACGGCATGCTACACACAGTGAAGGCAGCACTATATCTGGTTCAAGAGGACACCGTATCCAGATAACTGAAATACTGTTCATGGCATGCTATACACAGTGAAGGCAACCACATATCTGTTTTAAGTGGACACTGTGTCCAGATAACTAAAATACTGTTGGTGGGACAATAAACCCAATAAACAAACACAAATGACGACTATCTCCAGTGTAATCATGTTAGCTTCATCTCGGTTTACTGGGTTTATTGTCCCATTAACAGTGTTTCAGTTATTTGAAGATGGGATCCATCTGAATCATGTAGTGTGCTGCCTTCAATGTTTATAACATGCTGTTAACACCTGGCATGATACCAGACTCTGTCACAATGTCCTGACTCCGGCTAACCAAGAAGTGTAGTCCCCCTATGGAGGCATTCGTATTCAAAAGGTGGGGTGGGCTCGAGCTCCGGAACGGGAAGTTTACCCTTATATAAGCCAGAGCGTTTGCAAGGGAGCTACATCATTTTTGGCATGTCGCGGACCGAAATCGAACCCGTTTCCTCTCTCATCTGTACTTTCTGTTAGTAACTATGTCTGTCATAAGCTTGCAAAAATAGAACAAAAAAAACAACACACATCCGTAATAAAAACTTCGTCAGACTTTCGAGAAACGTGTTTGACCTAATTACCTTATAGACGTAAATTATTGCACAATGTTTTCGTTTCTTGGCGTTTCATTACAATTAGGGTAAATGAACTTGAGTACAATTTTTCCAAATAAATGTACCAATGAAGGTGTGTGTGGGGAGTGGGGAGAGGGTGAGAAAGGGGCAATTTGAAACACTCCTCAGCCCCTCACCGTTCGAGTCCCGGTCGGGCGAGAACTTTCATGCGGGGAGGATTTCCGGCTTACCATGCTGTGCGCTGCTGGTTCTTCCCAGGCATAAGTATGGGGGCATTCCTCCACCTTTAATTGGCTAGACGGCATGCCATTATGACCATAATTGTGTTGGTGCGATGTGACAAAAACAACAACCAAAAAAACCTGTTCTCATTGATGTTATGTCTAATGAGAACAATTCAGGCTGCCAATGGGTAATTTTGAAGCCAATTTTATAACCTTGACCAGGCATACTTAATGCATGTGGTGAAAGCCCTTCACCCGGCAATAATGTATATGCTCCCAACTGTGTTGCGCCCGACCCATTGGTAAAATATGTTACTAGAGATTTTTATGTTCAATCGAAAGACGAACGAGTAGGTGTGTGACAGCTTATGTCATTTTCATTAATTAAGGTAACAGCTGTATTTGACATTGTCACATACCACGATTTCTCATTGTCCTTTTTTCTTAAGTAAAACGCATTATTAGCCGGTGTCATGGTGTATTCAGCTTTAAGCACGTACACGTGGCTAAAACGTGCGTATTTAGATTTATGAATGTGCGTGCGTGCGTGTGTGTTTGTGTCTGTCAAAAATCCTAAGATTACTTGATTTATTTAGCAATAACTAGAAATCTTTTCTGTATTTTTAAGCAAGGCAGATAACTACGCGAATGTTATCTACAACACAGCATATTTATTTTCATACACGCAAATACAAAAACTAAATGAATTACATGCTAACATCATTTAATTTAACAATATTCAAATAAATTATCTTTATCTCACTTATTTTTCATATGCTTATTGTGTAACCGATTTGAACCTTCTATTTTCAAATTGCTATGCGACATTTTAACTGACGTCATTGCAGAGTCATATGTCCCTAAATAGTCTGAGCCTGTTACAGATGTAAATAAATGCAATAACCCGACAGTGTAAGAAAGTGACAAGTAAGAATACATTTTAACTCTCCAGCCTCTCGCCGTTTGGGTTCTAGTCTCGTTTAGGGCGAGAACTTTTATCTGATAATGAACTTCCTGTGTTGACCTGTGATGTTCCCGTGGGTCATTGCAGACATGTGCATCTTTCAGTAATGGTCATTATTGTATCTGCGCAGTGTATATCACGAAAAGGTTATTGTCTTTCAGCTGAGACGTTTAAACCAGTTGGCCCTTAATCACAGGTTATCTCTTCCGTCCACATCTGAGCGATTTTAATGTATAGTACTTTTCAGTAACTCTTTGTTCATAATGAGTTATGATTTTAATTAGACGTGTACATATCGTTTTACCAATTCGTATTAATGTCGATTATATTGTCTCTTAACAGTCTCATTTGTTATACTTCACTACTTTTTATCAATTTCTTCTTCTTTTTTGTTTGTTAATTATCATTTAATCTAATTAGGTCTTCAATCACAGGTAGTCGCATACCAGCCGGGTGGCCATTATCACGCCCATATAGACACGGCCCCGAATATGGACACACCGTGCTGTTTTCAGACAAGATGTGGAGATAAAGAATACACAGACAAGTGGGATGAGTGTTGTAGACTTTGTAGGTAGGTATCTGTCCTAAAAGTAGTGTGGTAGAGCGTCGGCTCCAGGTACGGGAGGCCCCGGGTTCGATCCCGGACCGCGACATACCAAAGTCGTTAAAAATGGTAGTGGTATAGCTCCCTTGCTAACGCTCAAGCAAATATAAGGGTAGTTCCAGGATTTTTGTGTATGCCTTTTTCTACCCAGACGCATGCCTGGGTTCTTCTTTTAAAATTATTACCCGAATGACCCAAAGCGTATGCATATCATTAGCATGTATTAAACGGTATTTGTACTAATTTAACGTGTTTTGTGTATAACTCGTTAGTATTAGAACCGAACTGATAAAACACATTATCATGATGATGGTAAACGGTACTCGCACCTGCTAGTTGTTGGTTTTGAGTTTTGCGAAAACTATTCGGCTTATCGAAATAATTATAATTCGTCTTATCAAAATAACAATAATTCGGCTTATCAAAATAATAATAATTCGGCTTATCGAAATACTGAGAATTCGTCTTATCAAAATAACAATAATTCGGCTTATCAAAATAAAAATAATTCGGCTTATCGAAATACTGAGAATTCGGCTTATCAAATAACGAGAATTCAAGTTTTCGAAATAATGGGAAAGTGGCTTATCGAAATAACAAGAATTCGTATTATCAAAATAATGAATAGTCGGCTTATCGAAACAATGAGAATTCAGTTTATCGAAATAATGAGAATTCGGATTATTGATATAATTTGAATATGGATTATCGAAATAATGAGAAATCGGATTATCGAAATAATGGAAATTCGGATAAATGAAATAATTTGAATTCGGCTTATCGAAATAATGAAAAATGAGATGTAAACACGCAGTTAGCTGCAAATATTAACATATTGATGTTGGTTTTTTTTCAACGCAGGTCAATCGATCGTAGAAAAGATTGTTTTACACGTAGGTTGAATAAAACAAAGAACACAGCTTTGCAAAAGTTTTTTTTTTATAGAAAACAAAACTTAAGTGCTTAACTTTTGCTATACAGCAGAGCTATGACGAAAACTATATTTTCTAGGTTCATCACTGTCTTATATTACCTGAATGACGTAGAGGCGGGTGGAGAGACGGCATTTCCGTTGGCAGATCTTCCTGAAGAAGTCGTTGAGGTAGGCACAATATTTGTTTGTGAGCGATACGTGTAGTTCTTAAATTAATTTTAAGTTATTCTGTCTGAACTTAAACGAAAACGCTTGAATCATCGAGGTGAAATGCCGTGTTATTAAGAAACATATGTTTACCTGTATGTCAAATTCGGTCTTAATTTAAACAGATGGGTCGGACTTAATAATAAATGTTTAAATATACTTTAAACGTACGTATTCATACACAGATTAAGTGATGCATGTCTTCATATTTTAGTAGTGAACTACAAACTTAACGAGGAAGTTTGAAGAAATTCACCATTGCCAGAGCTTCCGGGGTGACACCTTAATAGGCCATTTACCAAATATGGCAAATTTTCCAAAACTTTGCTATGACCTTCTTTAAGCGTTTAAGTTCTATTAAAAACGTATTGCATGATTTATCATCTTTCTTATATATTTTTTTCCATGTACCCCCGAGTCCCAGATAAGAAAGGGGGCTGTGGCCGAGCTGACTTAAAACTCCTCAGCCCCTCATCGCGTGGGTTCGAGTACCGGTCGGGGTGAGATCTTTAATGTGTGGAGGTTTTCCAGCTAACCTGCGGTGCGCTGATGGTTCTAGCCAGACGTAAGGCTGTGGTCTTCCGCCACCACTAAATGGCTGGACATCGTCAATATGACCATAATTGTGTCGGTGAAATATAACAAAACACACATGCACGCACACACGCACACACGCACGCACGCGTGCACGCACATACACACAAGATGAGAGGAGTACATTTTGATTTTGTGTTGTTATATATCCCATAATCCTAAACTAAACCACGCTAGAATTGTCATATCGACACGATTCTAATGAGTTCCAGGACTTGTACGAGTAATAAAACAGTTTTATGAGCTGTACTCCTCTTCGCAAGTAAAGGAAGACGGGCTAATAACCGTACGGGTAGTTCTCCATTATTAACAGTCGTTTTCAAGGGAATGAACTTGCAGCGACCATTTATGGTAATTATAAAAAAGTCCAGTTTTTTTGGTGGAGGCAGACCCCTGACAAATGTCTTGGTTAAACCTCCGTCGAACCAAAGGTCAGATGAAAGACCTTCTCACATTAAATCCTTCACCCATGCAGTTTAGCAGAAGGCCAAGCAGTCAGGGAAGTTACAAGTCGGCTACTCTACCAATACGCCACGGGCGACCTTTAAAGGATATTGTTTAGTTTTAAAGTATGCTAAAACATGTGTGCTTTAAACGATCGCAAAAACGGAAGTGTCATTGACCTTTGCCTCCAATGCTATGAGTTTTTGTTTTAGTGTATTTACTTTAGCGTGTATTTTACTTATTCAGGAGAAATTTGCCAAATTGAGTGAGAAAAAGTGGCACAACCTGAGTCTTTATTGTCATGATTCGTCGCTCGTGGTAAAACCAGAACGAGGCATGGCAGTCATGTGGTACAACTCTTTTATAAACGAAGAGGTAATCATATTATTTCCTTTTTTTGTGGCAATTGGGTGTAGGAAAAGATCTTTTGGAAAATTCGAGAGGAGGATTCTGTCCATTTTAACATTGCTGGAAGGGATTTTGTCCGTGGAGATGATAAAAATAATGATGATAATAATAATAATAATAATAATAATAATAATAATAATAATAATAATAATAATAATAATAATAATAATAATTTATTCTTCGTCCCGAATGGGACTCGAACAAATGTGGTGAAAGGCAAAGCACTACTAGATTTACGTCACTCATAAAAAGAACTTGAATTTATTATTATTATTAGAATATTATTTCAGACCAGCTATCTCGGTCAACCTGACCGGATGTCCCACCACGGAGGTTGTGACATCATCAAGGGGAACAAATGGATTGCTAACAACTGGATCGCAGGAACAACTTTCGAGGACCGATTTAAAGAAAGCATCTTTTACCTTCATAACTAGAATTATATATTTAAATAAGTTTTATTTATAATTTGTGATTACCCATTACGGTTTTGTTAAAGTTGTTTTTGACATGGTTTATTTTATTTATATTAAAGGTGGTACCCTACAGTTTGGATCAAAAATATTTTCATTAAACATCATAATAAACCATCATTACTTAAACAGATCTCGGAAAATACTGTTTATTGATGTCCTAGACTGTCTGAAAAATGAACTTTAACGCCACAGTCGTCATTTCAAACATGCATTTCCCATCTGAGTCACGCTGCACAGTAAGCTATTTTTAAACTCAGAAAACCACATGACCACTTATGCTTTAGCTTATCGACGTCATCAGCTGAAACGTCGATGTTCTATCCGGATAATCAGCTCTGACATCGATATCAATCGTAGCTGAAATCCCTAACTGTGCTTGTTTATAGAATTTGAAAGAATGAACATTTATTTTAAATATTCGTAAAAAAATAAGTTAGTGTTATAATCATCCTATGAGATTATGCAGTAATTATGCCCTTATTCAACCCAACTCCCCGCACCTCCTCCCCGAACCCACTCCTCTCACTCCTCCCCCCCCCCCCCCTGAAAAAATGAAAAAAGGTAAGATTATGTCACACGTATAAGAAAATGGCAAGCTTACGGATATCAAGTTTAAGAATGGATGATTGACTAGAAGGATACACGTCCAAGACGACCAGAATGACGTGTTAACGAATAAAACGATTTTGACACAATACTGTGTCAAACTTGCAATAAAACAGACATGTATGGTCCCCTTTTGGGGTGTGGTCATTTTTGTTGTTGTTTCTTTAAAATATATTTTATGTAACGGCTGTGGTATTTAGAAGTAGTACAACAAAGTCGAGATGTGTCATTATGTTTGTCATTATCTTTGTCATCATTATCATCGTAATAAAAATTCATTACATTATTCTTGTTTTGTTTTGTTTCAAATAAATCGGCACATGGTCACTAATTTAGTTAGTATTCCGACGTCGGAGTAGGACCATCAGTTCAGCGTATATTCAGCTGGAAAACAGTCTAAAATTAAAAGTGGTATCCGACAGTTCAAAATCTATAAATCTATAAATAATCATGAAAGAGATCTCTACTAAAAATAGACATCGACGTCAGAGCGAATTACCAGGATGACGATATAACGTAATCTCCAATGTGAGATGTCACGTGGTTTTCTTTGTTAAAAATAGCTGTCTCTGCCGCGTGGCTCAGATAGGAAATACCTGTTTGAAACCAGGAATGGGGATTTACATTCACAGTTCACACTGATCTAGGGCATCAATGAGAAGCATTTTGTAGCATCTTTTCAGGTAACACCGACTTATTTGGTTATTTGAGAAAAATATCTTGGCACATTTAAAGGTGGTATCCGGCAAACTTACAAACATGCATTTCCTATCTAGGCGACGCTGTTATAGACCAAGTGACGTCAGTATCTATTTTTAGCAGAAATTCGTATCTTCCTTATTAATAGATTTGGAAATAGTGAAAATTAAGAGCGAATTTTTCACGATTTATAATTTTTCAACAATTAAAGTAGTGTTCACAATCGTCTTTATTTAGACTATAGCATGAGTTTTTGCTCAAATTATGACAAAATTCCCCAACGATATCTAATCCCTGTTTGGAGATACGTGCATCATTGCTCTATGAACTCTATATTGTTGGACAGGCCTAGAAGCTAAAGAATCACGTTAGTGGTTTGTGCTGGAAACTTAACTGTCATGAGGTTGTCTTAATTTGAAAATACATAAACCAAGTGACATTTTCATAATGGCTGAGAGTGGTCTCTTTTACAAGGACACTTATTTTTCATCGGACCTGGTAGCGCAATCGGTAGAGCGTCGGCTCCAGCTACGGGAGGTCCCGGGTTGGATCCTGGGCCGCGACATTCCAAAGTCGTGGCAGTGGTAACGCTCAAGCAAATATAAGGGTAATTTCACGTCTGGTTGGCCCGGTGTCGGGATAATGTGATTATGTGTGGTATCGTGCCAGGTGTTCACGGCTTGCTATACACAGTGAAGGCAGCACTATATCTGCTTCTAGTGGGCATCGTCACCAGATAACTGAAATACTGTTGGTGGGACGATAAACCCAACAAACAAACACTTATTTTTTGAAAGGTGAAACATGTGCTGGTGGAAAGCGGTCATGAGAAAGAATTACTGTGGCGCTTTGTGCGTCAATGACGGGCGATAAGGTCCAGTCAGTTGTGATAGGAAAGTCTAAGAAGCAGATATGCTTCAAGTCAATGACATATGAGCAGCGGCCAGTACGATACTATGCCAACCAGAAGGCCTGGATTATAGCGGCACTGACTGGTGACTGGCTAAGGTGGTTTGAATGACCAGAAGGTGTTGCTGTTCATGGATGATTGTCTAGCACCGTCACATCTCTCTAAAAAATGTAAAGTTTGGTTTTTTTGCCGCCCAACACAACATCTGTGAGTCAGCCTATGGACCAGGCAATTATTCAGACACTGAAGGTCATGTATCGGAAACGTCAGCTCCAGCATGTGATAAGAGAAATGGACAATTATCCAATGAAGACGTGCCCAGAAATTGTGATTTAAACATTCCAAATAAAATATATTAAACAATCAATTCAAACATCTTACATAATTTCCAAATCCAAAGAAAATTTGTCACTAGGATCAGATTTTGTATTAAGCAGCCAACTTGTCTTAAGCAGCCAATTTGAGGTCGTCCCTTGGGTGGCTGCTTAATACACGTTTGACTGTAGCTATTTCTCTGCAGCGTGGCTGAGATAAGAAATACCTATTTGCGATGATTAATGCTTGATTGTTCACACAGATCTAGGTCATCAATGAACAGAATTTTGCAAGACATGTTCAGGTAACAATGATTTATTTGGTTATTTGAGGAAATAAAAGTCCAAAATGGTAGCCGACAGTTTGCCGATATCAAATTCATATAACAATACCGTACCACTTCTTTGGGGAATCAGGGCATAATTTCTGCATAAACTCTTACTTTAGTTCAAGTAAAGAAGGTCTTTTTCAACACTGCCTACATTGTTAGACATTACATATTGCGATAAAACACTAAAAATTCACTTTTTCCAAATTTATAAATAAGCATAATAGTGATCTCTGGTAAAAATAGATATCGACGTCAGAGCTGAAAACCCGGATTACGATATAGCGAAATCTCAAAAGTGAGTTTTAAACGGTTTTCCTAGTAAAAAATAGCTATCTCTGCAGCGTGGCTCAGATAGGAAATACCTGTTTGCAATGGAGAATGGGGATTTATATTTGACTGTTCACACGGATCTAGGGCATCAATAAGCAGCATTTTGCATGATTTTTTCAGGTAATAATGACTTATTCGTTTTTTTGAGAAAAATATTTTGGTCCAAACTGTTGGATATCACCCTTTAAGCGACTTGGTCACAGTTGTGCGGCAGCTGAATATGTCATTGGCGTAGATAAGACTATAAAGCATACATTTACTGTTAAAACATCAGTTTATTAAATGAACATCTGTTGTCAATTTGATTTATAATGGTTTTATGGTGATAGTAGTCGAACAATTATTGCGAAAGACGGCGTTTCTTTGAAAATATGTATGCTAATTGATGCAAGTAAATATATTATCAAATAAACAACTGCTGTCGTGGCATTTTATTAATTGCAGTAGACAGTACTGCTGCTTATATGTCCTGCTTGTCAACTGTCTGCCTTAAAGGTGGTGTCCGACAGTTTGCCTATATCACGTGTATGTAACAATAGACCTTATTATGAATGCTTTGGGGAAATTGTGCATGATTTCTGCATAAGCTCGTACATTAGTCTAAAAAAAGGCGTTTTGAACACTACCTACAGTGTTAAACTGTTCAAAACAAATCACTCTAAATATTCATTCTTTCTAAATATGTAAATTAGCACTATAGAGACCTCTGCTAAAACTAGATATCGATGACAGAAATGATAACCCGGCTGATGATATAACGTGATCTTAAAGGTCAGTTGTCTCGTGACTTTCTTAGTTTAAAAATAGCTAACTCTGCAGCGTGGCTAGAATAGGAAATACCTGTTTGCATTGACGAGTGCGGATAATTATTTCACTGTTCACATAGATATAAGGCATCAGTGAACAGCATTTTGCAAAATCTCTGCGGGTTACATTGACTTATTTGGTTATTTGAAAACAAAAATGTTTTGCTCAAAATGCCGAACACCACCTTTAAGGCTCATCTGAGCATGCGCTTAGTGCGATCACCCACTGGCCGGCGTGCGTCGTCTGGCGTCGTGTGTATCGGGTCCGGTAACATGCTATAAACGATATCTCTGAAATCGCTGATCTAAATTCATCCAAATTTTCACAGAAGCTGAAGCAGTGGGGTTGAGGGTGTTGGGGGGGGGGGGGGGGGGGGGGAGAGAGAGAGAGAAGGAGGGGGGGGGGAGGCTTGGAGCGTAGAAGTGCGAAGCTTTGTTTTAATTAGTTTTAATGGCGTTAAAACATTAAAAACATTGCGGCCGGGGGCTTGATCATTGTTAGTAAATTGGGAAATACTAAACATTTTTTTTAAGAATCTACAAACGACTTCTAAGATTTACAGCCTGCGAGATCAACCTCTAGGCTATAGCCCTGATATTTGGTATATATGTACATATTTATTGGGTAGCACTCTATCAAGACTGTTAAAGATATTAATTCGTCACAAAACATGGCCGCGGGGGGTGTGGCTATCAACATATATGGCTGTTAAGTTACCTTTGAAACGTTTTGTCAAACCAAAATTTCTTGACAAAATACAAGTAAACTGGAAAGAAGGCTTGTATCACAACAAATGTATGCATGAAGTGGTATCCGACAATTTGCCAATATTAGATACACGTAACAGTATCTAGCCACTTCTTTGTGGACTTAGGTCATACTTTCTGCATAAACATATAACTAAGTTGTTATAAACACGATTTTGAACGCTAACTTTATTGTTGTTATACAGTACTTATCGCGTAAAGAATACTATAAATGTACACTCTGTCACACTCTATAAAAATCGCGATAGTGGTCTCTGCTAAAAATAGATAACGACGTCAGAGCGGTTTACAAGGATGTCTCTATAAAAGTCACCGGAACTTCTTGGGTAATTCCGCCCTCGGAACAATCATCCCTCGGATGTATCTGGTGCAATGATATTTACTGAAATCCCGATCGTTTAGTTCGCCAGAACTAGGAAGAAGAATATACCTAAAATGTAGTTCGCACAAAACATAAACAATGCCATCGTTTGAAAGATGCGTGTTTGCTGCGCTGGGTAATTTAAAATTGGATGATTTAAATTTGAAGCTGCCACAAATGGAAGTTTTACAGGCATGGTACTGTAGTGAGCTGTCATCCGAGCTGCCATCTTTGTTTTGACGTCTGTCTCAAAAGTAGTCCCTTTTAGGGAAATGGCCGAGTTGAACCGACTACCTACATACATCTGAGCAATCGAGACCCCTCGGCTTTTCCGAAAGTTACGGAAATGGCCGAGTTGTTACGATTGACATCTGAGAGATGATTCGTGAATTATCCGAGGAATTCCGATTTTATAAAAGTAAGTGGTCACGTGGTTTTCTAAGTTTTACAATAGCTATCTCTGCAGCTAGGAAATACCTCTTTGCAATGACAAGTGGGGATTTACCATTGACTGTTCAAACAGATCTTTGGCATCAATGAAAAGCATTTTTTCAAGACCTTTTCAAGAACCAATGACTTATTTGGTTATTCGAGAAAAAATGTTTTGGACCAAACTGTCGATTACCACTTTTAAGTTTACAAAAGACGTGGTGTTTTTTTTTTTTTAAACTTCCCTTAAGTCGGTCTTCATGTTTACGTTTTGTATATGTAAACGAGCTAAACCTACTGTGTTGGTTAGTTAGTAAATAGATTTTAAGTTTGCGTGATCTAACTAGGCCTTCGTGATTAAATTTAAACGCATATGAACCGGAAACCGTGATATATTGGGCATAAGATTATGCAAACTTAACATCTATTTCCATTCTAACACGACACGAAATTTTGAATTAAAAGGGGCACAAATGCGAACCACAATTTACGCTATGTTGTAAGGTTCTTTCCCTTGGCTGTTCTAATTCACCCCGCGTATTTCCTGTGTTTTTTTAATTAAACAACCGACGAAATCGCATATTTGAATAATTTACTTTTTATCATAATTTAATACATATGTTAATTGTAAAGCAAAACCGTTACTTTCCAAGATAGGGTAAAGTTTTCGGTGAATGTGAACAAAAGAACAACTTGCCACAATATGTCAGCCTGGTCTACGAAAATGTGTAGGGAAAGTAAAAGGAACAGCTATTCTACTGCAGTAAAATAGTTCCTCTTAATGCCATCATATATCGTTTAATTCATCACGGCAGGATATTCCTTTGTTTGTAGAAGTAAAATATTGATATTTGTTAGATCGTTAGTTTTAAAAGTAACTGATTAGACAAAATTAGTCGAGATATTTCGTTTGCAGCATTACCTCTTTTGTAGTAAAAAAACAACACAACAATGTTTTTAACAATTCTATTTAAACTCTTTTATTTTTAAAACGTTTTGATCAATGACCTTTTTCGGTTGATAATGTCAAAATAAGTATACATTTTTTTCACATTACTCATACAGGTAATCATGATTAAAATCATTTTCTAAGCAAAATATGATTGTAAATTAAATGATGACAGATTTGTATTAAGTTATGTAGAAGAGGAACAATGGTTTTGTTAAGAATTAACTTTACTTCACTCCCAGTCCCAAAAAGGACATTTGTTTGTACTTTTAATGTCCGACAGATGGATTATTTATATATCACCCTGCAGTTCCTTCCTAACTATTTTTCTCAACTTTAACTAAGGTCATATTAGACGTCCAAATTTACTATAATATTAGTTAAATTTTCCTAAAACGTGTTTGTTCAAAACATTTAAATTATATCATCATATGCGGGAGGTCTAGAAGAAGGCCGAACCGCCTTTACACTCGAGTGTCTTGGGTCCTTTCCGTTCACGGTGACACCGGAAGTGGCATGTCTCGGAGAGTATGCTGGAAGTTCTATGTCCGGTAGAGTTGAATAGGCGGGAGGAGGCGAAAGGACCCGATCTGCGGGCAAAGTAACCCGATCAGAAGGCGAGGGAAAACGACCTTTGCCGAGGTCAAGTGGATCTCCAATGACCTTGACATGATGATTAGTACCTAGAAAGAAAATAAAGATCAGTTTATTGTGTTTAATTGTGTTCAACTTTGTAACTACGCAAATCAATAGTCATTGATTAGCCATTGTCAAATTCTGACTGCTAATATTTTGTATGGGTAAAAAAACTTCGAGCTCGAGTCTATGGTAAACACCTGGCATCTCCTTGGTCAGATTATAACTCTGAACTAAAATCTGACCAATCAGGTGCTTAAGAATGATATCCGACTAGAGCTCAAAGTTGTATAACCTCGTGCATTGGCAGTCTTAGTTTTAACTCCCGATGCAGGTGCTTGCTGTTAGTTTTCTCATTTTGATGCGATATTTCCATTTACACTGTTTGTTTGTTAGAAAAAAAAACCTTCAGGAAGTGCCAGGATGGAGCCCTCCACAAACCAAGTTTAAGCAACTCAGTCGGTCTTTTTGCCGACTGACTGTTCCGAGGAGGTAACTGCTGGGGTTTTGAGTATGTGACATGTCTCGTCTCTGTGTATTGTTGTTGTCTTTTGTGGGTCACTTTTACATTTATCCCGTTTGTCTTTGTCAGAAGTTCAGAGTTAAATATATGTGGTAATTTTCACGTAAACATTCCTGATTGTGTCGTCAAAAAAGGCTTTTCTTTACATACTTCTAATGTTTTGTGTAATTAAACGTATAAATCTCCCTCTTGATATATGATAATTGGTTTGTTGCAATGTGTCCTGCAGTAGTGGATCATATTTACGTTTTTCAAAAGAACACTTTCCTAACCTAGTCTATAAAGGTGGTATTCGACAGTTTGGATCCCATTTTTTCTCTCAAAACACGAAGTGAATTATTGTTACATGAATAGGTCCCGCGAAATGCTATTTATTGATGCCCTCTATCCAAGTGAAATTCAAAGCATAGCACCGCAATGGTCATAACAACAAGGTATTTTCTATCTGAGCCACGCTGCACAGACAGCTATTTTTAAACTAAGAAAGCCACGAGACCACTTATTTTTATATTGTTATATGACCATCCGGGTAATTCGCTGTGACGTCGATGTCTGTTTTAGAATAATGCGACATCGTGCTAATTTGTAAATTTGGAAAGAATTGAGATTTACAGCGACTTTTCTTTGATTTGTACTGTTTGTCAACCAAGGTAGTTTTCATAATCGTCTGAGATTATAGTAGGAGTTCATGTAGAAATTATGCCCAGATTGTCCCAAACATGCATCGTATATTATTTCATGTATTTTACGTAACCAAATTGACAGATACCACTTTTAAGCGAACAGTGTGTATTTACTGGCAGACTCGTGACTGATATTACCGAAGGCGCAATTTGGTTGGCTATGTCAGGTTTTTTGAACAATTGACACACGTTTGTAAAGTGAAGTGAAGTGAAGTGAAGTAAAACTGAATTAAAATTTAAGTGAAGTAAAGTGAAGTAAAACTGAAGTAAAGTGAAGTAAACGTGGAATGAAGGGAAGTGAAGTAAAGGGGAGTAAAAGTGAAGAAAAGTGAAGTGAAGTCAAGTCAAGGTTAAAGATAAAGTAATAGTAAATATTAAATAAATAAATAAATAAATAAATAAATAAATAAATAAATAAATAAATAAAATAAATAAATAAATAAAATCGATTTTGACCAACTGTAACCAAGTCGACAATTATAAATAAAATAACATCCTCATATCTATATTTCCAAGCAAGCAAATATCAAAGTATGGCGTATACGTAAATCTTATTGATCTTACAATTTAGTGACTTTTTATACATTGTCATAAAGCCAAAATATAAGATTAACAACAAAGGAAAATTCATTCAACAATTTAAAGGTGGTATCCAACATCTGGACCATTTGTTTCCTACAAAATGCTATTAATTGGTGCCCTACATCTGGGTGAAAGGTAAAGCTTAACATTCCACTCGTATACTTAAATGTATTTTCTATTCGAACAACGCTGAAGTTTTTGTAATCGAAATAATACCCCTTTCTTTTCTAAACACTATATGTGGATTATTTTCCAATGACGTCACTACTTTCGTATTAACTCATCAAAGAAATATCAGCGATTGGACATTTTGTACTCAAATAGATCGGTTTTCTTTTCATTGCTTGCATTCCAGAAACTCATCAAGAAGTGCGAGGTTAGAGCTCTGTTAAACCGGTTTAAGCACCCCAGTCGGCCCATTTTGCCGACTGACCGTTCCAAGGCGGTAACTGTCGGGTTTGTTCTTTTCGTTTAATGACTCATTACAAATTATTTGCTGCTTTTCACTTGGCTTGCATGTGAAATGCCTTTGTACTGTGCCTAATCGGAGTTTTGTATATGTTGCAATGCTTATAGGACTTTGTCATATATTCTTAAAGTAAGCTATTTTTAAACTACAAAAACAAGTGACCGCTTACTTTTAAGATAACATTAATTCATCATTCAGCTCTGATGTTGATATCAAAGTTTAGCTGAAATTCCCATCGTGCTTATTTAGTAATATTTACAGATTTAGAAATAATGGACATTTAAAGATATATTTATAAATCGTACTGACTTACAATCAGGTAACCTTATAAACAGCCTTAACATAAACTATAATATAAATTTATGCGACAAGTCTGCACGAATTCCTCAGAATAGGTGTAGGATGTATGTACATGTTTTTGATATAGGCAAACTGTTGGAAACTATCTTTTTATTATAGTACCTCCCAATAAAAACAACTAACAAAACAGTCATGCTAGTGTAGCATTGCGTTATCTTCAACACAGTCACGTCCACAGACTTGCACGCAGATAGAAAAAGACTTGCAGACTGACGGACACAAGCAGATAGAATCAAAACTAGCAAGCAAACAGGTGGACAGATAAAAAACTAAAAGTACAGCATGTAAACATGCCAACAGACGTGCAGAAAGGCCAATTGACAGACAAACGCTCGTCTACACAGCCCCGCGCGCGAACTCGCACGCGCACACAGATCCACACACACACATACGTACGCACACACGTACATACAGACATACATGTTTTTTTGACATCACCATTTATTCCAATGGGCGTTGTCTTCCCCAGATGGCGGTGGCAGACTTTTTTGAGAAGAAACCAGGTAAGTGTCACCATGGTGGCAAACAATACCAGGCCGAGAGCCGCGTATGCGATAATCTTCATGGTGGGCATGTCGCTGATAACAAAAATACAAGCATTTATACAGTGAGAGACATTAATGAATAGTCTCCTCTGACTAATCCTGAAATGCTAGCATGTCCTTTTATTTGTTTTACTCGGTTTTTATACTTGTGCTCTTTGGATTGTATGTTGACTTTTCTGCCTTTCTTGTGATACACAGGTTGGCCATCAGAAAACAAACACTTCCATTTTCCTTTTTAAATAACAAATCTCTTTAAGTGTGTAAATGGATTTACATGCAGAAATGACCTCCTACTTCCCCAAAGCAGTGGTAATGAATTTGATATAGGCAAACTGTCGGTTACCACCTTTAAGTCCCCAGACATACGTCCAGGTAGAACCACCAGCGCCTCCCCACATAGGACGTTTTAGTCTCATCCGGGACCCTAACCCGCGTGGTGAAGGGCTGAGTAATAAGTTACAAAAGTGAAAATGAAGCTGAAGGTAATGCAACAGCCATCAGCAGAATAATTTCATGAAGTAAATTTAAAAAAAAAACCACATAATAATATGTTGCAGTTAATCATTGTCGGCCAAAGTTTCAGTCTGGAGGTAGGAATTCCGACATTCAGAAGTTCTAATTAAGTCCATTTTTTAGATATAACGATTCATAAAAGTAAAATTGCATGGATATAGGAGTTGTGGCTTCCAGAGTGTATCGTTTTTAGTCGATAATTCAGAATTCCAATTGAAAGGGGTTACTTTGCAATCGACAATATCGAAGTTCAAAGTGAAGCGGTTAATCCCGGCCGGTCAGGAATTTGATTTTTTTTTTTTTTTGTCTTTTAAGATGATACGATTCAATAAAAAATAATCCGAATTTCAATAAAAAGAGGGCATGTCTTTTTTTATATATAAAAAATTACTTCCAAAAACAACAACAACAAAGCTAACTTTATAGATGGTGTCCGAAAGTTTGCCAATTCATGTAAAAATATCTTATCACTGGGCAAATTTTGGGCATAATTTCTTCATAAAATTTCACTATCTAAGGAAAAACTATTTTGAACTCTATCTCAATTGTAAGACAATATAAAATCGGGAAATTAATCTACAAATGATTATCATTGTTTCCAACTTTATAAATAAACACGTTGAGAATTTTCTCTAAAAACAGATCAGACTTATTTACAAGGAGGGGCGTTAAGTCAAATAGATATTGCTGTCGTCCTTGTCTTCTTTCTATATCACGACATGTCCTGACATAAATTTATGTAACTTTCTTGAATAAATTTTTAAATTTAAAAAATAAAATAAAAGCCATAACCGACATTTCCTCACTAATCACATGCCCATGTTTCATATTGAATGAACATCAAATCAAGGTAAGCTTGCTCATAATCTAAATGCAAGTTTAAAACCTAACAAAATAACAACAAATGCCACAGCTTACGTTTCCAATGCTTCACTTTCATCATGATTGTCGTCAAGATGGGGTTCGGGCCTGAATTGTCTGCCTTCGGATAATGGCGGGTAAACCTGGTCATCGTCTTTGTTTTTCTCGTCCATCGAACCAGGTGGGCGTGGTGCGTGTCCTCTTGGGGAAAGGGGCCTCAACCTTCCAGCATCAATTATGGAGAGAAGAGCCAGGATCGAGGTCCAGGCTGCCACATGAAGACACAATATGCACTAAAGTCAGGTTTGCCAAATGTGCAAACAAAATGCGATAAGTCAGGGCTGCCACCTTTGGACATAAATTGCTATAAGTTAGGGCTGCCACCTTTGGAAACAAATTGCTATAAGAGTCTGCCACATGTGGAAACAAAATGCTATAAGTCAGGGCTGCCACCTTTGGAAACGAAATGCTATAGGAGTATGCCACATGCGGAAACAAAATAGTTTGGTCCAAATATTTTTCTTCAAAGAATTGAAATACGTCATCGGTACCTGAAATGGTCTTGCAATATGATGTTCATTGATTCCAAAGATCTTTGTGAAAGATAAATCCCAACTCGTCATTGCAAACAGGTGTTTCCTATCTGAGCCACGCAGCAGAGATGGCTATTTTTAAACTTAGAAAACCACGTGACTACTTTTATATAGTCAGGCGGGAAATACGCTCTGATGTCGATATCTATTTTTAACAGACAACTATCGCGCTTTTTGTAGAGATGGAAACACTGAACATTTGGAATCATTTTTTTCGCGATTGGTAGGGTGTAACAATATAATAAGTGTTCAAAGTCGTCATTATAACGACTAAAGCACGAGTGTGGTTAGATATGGGTACGTGTATTTAATATAGGCAAACTGTCGGATACCACCTTTAAAGTCAGGGCTGAAAGATGTGAAAACAAAATGATTGAAAGTCATGGCTGCCACATGTGGAAACAAAATTGTTTAAAGTCAGGGCTGCTAAATGTGGAAACAAAATTGATTTAAAGTCAGGGCTGCCACATGTGGAAACAAAATTGTTTAAAGTCAGGGCTGCTAAATGTGGAAACAAAATTGTTTAAAGTCAGGGCTGCCAAATGTGAAAACAAAATTGTTTAAAGTCAGGCTGCCAAATGTGGAAACAAAATTGTTTAAAGTCAGGGCTGCCAAATGTGAAAACAAAATTGTTTAAAGTCAGGCTGCCAAATGTGAAAACAAAATTGTTTAAAGTCAGGCTGCCAAATGTGGAAACAAAATTGTTTAAAGTCAGGGCTGCCAAATGTGGAAACAAAATTGTTTTAAGTCAGGCTGCCAAATGTGGAAACAAAATTGTTTAAAGTCAGGGCTGCCAAATGTGGAAACAAAATTGTTTAAAGTCAGGCTGCCAAATGTGGAAACAAAATTGTTTAAAGTCAGGCTGCCAAATGTGGAAACAAAATTGTTTTAAGTCAGGACTGCCAAATGTGGAAACAAATAGAAATATAAAGTCAGGGCTGCCAAATGTGGAAACAAATAGGAATATAAAGTCAGGGCTGTCAAATGTGGAAACAAAATTGTTTAAAGTCAGGGCTGCCACATGTGGAAACAAAATTGTTTAAAGTCAGTGCTGCCACAAGTGGAAACAAAATGCTATAAACTAAGAACTAGCATACGTGAAAGATAATGCTTTAAATATGTTATCCGTCCATTTGCCTGCATCACGTACAACGTGTAACAACATCAAACCCCTGCCTAAATTTATATTTTAGTTTAAGTAAAAGCTGTTTATAACATTAACTTAATTGTTAGACAATACAGATCGTGAAATATATCGCTTTGAACGTCCTTTAGTTCCAAATCTATAAATAAACACGACAGAGATACCGTCTAGAAATTTGATGTCGACGTCAAAGCTGATTACCCGGTTGATCATGTAACGTGATCTCAAAAGTAAGTAATTACGCAGATTTCTAAGCTTTAAATAATCTAACTGCAGCGTTGCTCGGATAGGAGATACATTTTTTTAAATGACAAGACGGGTGTTATGCTTTACTAATCATATGTTAGGCTTTACTAATCATATGGATTAAGAGCACCAATAAACAGCATTGCGTGAGATTTTTTCAGGTAACAATTATTTAATTGGCTGCATGAGAGAGATAAAAGTGGTCAAAACCATGGGATACTTTTCAGAGCTGCCACTAGATGAAGCAAACGTTTTAAAGGTGGTATCCGACAGTTAGTCTTCATCAAATACATGAAAACCTGGATTGGATTAATTTTGGCTAATTTCTTCAAAATGTCAAACCTAAAGTCTAACAAAAGACGGGTTTGAACACTGTCTAAATTGTAAGACCGTAGAAATCGTGAACTAAATCACTCTACATGCCCATTCTTGATAAAAATTTAAATAAGCACGATTGTGATTTCTGCTAACAATAGACATCGACGTCAGGGCGGATTACCCGAATGATTATATAAAGTATCGGGTCATGTGGTTTTCTAAGTTAAAAAATAGCTAACTGTGCAGCGTGGCTTAGATAGGAAATACCTATTTGTAATGCGAGTTATGCGTTATACTTCATTTTTCACATAGTGTCTGACATCAATGATAAGCATTTTGCGATATCTATCTCAGGCAACAATAATTTATTTTATTCTTTGAGAGAGAAAAAAGTCTGGTCCAAACTGTCGGATATCACCTTTAAAGTCAGGTCTGCCACAGGTCAAAACAAATGGAAAATTGTAGACCTCTTATGAATTACAAGCGGAAACAATTGTTTAAATGGTTTACGAATTCATAGAAACGTTACTGACGAATTTAATAAAGAGTATTTTTTCATAAGTGTGTATAAATATTAAACATTGTTTCTATCTTTTGTCTTTTTTACCTTTTAATTAGATTTAATTATAATTCAAATGAGAAAAAAAATGTCAGTCTAAAATAATACTATAATATTTAATTTTAAATATTAAAAATAGTACACATTCAAATATAAAGAGATAATAATTTCGTGTCATTTACTTCTACTTCGCAAATCGGTATACATGTATGATTTTGGGTATGTAACAATATAAGTGCAAACAACGTCATGTAAACATTTACATATAAATACAGTAATGAGTATGCAATAAGCATGTATAATAAATATGCACCATATGTAAAAACAAAAATGTGATGCATGACATATTTAATATAAAACCTTTATTTACCTAGAATAATTCCTTTCTGTCGTAAGAGTCCCATTTTTGAAGGTTCGGACAATTGTTTGGAAAAAAAACAAGCTAACCGGAAGTAAAAATTAACCAATAATATTTCAGTTCAGGTCATTGGATCAAACGTCAACAATGTCTGCTTTCAAAACAATGGGTACACTAACCTACATACTTGTTCAGGTGGAATTGTACTGACGCAGGTACAACAACATGATATGGCTTAATTCCCGAGGCTGTTGATTAATGTGCCTGATTGTTTCAATTCAGTAAGTTTATTTAAGCTTGACTGGGACTAGAATAATACGTTGAGAAAATGCCAAAATAATGAATTGATCAATGAAAAGACAAAACATTTTATCATCATCGTCATCGTCGTCGTCATCATCATCATTAGCAGCAGCAACAGTAACAGCAGCGGCGGCGGCGGCAGCAGCATTAGCAGCAGTAGCAGCAGATGCAGTTTTTAAACATCCTGCTCATCTTCAACATCAGTATCATTATTATTATACTTTTCTCATGGAATCATCATTGTCGTCGTTGACATCATCATCATCATCACCATCACCATCATCATCGTCATCATCATCATCATCGTCATCGTTATCACTATTTACACCAATACAATGCATGGATGTCACCACCTTCATCCCCCCCCCCCCCCATCATCATCGAGATCATCATCATCATCACTAGAGCAGCAGCAGCAACAACAACAGCAGCAGCAGCAGCAGCAGCTCAATTCAGTTGTATTTTTCTCTTTAGAAACTATAGAAATAAAGGTATATATCATATGTATGCCGGATTTGTCAATATTTACTATAGCCTCATATGGTGTGCTTGGCAGAATTTTTCAAAATCGATGACATTGGCAGATTTAGAAGGGCCCGTAACTGGAGCAGCAAATTTCATATTCGCCACCATCTTTTTTTTTTCTTTTCTTTGTTAAATTCAGGATATCTGTTATTCATTCCTTATAGTTTGTCATGCGTTTTAGCTGCAGCATGCATTTAATGAGATCGTAAAAAACACATTCCTAAATCCACACATGAATTACTGTTGCAAATATGCTTTCCTATTTTAAACACTATTTTATCATGTAAATTCAGTTAGAATTACTTTGTAACATAGCTTTTCGTCGCATCAATCTCAATTTATATGAAAATAAGCGCAATAAGCAATTAAAAGTAGAGACCGAAGCCTGTTAGTTAAGGGAGGTAACTGGGGTTTTTCGTTTGACGCAAATCCGTAAACTTTATAAGTTAAAAAGCTACCGGAAGTGCTTTATACGCCATCTGGTGTGGAGCTAAAATCAACTTCTTCAAATAACAACATGTGGATTTGAGAAAATATCGAATTTAAACGCATTAAGAATATTTCTGCAAAATCCACCACCCCATCTCTATACCTCAGCAATATCGCCACACGGAAGAAGTCATAATATTGACAGTTATGGCTTAGTTGTTCGTAAATCGGCTTGCTTACTACCTCAGATTTCTAGCAAAGACATTTGGGAAAACGTTCATTGAATACAACAGGGTGCTAGAAGATAACACAATATTCCAAGTGAATTTGCTAATATGATGGTAGGTTTGTTATTTCTGTGTATGTTAGCTAGATTGTTATTATGTTAAAACAGCCTTTAAACAAATCAACTTGTCAAATGTTTGTTGTCGGTGAAATTCGGAGCAAACAAATAGGAAAGTGTTTTTTTATTAAATAAATGATGAATATAAATGTGTATAACGTTTTTGTATTGTTTATTATATGTAATATGACATCATTGTCATTGTAGAAATAAATTAAAATTCCCTCTAGATCACCAGCAATGTCCGTGCTTCTAGTCTACCCAGATATTCAGGTTCAGATACGACACATAATCATAAATAGTTAAAAAGCGACTTGGGCTGGAAATATCCCATACCCAGGGTAAGAATCAACCGTACAATGGTCTGCAAAAAAAGTCAGGTCCTTCACCAACTGAGCTGTCGGGGCATACAGATCAAGGGAGAGCACATTCAATATATTCCTCACATCTTAAACCTTAGAAAGCCAGGATAAGGCCAATGACAAGTTTCGGCTCCGCAGGGTCTTCTGAAAAACCACTGTTGGTACACATGTCGCCTAGCCAAGCTGTTAGAGTCATGATATATAGTCCCTGTTGAGGGAAGAACTTTAATGTGAAGAGGTTTTCCAGCTGCGCCCTAGTTGTTCTGTTATCTCACAACTACACGAAACAACAAATTCCTTATTCCCCACTCAAAAACAAAACACCACATGAACTCATTTTTTCCGCGGGCTATACGACTTTGGAACGGACTACCGACTGAGATTAAGGATGCCCCAACTGTACCTGCATTTGCAAGTGGCCTAAATAAGTTTTATGCTTTTTAATTGATATTTTAAATTATTAGTCTTAAATTGTCAATGTTCAGGACTTGCGCCTGCCTTATGTAGTCAGTATTGACTTTTGGCAGTACAAAGTTGAAGTTGAAGTTCTAGCAAAACATATGTTTGGGTTCTTCCAGCAATAATTAGCTGGATGTCACCTCTTTGACCATAATTTTGTTGGTGTAATAAACAACTAAAACAAAAGCCTTCGGACATTGTTGAAGTAATCTGAGATGAAAATTTGTCTGCAGCTTGAATGGTTCCTCAAGTTCAAGGCACCTGTCTTCCATATTTGAACATGGCATGTAATAAAGTAGTAATAAAGTAGTACATGTTCTAAATCTTAAATGATTTCTGAATGCAAAGCACATTATTTGAGAAATAGGTGATCAAAATAACAACACTTAAGGTCTATAAACAAGACGTGCACTCACTCACTCTCGAAATAACAAATCTACGGCTAAGATCTGTTGACCTTAATTGCCTTCAAACCATTCGTTAAAGACTTGTTCATACAGATCATAACAGTCAAGTCTGTCATTTGGTACGTGGCTTTTGCTTGTAGAAAATTCTGGCATTTAGTTGTTGAAAAAAATTAAGGTAAATCTGCATTATAAAGATGCACTTTTATTAATTGATGTCTTTTTATTTCTGACATATTAAGACTCATGTGCTAATACATGATATACATAACATTAAAGACTACTGAATTGTTTTTCTCCTTGCAGTAGGTAAACGATTTAACTGACGCTTGTGGGGAAAATTAGTTCTCATTTATATGCAGACTCCGGCCATTGTCGTCTTTTCGCACTTCTAATGAAAGCATAGGCGATTTTGATCGATGCAAGGCTGGAAATTGTCACGGGGCAAAATGTCCCCAGTGGCTTTATTGATGTGTGTCAACTAGGGGTATTCTGAATTTTCTTTCATGCATCAAATCCGGGAGCTCGTGTCAACCGAACGCCCTGAAAGTAATTTCTTATCTCCCGCAAACTAGAATCGCTTTGAAAGCAATTGTATTTTCTTAAGACTTTGTTAAGTCAGATTTGATCGTTTTATGCAGCTATGATCATGTCTGTCAATTATCTCTGAATTCTACATACAGATAAGTAACTTTTATTAGTTGAACATATCTCTTGTGCACTTATGACTCACTTAGAGGCTCAGAGGCTATTAACACTATCAGAGCTAGCATGTACCCAGAAATTAAACAAACTACTCTAGAAATATAGCTAATGCAGTTTGTTCAACCTCTTAATTAATGTTTGAAGGTCTTCCAGCTTGCCTGTGCTGCACCAGTGGTTCCATCCAGACATTTGTCTGGGGTCTTACACCATCACAATATTACTGTAATAAACATAATTGGCCACCACAATATATTTAAAAAAAAATCTGTAAAGGACTTTTTATCGTACCTCTCTCATTTGTTGATCAATTTGTTTCAGAATATGCGAGGTCCCGGTCCGATGCATCGTCCCGGAGGTCCCCATGGAATGCCCGGTCCAGGCCCAAGAGGCCCAGGTCCAGGCCTCAGACCCCCAGGTCCGCCAGGGCCTGGTCCCATCAGGCCTGGCCCACCTGGCATGAGGCCTAGAGGTGAGATAGCCTGAATATATTTGAACTTTTTAGATTTTTGAAGTTTAAAGTGAATAGGTCTGGAACTTTTATTTTTTAAATGCATGTTTAAATGGTCGACATCTGCAAATGTAGAGCATGAGACCAATAGGATGAGAGAGCATGTCTCCTTTTAAGACTTACTGCTTTTAGTTTAGGTTTATTTGTGGGATGATGACATACTTTACTTTTTGACATCGATCCAAAAATACCAGTATATTATGTACAATTTTATTTTTATGATGAGTCCCTCCATAGTTTGACTTATAATTAAACACTTGGCACCCCTGCCCCATTACTGTGTAGGTTCATAACACTGCCCCAGGTATTTTCTTTTTTTATGTAAGGGCTTTCGGATGACCTACATTTCATACCATTGTTTATGGTCTTGAGCGCATATAAGGCTCACAGGCACAAAAGTTTGTAGGCACATTAATTGCCATAATTGCAAGAATAATTGATGTTTTTCTATTCATAACATTTTCAATATAAATTATGGTGATTGTTGCTGTAATTGCAAAGTAAAGTGATGTACAAATGAAACTAAACAATGCTTAAAGATCACATTATTTCAACGCAGAAGAAGACGGTAACATTTTTTAATAAATGACTAACATAGGAATAGACCTAATATGTATTAGGAGTGGTAGGTGTTGCAGCATATGTACACTGGAAAACATGTAGCAGCATATGTTCGTTATTAAAGTTTGTCTATGTGCCTGTTGAAATTCCTTTAATAGCATAGAGATAGTGGAAATGGTAAATAAACAAAATTTTAATAACATAGGTTCATGCAGGAATAATAAAACTCAGCACGCCAAAATGGAATCATCCACATTTAATATCGGGGAAACTCATTGAGGCTGACTGTAAACAACACCGAAAATGTGGGAAAAGAGGCAGCAATTTTGATGATTCCGAAGCAGGCTGGAAATGTAAAATAATCAGTTAAATTATAGGCCACATAGGTGTGGTATACTGAGGAAAAAAACAACAAAACAACCACTGAACATTGCCTGTGTTATTAATGATTGCTAGTGTTTACAAATGTGTCTGACCTAGTTGTTGATTTATAATGTTGACATTTCCATAAATTACATGTTGTCAGTGTGGAAATATTGATGCATTTCACAAAAACGGAAGAACAGTTTAACTGAACAAATACTTATGCCCCCAAATTTAAGTGAGTCCAAACATTTTGATCCGTGGCATATGTTTTTTAAATTGCAATTTTATACCTGCATGTTTCGTACTGCTCCATGAAAATGGAAACATGCTTTTGATAATTTCGATAATACTGATTAATCATCAACAGGAACCTTTCTGCACCAAAACTTGGTCATTTAATGTTATAGAAATCACAGTGTGTTCACGTTTCTCTAAATTTTAATCTTTCAATTATTATTAAATTGTGAATGCCTGTTGATTAGTCTCTTAATGGAATGTAAATATGAAAGCAGAAACCAGAATCTTCAATTTTGTTTGTAATTTCAGAAAACACTTATACAGTAGTGTAACTACAATGTGATAATGCTAGGAAACACTTAAATCTAGGATAATTACATTGATTCAGTTTGCAACAATTTCTTTTCATTTATATAATGAAAAGTTCAATTATCTCTAAGACATGGCTCACAATAAATATTATTATTACTAAATAAGATCATTATTATTTCTGCCCTGCTTCGGCGCCGCATGGCCTGTTAAGTGTCAAAAGCCAAATAAATAAATTTCTGCCTTGCTGTCTGTCCTTTCTTAGTAAACCTGTCTACATTATCCAGACTTTCGATTTAAGAAAAGACATCCTTAGAGTTCAGATTACAGGCATAGAAGTATAGGGGTTTTTTTTAATCCCTTAGGTCTGTATCATTAGTCATTATGTCATCATGTTTAGCTTTTGACGCCCGTTTAAGTAGTTGTATTGTGTGACGCAACTGTGGCTGTTTCAGCCTTTGATTTCAATCTTAAAAAGAAAAATGAAAAGAAATAAAGATGGGACTATACATCTCAAGCATACATGTATTTTCAGGTCCTGGTCCTGGACCTGTCCATGGCCCTCCTCATGGCCCGCCCCACCCCCACGGCCCGCCTATGACCCAGGGGCCAGGAATGCCGGGCCTGGCAGGGCTACAAGCCTCTAACAAGACCAATGACCCACGTGGAGCCCACTGCCGCATCTTTGTTGGCAATCTAAACACTATAGCTATGAAGAAAGAGGATGTGGAAGCCATTTTCAGGAGGTCGGGCTTAAGTTGGATTTCTTCAAATTATTATTTTCTTTCCTTAAAAATGACTGTCAGATGCTATGTATGATGACCATTTGTTTTAAAAAGTAATTTTTTAGGGCAAAAAGGAAATTTCACCATTGGTGTTTTGGTGTTTCTGCAAATTAGATTTTAGGCAATTGTATTTCATACCTTGTGAAAGACACAAATATATTATTCAGTCCTTGAAGACACATTAACAAAAATGTGATGTTCAAAAGCTTGTTTCAAAATGTTATGTCCAGAGTTCAGGCTCACATTTGTTGTGAATAACATTCACATAATTTTAGAATACCCCTTGTAAGTCGCTAAGGGATATCATAAGGCCTTGGCTCTTAGTCTGTTAGCTACAAGTTGATAAGGCCTGCCCTTATACAATAATGCAGATCAGATCAAAAAAGCTCCTTTTGAAGTAGTCTGAGCAAGAGGTCAGTTGCAGATGTGTGTTTATTGAGTTTTATCATCCCATCAGCAGTATTTCAGTTATTTGGAGACAGTGTCCTCTTGAAGCAGGTATTGTGCTATCTTCACAATGTAAAGCTTGCCGTTAACACCTGTCTTAATGGCACATTCAGTCACATTATCGTGACACTGTGCCAACCAGTAATTGAACTAACTAGACCACTTTAGCATTTTCTCCCTATTACCTGACTACATGCACATGGGTCTTGTTATTGCCCTTTTTAACATTTCAGATGTTGATATAAGGGATTTGTGAACAGTAGTGGGGGATTTGTTAAATGCAGTTTTAATTTAATGTGTTAATATACCGACCGCAATAGCTCAAGTGGTAGAGTGTTGGCTTGCAGGTCGTGGGTTCAAACCCCTGGCAGGGTCAAATCAGACTTTAAAGTTGGTAGTAGTAGCTTCCCTCCTAACGCTCGGGGCTAAGGGGACAGCGTTATGCTTGATTCAGCGTGTCTGTATAATGGACCGGCCTGGTTCACTCACAAGTGCCCTTGTGCTGTAATGATAGAAATGTCGCTGCACATTATCTGCAAAAATGCCGGCAAGTCCCATCCCATCCCTTATATGTTTATAATTAATTTTTATAAGCAAATGAATAGCAAACAATACAATCGATATATGATAGAATGTGCAGAATGTTTTGATAATAAGACAATTAAACATCAATGTCATCATGAGGTTATTTATGTTCTACCTGCTTTAAAAATATTGTTAACACTTCCGTTTCTTTTACAACTTTGTTTTCTTAAAAAGGTTAAAATATTTTCCTCAAATATGGTGATCTTACATGTTTTGTTCCTTGGCTGAGAATTATTCCTAAAATTTAGAATCTGGGCTGGACCTGACTCCTCTTACAACTTGACCCCTTTTACAACTTAAAAGTGCTTGGTGGGACTGTGGCATAGTGGTAGTCGTCGATTTGTAACTACGGGTTTTTAAGTCCCGTTTGGGCCAAAGGACTAAATGTGGGAAGGTTTTCCAGCTGACTTGCGTTGTGCCGGTGATTGTACCCAGACATTTTGTTGGGTCTTCTCAAAAAGCTGGACATTGCTATAATGATCATAATCAATCACTGCAATGTATTTCCAAAACAAAACATAAAAATGCTTTTATCATATGTATGTTTCTGACAATTTTGATTAAATGTTGTATCATTTTCAAGGTATGGAATGGTATCTGGTATCTCAATGCACAAAGGATATGCATTTGTCCAGTATAACACTCATGAGGAAGCCAAGAGGGCATCCACAGCGGAAAATGGGAAGACGTATGCAGGACAGACATTAGGTAAGTGTAACTTCATTGATTGAGGTAACTTATATTGATTATTGAGTTAATGGTGCAAATTGTTTTGAAGTTGGGTGCATGGGGATGAGTGATAAGTTTCAGATTGTTATTGTCTAGTAAATGTCACATTCAAAATGTGGTAAAACGATGAAAACAATAATTTTTAGCTCGCATTGGCACTGTAATAGGTTTACTTTTTGTTTGTTTTGTCATAGAGCTTGAAAATCTGTACAGATATTCCCCTCAGACTGACAATACCTGTTCTTTATGAAAAGTGGAACTCATTCCTAAAAGGCAGAAAGCTCTTAAATTAATTTTGGCAGAGTTATGCCCCCTTACGTTTTTTAGAATTTTCATTATATTAGCATGCCATTAATTTCTCCTCCTTCCCGCCCCCCCCCCAGACAAAAATAAAACAATAAAAAAAACTGGAAAATGTGGAGCATGCTATCTATGGACAGCTCTCTGTTTTTATAATCTCAATGGCTAGAGGGCAGTCCTCTAAACTTGCCTGAATGCTAGAAATGAGAGGCCCCTTAAACCAGACTGGACCTTCATCTTGATCACCTTTGTAAAGGAAAACAGTTGCCCTGGGTATAAAGTAGAGCTTGGTAATCACTTGACACCATCTTCTAATATATTTGTACATGTTTATTTTGTTACTGAGGTACCATTTTCCTCCTTTCAGATATAAACATTGCCTCAGAGCCAAAGAAAGGTGCCAAAAGGCAACAGACAACAATGAATCGTAAGCTTTTGTTTATACATTCTTTAGTTTATTGTTGTTTATTTTTAACTTTATGATATTTTATAAAATGGAAAACCATGCAAAGGGCATCCGTTGCATAGTGGTAGACTTACCAATTTATAACACATCTGACTGCTTAGCCTTTCACCGCATGGTTTTGAGTCCTGTTCGGGGCGCAGGACTTAATGTGGAAAGGTCTTCTGTCTGATCTGTGGTGCACTGGTGGTTCTACCCAGACTTTGTTAGAGGTATTCCTTCTCCCAAAAATCCGGACATCACTATAATAATCATAGTTGTTGCTGCGCTGTATTTCAAAACCAAAGAATGCCAGGCAACTCACCAGTTTGTGGCCATCGCCGTAATGCTCTGGTTAAAGTCTTGTGTGCAAAGCCCTATAAATCATATATCTCTCTAATAGCAAGTGTTCAGATTTGAATGATTTGAGAAGTAAGGTCAAGCTTGGACTTTTGATGCATAAACATTCCCGTTAAAGTTTTGCAATTTTGCTTTCATCATACTATTAAGAACTGTCGTTCAGTTGAACGCATTTTGGCCCAAAGTATTAAATTATTCTTACATCTAATCATAGGTATATGGTGAACCCTTTCACAGTGGATCAAGAAAATCTGCCCACAACCAACATCAAAAGTGGGTATTGTCTATTCTTATGACTGACAACAGCAACAAATCATAGCTTGAAACTTTTTTTTTTAGGATTGAACAGGATTCGAACCAGACCAGCAGAGTAAGAAGCCAGAATCTTACCCACTGAGCTAGAGAGTGGACGCCTTAATGCAATTGTTAGATATTTGTTTTTTATAGAAGCAGTGCTCCAGATAAGCATTGCTTTATCGTTTTTTAAGAATTGATTGATTTTTTAAGTTAAACAAATTAAAATTAAAATCTTACCGTACTAAAACCGCTAAGGGAAGTGGAAAACGATTAGCATTTTCTTATCGTTTTGTTTACTGTAAAAAATATTGAGGCAGAAATTGTATATACACACCGGTTGGGGCAAAACTTACAGGGTTAAAAGATATAGGTGCACCGTTTTAATCAATTCAATATGAATAGCAGTCAATCAGAGGTATGCCACATGATGTGCTAGGGTGAAAATCACCCTGTATGATTAGTGAAATTGCTGCTTATAGGAAGCTGGTCCGGATATTTAAAGAAACAGTTTTGAAAAAAAATCTTTGTAGTGAAAACTGATTGAAAAGAATAAACTGGAGCATTGTATAGAAGCCCAGAAAACTATGAAAACTATATGTATTAAGTTTGAGTGAAGCCTGAAACCCTATCTTCAAGCCTGAGAGATATTTAGAAACAAAAACAGCAAAAACAATTGCATGTTGAAAAACAACCAACATAAAATAACCTGGATTCATCAAGAAACAACAAAAGAGAACACTTGTCAAGTTTCATATAGCTGGCTTAGAATCTTTTTGTGTGTGGTTTTTAAATTAGGCAGTTGTTTGGGGTCCATTTTTTCTAATTAAAGCTGAAAGCTGCCAAACATGTAGCTGATGGCACCTCTGTTATGCTATTAATACAAGACTGAAGATGCTTCTCTTTGTTTTCAGCATATTTTTTTTTTTTTATCTTGACAGTAATATTTGTCCATTTTTGGGTGGTCGCTTTAAGTCTACTTATAAAATAGTGCAAATTTTGTTTTCGAACTCAAATTTGTCAGTTTTTCTTACTTTTCAAGTTTTCTATCCGACCTCTAGCGCAGTCGGTAGAGCGTCAGCTCCCAGGTGCGGGAGGCCGCTGGTTTATTCTCGGGCAGCGACATACCAAAGTTGTTAAAAATGGTAGTGGTATAGCTCCCTTGCTAATGCTCAAGCAAATATAAGGGGTAGTTCCACAATTGGTTAGCCCGGTTTCAGGATAATGTGACGGGTGTGATATCATGCCAAGTGTTCACAGAACGCTAAACACAGTGAAGGCAGCACTATATCTTCTTCAATTTGGACACAGTCTCCAGATAACTGAAATACTGTTTGGTGGGACGATAACCCAATAAACTAACACATTTCCTTTACACATTTAGTATGTTGATAAGACAATATTTAAAAAAAAAAATTAAGCCCCAATCTGATTGACTGATATTATTCAGGGCCAACCAAGAGAGTTCTGCTGCAAAGAAGTCCAAGGTAGAGGATAAACCAGGTGAATCCAGCTGGTGGGCGGGACTCTTGTAGAAACCTGGGGCGGGGCTAAACTGTCGGCATCCGCAACCTCCATTACTTGGAACGACCAACTGGCAAGCTCTGAAAAAGACTACTATCTCAAGTTTAGTACACAGTTTTGCTGTATTTATTTTGAAAATCTCTTTTTTCACAAGTAAAAGAATATTGCACAGATGTATGTAAATTTGTGGGCTCTTTAATCTGTTTGGAGCGGTGTAGTCATGACAATTTTCACATGGGTTGGTTTTCCTGATGGTTTGTGGTGGTCTTGTGGTTCTCTCCAGACATACTATTTCACCACCTTTATTTTTTCTAGACACCATTATAATGACTGTAATTGTGTTAATGGGACATATCTTGAAAGCAAAACAAACTATTCAGAAGTGTAGTAGTTAATAATTTAAGCCTTGTTACCCCTCACCGCTTGGGTTCGAGTCCCAGTCGTGATGAGATTTTCATAAGGAGTGGTTTTCCAGCTAACCTGCGGTGTACCAACTGTTTCTACCCTATAATAAGTATTTGGAGTATTCCCTCCACTACTAACAAGTTGGATGTCACCGATATGACCATAATTGTTTTCACAATAACAAACAGATTATATAAACTCGCCAGAAAACGATATGTGAGATCTTAATGCAAATGTTTGAGGAATACTGTTTATATTATCAGTTCGAGTTTACTGATGATAGCAATTAATAAATGCTATTTCCTGTCTGGAATGACCCGCAAGCCCTGGTTCATGAATAAAATCGTGGGCAGTTGCTTTGTTGCTTGCTTCTATTACTGAACATGTAATGGGGCATCAGATGTTGCATTTGTCTTGGGGTCTTTCCCCTAATCATAATATCAGAATGAGTTGATAATGACCATCTTTGTATTGATGGCCAAGCTATAGAATAGAAGAGTCAATCTGATGGTGTGTTGCCATATATCCTATAATTCTTCACGAAACCTTGTGTTCTCATTAAAATTGTCCTGTTAAAATGATTTTCATGAGTACCAGGTATAAAGGGATTGAGGGAAAATAAAGAATTTACTCTTTATCTTGTGCTCTGAGTGATGGGTGTACAAGGATTCTTCCAAATTTTTGTTATTAATTTTTTTTAATGGTATCAGTTTACATGTAGGGGGGTTGAGAAATCTTCTTTAAATGATTCAAGCAGTCCCTTTATAACTTTTAGAAATAATTTTGTTATGCTAATGTTGTGTTGTTGTTTTTTAATGTTTATTGTACTAACTTGCATTCAATTATATTCCATAACTTTTTAACCCTTATATTTCTACTCAATTTAAAATTTTAACCAGATGATACCCTATTTACGTTAGGCTTCATTGTTTTTGGCACCATATGACCTGTTAAATGTCAGTGTGCAATAAAACCCAAAATACAATACAAATACAATAAAAGTAATTTTATGTGAAGTTTGTCTATAAGCTCCCTTTGTGTAGTGGACAACTGAGTATTGTGAGCAAGAGATGCAAGTCTTTTGGTAAGACTGTAAACTGCATTGCTCCAGGTAGTAATTACCCGAGTATTGATTCAAGTCAGAAACACCAGACCTGGTGGCCAGTGCTCCAGATAATCTTTTTTGGTTGATTAGTTTTCACTACAAGATTTTTTTGACAAACATTTTTTTAAATATCAGACTCGTTTCCTAGAAGCAGCCATTGCACTAATCATACAGGGTGATTTTTACCCTAGCGCATCATGTGGCATACCTCTGATTAGACTGTTAAATTCATATGTAATCGATTGAACTGTATACAGGTATCTTTTACCCTGTAAGTTTTGCCTCAACCGGTGTGTATATACATTTCTGCCTTGATAATTTTTACTGTAAACAAAACAAGGAGGAAATTGATTGTAAATAGTTTTCCATTTCCTCAAATCGTTTTAGTAGGATAATTTCAAATCATATTTACATTTTAAAAACGATAAGACAATGCTTATCTGGGCACTGGGTAGCACAATCAGTAGAGCATCAGCTCAAGGTACACGAGGCCCCAGGTTCAAATCCCTGGCCACGACTTAACTAAAGTCATTAAAAATAGTAGTGGTATAGCTGCAGTGCTAATGCTCAAGCAAATGTAAGGGTAGTTCTACGACTGGCTGGCCCAGAGTGAGGATAATGTGACTGGGTGTGGTATCATGCCAGGTGTACACGGAATGATATACACAGTGAAGGCAGCACTATCTTCTTCAAGTGGACACTGTTTCCAGTTAACTCAAATACTTTTGGTGGGACGATAAACCCAATAAACAAGTCAAAAAGATCCTGTTTCTCAGTTGACGGTAAACAAAAAGAGTTTGAACTACCCATTTTTTTTATTTCAGCTGGCAATGATGTGCTCATTTGTGGTACATGTAAATCAATGTATAGCAGTCTAGCAACGTTTGTGCAGCACAAAAAACAGAAGTGTGAATTGAAAACCGTCTGCAAGTGTCAGCAACTTGCAGCGGATGCAGCGAAATTGGCAGCAGCAGCAGCAACAACAGCAGCTGGGGCGGCTGCTGCACAAGAAAATAACTTGCTAAAAGATGATAAAGGTGAGTTTCCTATTGTTTCTTAAGCTGTTCATCTTTAAGACCCTTTTGGTAATTTTGTGAATATATTTAATTGAAATTTATTTTATGCTATATTGAATTATGTAGAATATGTCAGCAGATTTACACAACTCAGATTATATGGTTTGCCTCATAATTATCAGGTACTGTTTTTCTTACCCATGGCTTGTTAAGCACATGTTTATAAGGCTGTGTATTTATAAGGATCTGTACTATATACTGCTGAGTCTTTAACACTAAGGCTTTTTTTAACCAATTGGCAAACAAGTTGGGACAATACTGTTTATAACAAATTACAGGCAATTAAACCTAACGTCAGTGCCAATATCTCTACTTGCAGAGAAAGTAGGCGGGAAGACGTAGCTCTTACCCGCTGTTGCATTGGACATACTAGTTAACACATTCATATCTTTTAAAAAAGAGAAGTTCAACCTGAATGTGTTCCTTGGCAGGAACCTCTAACAGTTAATCATATTTTATTACACTGTTTTGACACAGACCTTATTCGATCTAAGTATTTTAAAGTCAATAACATATACAAACTATTTAAGACAGTATCCGATGCTAAGCTTTGTTTGTTACCTGAACGAAATTGGTTTTCTTAATAAGTTATATATTTTAAAACTTAATTATGGTAACTTTATACATTTTAACTGTTTATTATGTTAATCTGCTTTCACTTATAATTCACATTTCAACCTGATAGATTTTTATTTCTACTCGCGTATTTTAGTTTTAATCTGATTATATTCTAGTGTCGTTAAATTTCAATGTATTTGGCGCCGTATGACCTAACAAGTGTCGGTGTGCCGTAAAACCCAAAATACACATACAAACCCTTTCCGGCATGTATACGCCATTTTACGCCTTTACAAACCATTCACAATCATTAGCAGAATCTGCATGACTAAGGTTTATGTGTAGACTGGTTCAGCCTTAAATTAATTATTATTACAAGCTGAGCATACATTTACTAAAATCATTTTATCTCTTATGTTGAAAAAAAACAACAACTAATAAGTCAGGTGAATTTTCAAAATTATACGACTGAATGGAAGGGTTAACCCTTAATTGAAGCTTTTTTAGCCAATAACAAAGAATAAAGAATCTGCTTGAAACAAAGAAGCAGGTGAAGTGTTTAAACAGTAGAGAGAAATAGATTTTTTTTTTATATGATTACGGAGGTTGAAAACTAAAGGATCTAAATGTTTCTGTGCTTGGTCTTTAGTTTAACTTGCAGTTAAACCACACCATTTACATAAAATATACCCCACCTGTATGGTGTTTTTTGCAAGTAGAGGATTTAACAAACCACACTTTCATATAAATATACTATAACTAGTGATAGAACCTACTTATCATTTTGGATGAAAAACGAATTGTATGTACAGTGCTGTTGATAATTGTTTCTTAACAATATTTAAGTTTCAGTTTTATGATTTGTTATATTTAAGTTTTTGAAAACACTTCTTGGTTAATTGGAGTATATCCAGGTGGGTTTTTCTTCGCTATATAACTGAAGCCTTTTATACAGCTACTTCCCCACCTAAAAAAAATTCCCACTGAGCTGAAAAATTCCCCCTGGGTCTAAAAAAAAAATCACCAATTATGTCTTGTTTTACTTTAAAAAATCACGTTTTTATTTAAACTGTCCATGTTTAGAACACACAAGATCCATTTCCATTTCCGGAAAGTGTAAAAAAACAGGTCCTGGTATAAACTGCTGATCCAGAGTCTGTCGTTAATAGAAATTTCAGCTGTTTTTCTGAATTGTAAACAGAACATTTGATTTTTCTCTCGAACTTGTTACAAAATATGCATTTTTATATAACCAATAGACGATATTTATGACTGACTAACGATGTCACTATCAATGGTGTGATAGTTTCATCACAGGATTCATGCCAACATTTTTCTCCAAATTGAAAAAACCCCCAAAAAACATAATATCTAAGAGTTTTTGTTTCAGTATGTCTTAGATCTAATTATCTGTATGGATGGTTAATTATTTTGTAATTTCAGACAAGGAACCCGAGCATAATCTGCTCTGTGCAGTGTGTGACTCAACTTTCAAGACTGCATGGGACCTATGTCAACATTGTCAGGAAGAACACAGTATAGCCATCTTTAAAGAACAGGCAGTCAAGGTATGGAAAACTGCTCTTTAAAAAGTATAATTTACCTTGAGTATTACAAAGAACAGAACAGACCTGGCAGTGCAATCAGTAGAATGTCCCAGTAGGCCTCTGGTTTGATCCTAGGTGGCACCCTGCCAGTGTTTTTTTAAAATGTCAGTGGTATAGCTCTTCTTGCTTACGCTTAAATAAATATTGGGATAGTTCCATGACTGGTAGGTCCAGTGTCAGGATGATATGACTTGGTGGGATACCATGGCATGCTATACACAGTGAATGCAGCACTATATCTGTTTCAAGTGGACACTATCTTCAGATAACTAAAATACTGTTGACTACCACTCCCGTAACGTAGAAGATAATGTTGGTTCCAGGTAATGAAGTTGTGAGGTTCAGCTTTAGGCCCCTAATATAATCCTTCTCTTATACAGATGTGCGATGTCACCAGA